>JARQWZ010002954.1:112500-150000 GCA_033150135.1 Gobio occitaniae | reverse complement strand
GATTTCAGTCACACTACATATCTTTAAAGAGTTCGATCTCCACTTCGGTAACACTTACACACACCAAAACTTACAGTTTAATTCATATCTATATTCTGAAGATTTCTTGCGAGGGATTTGTTCATATATCATTCACACTGATTTTTATTACATGTTATTCCTAAAAACATGTTGAAAATGTGTTTTTTTACGGCTGTTGACAGTATTTTCTGATTTAATAAGTAATAAAAAGAGAAATCTAAAATCCCCTCACTAAAAACCTTTAACTCTATTATATCAACACAACCAAAAAAGAATTTTGAATCTGGCTTCATCCAACATTCAGATGTATGTGCTTGAAATGTATGCAAATGAGTGCATATTTAATAAGATAATGCCTCATTTGCATACTTAACATTACATTTCAGAAAACTTGCAATACAAAAAATGTTTGCATTTCTTAATGTCATCAATCAGCCAGGGAAGTTTGGTGATAACTATTAGTTAATTTCTTTCCCCTATTCACCTGGAGTGAAAGTATTTGATTATGAACTTATAAATCATCGCCCATTGTTGTGTCAATTCATGGACAAGTTGTACTGGGCACTCCCAAACTGCAGGGGGCAACCATGCAACCAGAGTTGGTGGAACCAACTTCTAGGAAGTGCTCTTGGGACCATATTTACCTGCGCACCCACAGGGAGGGCATGGCATTAAAATGTTTGGTAACAGCTCTGTTGGCTCTCTCACCTGTTCCCGAAGAAAGATACTGTGACCACAGCTCCTGATCATCCAAAGACGCAACTGGTAGGATTGAATGTGTTTGAATGTGTTGAGTTCATGCTTCTATAGTATATGACTTTTTGTGAATTGTGAGTATATGACTTGGTTGTAACGTGTCATTTAAATTAAATAGTGCAGACTTTATTATGTGAATGTAGAACTTAACAGAAGTAACATTACTCTAAGCATGTGCATTGTTTAATTATTAGGGGCCAAGCACCGAAGGTGCAGGCACCTATTGTAATCGTTAGATTTCTTATTATTATTATTATTCCGCCACGAAGTCTATGGCAGCCCATAGAACCGCTTGCGGGAAAGTTATGAAATTTGGCACACAGATAGAGGACAGTCCCAGCATTAACCACACCAATTTTGGAATCTCTAAAACAATCCCTCTAGCGCCACCACCTGTCCAAAATTTGACTAATGTTTTTGCTAATAACTTTTGAACCATAAGGGCTAGAAACAAAATTATTTTTTCCTCTGATTCCTTGGCTCAAGCCAATTCGATTGCACCCTATGACGTCATTTTCCGTCATATTAATTTTCCCGCCATTTTTAATTAACCGAAAAACCTACTTTTGCGAACTCCTCCTAGGCCGTTGCTCCAATTTGCACGAAAATTGAACCAGATCATCTTCAGACTCTGCTGACAAAAGCGTATTAGACTCGAGATGATTAGTCAAACTGTTATTGAACAACGCTCGAATTAAATCGACGTAGTGCACGCAAAAATGAAAGTCAGGCTTTATCTCCGAAACACTTTAGCATATTCTAACCAAACTTGGTGTGTGTTATGCCAACCATGACCTGAGGCTGCCTGCAGTGTTTCGGCGCAGTGCCACCTAGTGGTCCAGAGATACAGAAATTTGATATTTTTGATTATAACTTAAGAACGCTTTAGCCAAATATCACAAAACTGGTCTCTTTACAGTCGGGGCATCACGCCGAGTCAAACCATACCCAATTTTCCCATATCAACCATTTTGGGCGTCGGCCATTTTGAATTTTGTCAGAAAGTGCTATGTTTTACAAACGCATTGGCGTATCATTACGAAACTTGGTGTGTGTCTTCATCACCAAGCCTTGAAAGTACACAAAAAGTTTCAAGGCAGCGCCACCTTGTGGACAAAAGTTATAGTGAATTTTCCAATAATGCTATTAACTTTTGATTAAATTTGACTATTGTCATAAAAATGTTTTTACTAGATTCCTTGGGTCATGCCAAAAACATAGATTCCAATTTTGCCATATTTGGCCAAACATTCTGTTCGCCATTTTGATTTCCTTCAGAAACCTACTTTTTCGAACTCCTCCTAGACTATTTGCCTGATTTTCACCAAAATCGAATCGTAACATCTTCAGACTATTACAGCAAAAAGTTATTAATTTCGTGTCAACAGACAAAACCGTTTTCATATACTGCAGCGACAAAGTTGAGCCATGATGCCAAAATGACTCTTGAGGCTGTATCTCTGCAATGCTTTGATATAATGACACCAAACTTTGCCGTTGTCATCGTCATCTCACTCTGACCACACCACATCAATTTCGTTACTGCGCCACCTATTGGTCAAAAGTGACAAACCATTAAATCATATTATTAGTGACTGTATATATGATTTTTCAGCCATTAATGCCTAAAATCATCTTAAAATGCCTTTAATTGCTCATTGTTGCAGTTGGTCTCACCCTCCCAGCCGTGTTGGCATGTTATATTGGCTTATTTGCGCTTGGCCCCGTTAATGGCTGCTCGCAGCTATATTTATACATTTAATTATGGGATCGTGTGTATTGTTTAATTATTAACTATTAGAGATCCTAGGTTTAGAGATCTAAATTACTTTGTTTGGTTTGAGGATTCAGTACCATTTTGTATTGTTACTTTGAGAAAGTGTTATTGAGATTTATTTGTAACTAATTCATGTTTTGTTAGTGTATCTTAAAGGTTATCAACCTATTCTGTCTCATCCCAAATCTATCAAACCACCTTTAAGAGAATAAAAAAATCATAAAGTGAACAGATTTGAGTTGTCCTTTGCGTTCATCAGAGATAAAGCCGTTTTCAAGTTTGGGCAGAGCTGTGGTCAATCAGAAAACACAAAACTTGACACCCATAAGAGCAGAAATGTGTGAAAGATTTCATGTTGACTCTAAACCCTCTGGAAACACACTTCTCCATTTGTTTCGGGGAGATCTATTTTTAAATGTACACCTTAAAGGATGAATATGAGCTACTTTACATGCTTTAAATCAAACATGATCTGAATCTCATAGTAATGGTTACTAGTTTTTTTTGTTTCGTTTTTTTTTTTTTAAAGAAACGTATCTGGGAATCTCACGATGCCAAAAACATCACTATGCAATAAAAACAAACTAACAGAATCATTTAAATCAACATGAACATCGTAATGAGCTTCATTCTACAATCTCAGCTTTAATGAGCGATCAGAGAGAAATCAAGAGCGACACAGGAACAAATAAATAAGTTGTGAATAAAAAAGAAAGCTGGACATCAGAGTCATAAAGCTGAAGCCGGAGCTGACGAATGTACGCCAGGAGAAATGCTCGGAGCAAACCATCTGATGTCACCAGTGTTTGTTCGACCACCTGAATTCAGTCGCGTGTGAAAATGAGGACACCTGTCAGACGAATCTAAAAATCAACTAAATTATTGCACTGATTTCCTGCATCTATCAATGGGCGGCAGTTATAAATAAAAACAATAATGTCAGAGTAAAACAAACTGCTGTAACAGTATCATAGTGAGGAAACAGTCCAGTGCTTCACCACTGCTGCCAGCTGAAGTCATCATTGGACCCGAACACCAGGAAGAAGCCCAAGATGGTGGCGAAGATGACGATGTTTCCCGTCAGGACGAGCGCACAGGCTCCCCACTCGATCTGCAGACAGTCACATTACAGTTTTTTCCAATTGCTAACACACAATTTTTCAAACTAGTCTGGTTTTATCAAAATACTTAAAGGGTTAGTTCACCCAAAAATGAAAATTGTGTCATTAATGACTGAGCCTCATGTGGTTGGACACCCGTCAGACCTCCGTTCATCTTCAGACACAAATGAAGATATTTTAGTGTAAATCTGTTGCTCTGAAAGGCCTCCATTGGCTCAACTTTACACTCTCAAGACCCTTAAAAGACACTAAAGACTAAAGTTACAAAGTCCATCTCACTACAGCGGCTCTACAATAACTTTATGAAGACGAGAATAGTTTCTGTGGGCAAAAAAACCCTAAATAACGACTTATATAGTGATGACGATTTCAAAACACGGCCTCATGAAGCTTCGAAGCGTTATGAATCAGTGAGCCGAATGATGATTCAGATCGCGTGTCAGACCGCCAAACTGCTGAAATTTGGCGATTCAAACCGCTGAATCGACTCACTGATTCATAACGCTCTGAACCGCTGAATCGACTCACTGATTCATAACGCTTTGAACCGCTGAATCGACTCACTGATTCATAACACTCTGAACCGCTGAATCGACTCACTGATTCATAACGCTCTGAACCGCTGAATCGACTCGCTGATTCATAACGCTCTGAACCGCTGAATCGACTCACTGATTCATATCACTCTGAACCGCTGAATCGACTCACTGATTCATAACGCTCTGAAGCTTCATGATGCCGTGTTTTGAAATCGTCATCACTATATAAGTCGTTATTTAGGGTTTTTTTGCGCACAGAAACTATTCTCGTCTTCATAAAGTTATTGTAGAGCCGCTGTAGTGAGATGGACTTTGTAACTTTAGTCTTTAGTGTCTTTTAAGGGTCTTGAGAGTGTAAAGTTGAGCCAATGGAGGCCTTTCAGAGCCATCAGATTTACACTAAAATATCTTCATTTCTGTTCTGAAGATGAACGGAGGTCTGACGGGTCTCGAACGACATGAGGGTAAGTCATTAAAAACAGAATTTTCATTTTTGGGTGAACTAACCCTTTAACACAATTCACAAGACACACACCCAAACTGCAAAATCCCTCATATATCCTGCAAAATGAAGCACTGCAACCGAATCTACACATAGCATTATCAATATCAAACTTTTGCACGAAATGGCACACACTTCATTCATATTACCAGATTTTTGTCTAACCAACTACACACTGTTGGGCATAATGAAAAGCACCCTCATCTTTAGTATGCTTTACCATAATACTAACATTGTTATCAAATTGTTCACATGTATATATATATTTTTTTCACTACGATAAACAAGTCAGTGCAACATATGCACAACAGATATATTTGCGCGGGACTGAACAAAAATATTCTCACAAAAAACAGTAAAGTGAATAGGGATGGGCAACAGTGGTCGAGTAATCGAGTACTCGAACGTGACAGCGACCATCGATCATGAGAACGATGATCGCCCTGAAAAAAAAAATATTTGTCTCTTTTTTTATTGGTTATTGCTTCGTTTTGCGAGACGGTCATATTCTTTTCAGATAGGCTATTTCTTTCTCAGAATCATTGACATTAGTAATGCAGCAGTGCTATAGTGTTCTCGTATTTTTTAACAGTAGACTAGTTTATTTAAAGTTGTTTTTCGTTTTGAGTTCAAAAACGCTCAGTGATGTCTGTAAACACTTCGATCATGAATAATAAAATTAAGTGCATGATGTGCAGAGTCAATCTGTCAAAGCATTATAATGAGAACACGATTTAATAAGATGTTGTTTCTGTGCTTTCGTTGTCCGTGTATCAGCGTTGTTAAGGGAAGAGCGCATTCAAAATGTTCCGTTTCAAAGCATAGCCTGTAAAATCGAGCACGCTGAAGTTCACGTGCGCATTCACGTCCGTCTGTGTTGATTTATGTCGTAATAGGTTCATAATAATCTTCATATTAATATTGATATAGGGTGCGTTTGGTTGAGTTTATTAATCAGCAAGCTCTGCAGGGTGGGGTTATTTCACAGTTTCAGCTCAAAGGCAATGCTCGATATTACTGACTTGGTTATTTGAGACGGTCATTTTATAAAGATGTTTCTGTTTCAAAGACATTTATGCATCATAATCTAGCTGTTATTTTTTGTTTTATATGTTCATGTTTTCATATACCTGTTTTCATGTCACGTTTGTATTTGTCAACAACCATTTTCATGACAGTTTTCATTATCTCAATGACGGACATGCCCCGCCCCCTGCACATGCCCCGCCCCCTGCACATGCCCCGCCCCCGAGTACTCGTTTTTGAGACCTATCGATGATCGAAATGAGAAATTGACAAAAATGCCCATCCCTAAAACTGAAATAAAAATTCAGAAAAAATATATTACAGTAAAAAAAAAAATGCATCTCTCTGCAACATCTTCCATTGTTGTTGTAAAAAAAAAGTGCTCACCTGTGGTGCTTTTATAGTGCTTACATCCTGACTGAAGTGTTAACATTAACCATTGAGGTGGACATGTATTAGCCAATTAGCTCATGTAGTGTCATTTTGAATGCCAGTGTTTTGAAATGGCAAATATGTGACTTTATGTCAGAATGTTGTGTCTTATGCAAAGAACAGTGCATTTAAAAAGTGCCATTTTGAATTGCAAAATGTGTGTAAAGCAGAAAATATGTTTAGACTTTTGAAGACTTGAGAAGAGGTTCTGCTCCCTGTGTGTCAGTTTAAATAATTGTGCTGTCCATGTCTTTTTAGTGTTTAGCAATTGGAAAAGAATCTCAATCACATTTAAAAAGTCTTTCCTAATGGACTGAGATCAGTGAATCATTTATTAGGCCGGGCTGACGGTAACTGATATTGATTGTTGAATGTTCAGTAAAGTGCTGGATGTTTTTATCATTGTGCCTTGCACTCATCATTATTCTGAAAGTGCCACAGATCTGTTCTCATCAACATTCACTCCTTACCAGTGGTGGGCAGTAACAATGTATTTTGTTACTGTACTTAAAGGTGCAGTGTGTAGTTTTTATGAGGCTCTACTGACAGAAATGCAATAATACAGGGCTCCAGACTGTGATCAAATGGTCGCATTTTGCGACTAAAATTTGAGAGTGTGCGACTGAATTTTACATCCAGTCGCACATGTGCGATCCGTACATTTGCCTGCTGTCATACTGGAGAAATTAAGAAAATACACTTACTATTTATAATTGATAGACGTTATATCTGGCCAGCCGTTTCTATATGAGATAATATTGAACCATTTGTCCATGATGGATTTTTGCTATTCGCAATCCAGAAGAGAGAGAAAGCCTACAGCGAACACTACACACAGTCTGCTTAATGAGTGACAATGGCCAAGAGAACTACACTAAAGTTTAGTCTGCTTAAACTTTAGCGATGTGCTGTGATATTAATCTAATTTTATTTTCGTTTTCGGCTTCCAAGAATTATAAAAAAGAAGATATGAGGTAAAACTCTTCCTATAGCCGTGTTCCGTCGATCATCCTTCCCTTCATTTCTCCATAAACCTAAACTTATCGTCAGATTCAGTGATTGTTGTAAACTGCAGTCTCTACTGTTGCTAAACTGCGGGATTTGTTTGATAATAAAGAGCTATTAAATGCACAATAATCTGCGCAAGAGACGCTGTTTAAAACTTCAAGGCGGCTTGTGTGTGTGTGTGCTGCGAAATGGACCGACTGGAGCTTTATATTTTAGGCTTTGTGTGCGCGTCTAAACCATCAAATACACAACAAATAGCCTCAAGGGTCAAAATGACCGGATTGGAGAGTAGTTACTTTAACAGTTTTTATCTTAAATGGGCGTAAATAGTTTGGAGAAATATGATATTATTAGTTCTGCATTCGGTCTTAAAGGGGCAGCGTCTAATAAACCTGCTGACGATTGAGCCATTCATTCGAATCGAACAAAAGACAAAATATTCACATCTCTTGAATGAATAACTTTAGCTTTTTTAAGCATTAATCTATCAATTTATACAGTGAAAGCTATGCAGTGTTATTTTACATTTCATTACTTTATTAGATTTCTTAGGTTTGTTCTTTCTAAGTAATATTAATGTTAGCAGACCTTCCTGAAATTAAAGCAATGTTTATTTCATTTGTGTCTTTGTTTTATTGTGTATTTATTTAACATTTGTTCGCACTTTGTTTCTTTGTTCTTATGTTGTATCTTATGCATATAAAACAAAAAAATGCCTGCACACTGGTCCATTTACAAATATGTTTTATATTTTTTTGGTTCAAACTTTGCTGTTTCTTTTGCTATAGATATTTTACTTTTCTGATTATAAAGGCATGTTAATTATGTTCTTAATTAGTTTTTTTTTTTCATTAAAAAATATATAAAAAGAACCAATAAGAATACTGTTAAAGTACCGGATCGATAAGCAGTATCGGTAAGAGTAGTAATACCGTTAAAACCTTAACGATACCCATCCCTATTAGTAATACAGTGGAAATTAGTACATTTGGTTAGCATAAAATTTATAAAAATTAATAAAATTTTCAGTTGGGGGCCACTGTGCTCCTAGTGAAAACAGTTAGCCTGGAGCCCTGTAATATACCAGTTCTTCCAGTAAAATGCGGCTTTTTTTTGTGATTGTTGCGGACAAAAATCCTTGATTATGCGGCAAGTTTTCTTAAAAAATGCGATGGAAAATGCGGGATATTTATGCAATTTTATCCGATAAAATTGCGGGAACTTGCAAAAACTGCGGTTTGATGACAATTGTGTTCTCACTAGTTAATGCATTAACATTAATAAAGAGCGAATAGTTAAATTTTTACAGAAGTTACAATAATGTGTTATTAAATGCTGAAATTTAAATTGAACTAAGATTAATAAATGTTTTAGAAGTATTTGTCATTGTCAGTTTGTTAATGAATTAACTAATGTTAAATAATAGAGCCTTATTATAAAGTGTGTGACTGAACAACAAAGAAACAGAACATATTCAAACAATATCGAAGGCATGTAGTCCAGATTAAAATATATAATGTTTAAGTTTAAAAATGAATAGCCTTAAGTCTTTAATGCATGTTGATTATTGTGATATATCGTATTACCGTATACCCATGTCTAATGTCCACTACAGTTTAATGTAACAATAAAAGCCCAATTTATCCCCACAAAGTATTGTATCACCAAGCTTTTTGGTGGTATTAACAATTTATTCTGAAGTAATATTTTCATTAGTGCTCTATCAGCTTAAAATATTTATACAAAAATGTACTATAGGGCTGTTACCAATCAAATTAAATAATTTACAGTGCAAAAACAAATGTAAATTTTTTATGAGATTAATGTTTTAAATAAAATGTTGAATAGGCCTAGTGAAACCCTAAAACAATGAATAGTAGGTTCTGTCATATTATTCAATTACTTTTACAGTTTTTTGCCCTGGTATGGATTCAGTATCGGTATTGAGGTATTTTAGTCGGGTATCGTATCGAAGTCATAATTTTGGTATTGTAACAACACTATTCTATATAAAAAGTATTTGCTGATATTCAATTATTTTTATGTTGGTTTACAAATTTGTACCTTTTTACATTTTTTGTAACACAGGATTGTTTACATTTATACTTTTTTTACTGAAGGCCAACGTTGCAAGTTAAATTAAATGTGTTTAAGTAAAATTGTTGAAAATTATTTTGATAAAATGACATCAAAGTACAGCCAGAGCACATGACTCCTTATTAGGGCTGGTCCGAATACCATTTTTTGAGCTTCGAAGCTTTGGTAGTGATCAACATCGAATATTCGAAGCTTCGGAGGGAAGGAGCTGAACATATCCTTCTCTCTAATAAAGGCAGGAGTCTGGAGAAGTGGCGCGCCTCACGCGGGCAGGCTTTTTCCTTCATTTTATATTTTAGACATTCATTAATTAAAAGAAACAATGAGGTGCTGGTGGAAACAACATGAGACTATGACAACACGACTGTCAAGACGGCTCGCAGTGTTTAGAGTATCGCCGCAAATGAGTAAAGCAAGCCAACACGCAAACTGCCGAACCTCTTAGATGCTCAAAAACACAATCATCTTCATTAATGAGACTCAATGCTCTTCCAGTGCTTAGGTCACTCGTTCTGATATTACGGTCTTTGATCTTGAAATGAGCTGATGAATAGCCTATAATGCAGCTCATATCTGTTGCTTTCGTTGACATGAACTCCGTTAAATGTGCATATAGCGCAAGAATTGAAGATCGGATTTATATTAATTTTGCGGAGAGGTGTAAGTTAAGACAACCTGCCTCATTTTTATTTATTTCTTTTTGAACACGTTTCCTCAAAAAAAAAAAAACGTATTATAAGCAAGACAAGTTAAGTGTTGATTTAAGAGGATAAACGGATCAAACACGTGTTGTTAACTCACTCAGTCCGCTTGGTCGTTACTTAAAAAAAAAGAAAACTTTAAATTAACAATCAAAAAAATGCTTTAAACATTTTTCTAAATTAACTTAAGAAACAAAACATTAAACATTAAACATTTGACATTAAAAACAAAACTGAACTATTTTAATGGCTGCAACAATGTGTAATAGGGAGGAATGTTTACTCAAAAAAAAAGGTTCTATATGGCACTAAAATAAAAAAACTAATTAAATAAAAAATTAATTAATTAATTTAAAAAAACGTCACGTCACTTCATTTTATTTGTTTCATTTGCGCCGTTGCGAGCAGCATCAGCCTCAGCTTGTCAAAAATGCCTTTTTACTACGGTGGTGGTGGTGGTGATAGTAGGCTAAATGTTTAAACCAACATTGTGATGCTTGAAGTGTTTTATATCTATGGATCTCATTACAAGTAAGACAAGTCCAGTGTTGATTTGAGAGGCTAAATTGATCAAACATGCGGTTAACTCACTGTCAGCTGCTGGCCGCTTGGTCATTACTTTAAAACAACTAAAACTTTAATTTAACGAACAAAAAAATGCTTTAAACATTTTTCTAAATTAACTTAATAAAGAAACGAAACAAAATATAACTACTTTGACATTAAAAACAAAACAGAACTATTTTAATGGCTGCAACGACGTGTAGGCCTAATAGGGAGGATAAAAAAATAAAATAAAAAATCACGGGACTCGGGCCGATAGTTTTGGTAAGCTGTAGGACACGGTCAGGCTAGGGTCTAAGACTAACTACAATTAAAAAACTGAACGTGCCACTTGAGCCAAACTAACGGCCGTCTCAGCACATCAGCAGCAGCAGTCAGATCATATTCTACACGAGAGCGAGGAGCTCAATTACAAGATGATCGCGGAATATTTGGTTTTAAAGCGATGTAAAAGCGCCTACTTAAGGGAGTTTGTCATTGTACTGCTTTGTTGCTATGTTTTTCATTATAGAATAATAGCTAATGAACCCACAATTCAAGCAACCGCCCCTGAACTGGCAAACCGAAAGTAAACGCGGCGCAGGGCCGCATGCGTTCAGCCGCTCAGTGCACAAGCACAGCATTGAGGGAAACGCTGAGGGAACATGTTTTCACCGTCACATCCCTAACGTATAAAAAGGATAATACATTTTGATTATATTATTCTATTTTCCACAATGTCAAACGAACGCAGTTTAACCCAAAATGCAAGCTCAGACACGGCTTCTGCCACATAAGCTTGTGCAGTTGTGCGCTCTGGTGCACTGAACACTAAGAAGAAGAAAATATATTTATTAAGTATAACGACGCTATTAAAATGGCTTCGCTATAAGATAATTGAAAAAAAGTATTGTATTTTATAGTGATTTTATAGTGTAAACATATGCAAGCGCGAATGAGAGCCGCTTTGAGCGGGATGCCAGGTGTTCACGAAAAAAACAACAACAACGAATATTCGAATCACAAATTTGAAAATCGAATACCAACCCATCGAACGAATATTCGAATATTCTGGTCCAGCCCTACTCCTTATGCTTTTGATTCACTCTTGTGGTGTCACTTTAAGACCGAAAATGACAATAGATATTAATAGTTTTTGTCATTCAAAGCTGGTTTTGATTTTCGTCTCGTTTTTGTCTGTGAAAAATGTTGTTGATTAAAATATTGACAAATTATTTGTCAACGAAATTAACATAGCAACAGATCGAAAAGTAGTGACAGCAGTCCATTAACCTGCTAATATTTGTGTTCTTAATATTAATCAAACAACAAAAGACAGAGAAAATCACCTCTTTAGTTTTAATAAGGATTCATTATATTTATTATACATTATTTAATCTATAAGGAATGTTGTTATAAAGAATGCATATCATTCATTGAGTTCTTCTTCAGGAGGAGTAGTTTTATTTATTTGTTACATAATATTTTTTAATATGGCACAGCAGTTAAATCTGTGTCTGTATTGCATGTTTAAACTTTAATATCATTCATATTAATAGGTTAATACAGTAGATGTTTTCTCCAGGAGTATATAATGGGTTTGGACATTTTAGAGAAATTCTTAATGCATTACAATTTAACTAAACCCATACATTTTGTTTGTGAGTGTGTGCGTCTGAGTGTAGTGTAGAGAAATGTAACATTTTCTGATTAGTATTTTTCTTTATTTAAAAAAAAAAAAAAAAAGATTTATAGATTTATTGTAGCAACCTGTGCACTTTCTGAAGATTTTTTGCACTGTGAATTTGCACTGTCCGTTCTGTTTTTGAATAAAGGATTGGAAATGAATGCTTTTTTTAATCCGATTAATAGAAAAAATAATCGACAGATTAATCGATTATTAAAATAATCGTTAGTTGCAGCCCTAATTTCCAATAAACAAACATGTACTATAATTAATAATCGCACTTATTAACAAAACAATAGTAATTTTATGACCAAATCAGGTGCCACTGCTCCCTAATGTGAGTCTGCAGTGTATATATTTAAGAAAAAAATATTTTCATATATAAAACATTTATATTTATATATATATATTCTAGATTATATAAATGTATATACATGCAAATATTTCTTAAATATATACATGAATGTGTGTGTATTTATATATAAATAATAATTAACAGAGTACACACACATATATTATGAAAAACACAAACTTTTATTTTGGATGCGATTAATCGCGATTAATCTTTTGACAGCCCTAGTTTTTGCATATTACTGTTGTTAATAAAAGTTAATTTTATCTGCATATCAATTCAAGCTCAGAACTTCAGTGTTAAATTTCCAATAAACAAACATGTACTATAATTAATAATCGCACTTATTAACAAAACAATAGTAATTTTATGACCAAATCAGGTGCCACTGCTCCCTAATGTGAGTCTGTAGCCCTGCAGTGCACCTGACAGAACTCAAGTGTGTTTCATGTGGACTTTAACAGGAAGGTCTGATATTTACCACAGCGGCGCGGGCGAATATGACGGGCAGCCCGAAGGCCGACACGACGATCCCCGTGGTCAGGAATATGGCCAGCTCTTTGCAGGCATTACTAGCCGAGTCTGTGTCATCCACCACACGCCGGGAGATGCAGTAAGGGATGGGAGACAGGATGTAGAAGAAGAGCAGGAACAGAGGCCAGTACTTACTGCACACAAACACCAGCGCATGAGCACACACATGAAAATACAGGTTTTGGGAAACCCGCTCAGATAGAGTATCACCAATCCTAATCCCAATCAGCCAAACGATATTATGTTCTGAGCTTGTTATGCTAAATGGTCAGGAGGTGCATAAAGACAAAAGACTTAATGTCTCCAACCCATGAGCTGATTAACTTGATCATGTTAGAATGTAGTCAATCTTTACCTTAAACTGTTCAACAATATATTTCAAACATTAATACATTTGTAATCTTACAGACACTTACTTATAGACGGGCAGAGCGCAGCCCAGCATGAGGAACATCAGGCCGATCGCGCCTCCAAACGACAGACTGATGAGAGCTAGAACACAAGAGAGGGGATCAGACACTCCGGATACTCACAGGTTTTCCATGTGTTTATTTATGTATTTATTAGGGCTGTCAAAAGATTAATCGCGATAAGGCATGTAAAACATCATTAAAATTTCTTGAATCATTGTATAAAAGGGCCATAAAATACATGATAAGAAGCCTCGCCAGTACCATCACTGTAAAGTACAAAGTAAATATAACATCTTGAGTTGTGAAAATCTTATTAAATATAATCAAATTTCTGCTTTATTTAAAATTATCCATAACACTGTTGCTCCCCCATTGAGAAAATTTGTCACATTAAATTCGGAGAGAATATCTAGAACCACACGGTCGACAGTCAGAGGAGAGAGCAGAGTTCCAAAATGTAGAACCACATATATCGTCAACAATCGTTCTTTTATAAAGCAGCGAATCTTTGGGATATTCTTCCAAACGAAATTATTTCGTGCACAAACTATAGTACATTTACACGCCTGACCAAACAGTGGTTATTATTGAAGCAAATTTGTACGCACTAAATTGACTATTATATGAATGATGTATATTCTGAGTGAGTGAGTGATAGATTCCTGAAGTGTGTTTTAATGATGTGAGTGAAGTAATGATTTTATGTATTATTCTGTATATGTTTTATGAACTTCTGTACGTAGGGCCTATAACATCTACCTGTCCAGGGACTGTGGGTGGAAATTAGCATTTTTTGCTATAACCTGGCACATGACATCTCTTCTTTTTTAGACTAATGTTTTTTCTGTGCATTGTCCCTGATCAAATAAATAAAAAAAATAAAATAAAAAAAAAAGTTGCATCCAAAATAAAAGTTTGTGTTTACATAATATATGTGTGTGTACTCTGTTAATTATTATTTATATATAAATACACACACATTCATGTATATATTTAAGAAATATTTGCATGTATATACATTTATATAATCTATAATATATATATATATATAAATATAAATAGAATACATTTTTCTTAAATATATACATGCTTGTGTGTGTTTTTATATATAAATAATAATTAACAGAGTACACACACATATATTATGTGAACACAAACTTTTATTTTGGATGCGATTATTCGCAATTAATCTTTTGACCGCCCTAATTTATATATATGTTAGGGATACACCGATATGATATTTTGGGGATGATACCGATTTTAACAAACAATTATTGGCCGATAGGGATGAAACGGTATGGAAATTTAACATCACGATTATAGTGACCCAAATTATCACGGTTATCAATATTATCACGGTTTTGTTCAAGTTTTATATTTGAAAATCAACAAACAAACTAAAGCAGCTCTATGCACTTTTTTAAGCAAGATTCTGTGGGATTTTCTTCCTTATAATGGCCGTCGACAATATAGCAACACATAAATAATAATAATTTCTCGTAAATATAATCTCTAATATTATCTCTGTAAATATATTCAAGCAATATTCTCATCAGTGTTCAGCAATGATGCATTTAAATCTAGCATGTTTTGTGTAAGAGCCCAAACAGTATCCAAGAGAAATAATGCATATCCATATTTCCATATGATTTGACAGTTTATTTTATTAAATATCAAAATGTGTGCATCATACCTGACACCTAGATGATCACTTTACAGCCAGTTTTATGACTTTCATTGTCTTCAAATGCTATTTCAAACGTGTATAAAGTTACCAATGTTGTGTGTAACTTTAGAGACGGTCCCTAAATTCACCAACTTTATGCCAGTCACATCAGATGCGATGTGGTTCTGCTGTGTTTGTTTGAAACTATTTTCGCTGCTGAAATAGAACAAAAACAGTCAACCTCTGTATGATGAGTGAATCTCTTGTGTACATCACACACACATCTGCTTTTAGTGTAGATTTCAGCGTGTGAGTGGCGCGCGCTCTGAACAAAATTCCGGATAATCTGAACGCCTCTGATTATGAGACATTGCATTCATAAACTCAATATAAACACGTGTGAGTTTATTATAATGTGCAACACGATTATAACAGATGGCTTTTGAGAAGACTATAATAAGTTTAACAGCAGAGTGGCTAGTGTGCAGCCGAAATAACGTTAACTTACACCCGCAAACGGCGGTTGTTAATGTCAAGCCCTGATTATTATCCCTTAAATGTCGCCCTAGTCTTGACTGAACTTGTTCGTTCGCTTCACGTTATTATTTCCGTGACGTAGTTTTGGTATTGAGGTCAAAGTCCACTTGCCTTGCGTTCGTAGTTTTGAAGTGTTTCCCTCTATTACAGCGACTTTCTTCTGGCATGTTCTGCAGACAAGGTGACCATCTTCGATTAAGTTTCCCTCAGGACTTTTGTAAAAGCCAAAATATGACACGCCTCAGATTGGGTCCTTTTAGAGGCTGAACAATCTCCAGAGTGCTGTCACTGCCTTCTTCCATTTCTTCTCATTCAGAAAACAGCGGTGCGCGCAACAGACTGACGCTGACTGGACAAGATTTACCGCGAGTTTTAAAATCGTGATAATCACATGCGGTTTTAATGATAATTAAATTTTATACGATATTACTAACCGTCACAAAATTTTATCGTGGTTTATCGTGAAACCGGTAATCGTTTCATCCCTATTGGCCGATACCAATATTTGTCACTTGCCCTCTTATTAGAAATTTTGTCATTTAAAATAGTGTTTTTAAAGTAAAAAAAAACAAAAAAACATTATTAACTCATAGCCTACTAGCTAGTTTATTGCTACATTATCCAATAATTTCTAATGAACATAGCCTACACTGGATCCTGTAACATTCACCATATTTATTTATATATATATATATATATATATATATATATATATATATATATATATATATATATATATATATATATATATACACACACAACAGAACATATGAAATAAACAGTGCTTTTTTTAAGGCAAGGCAAGGCAAGTTTATTTGTATAGCACATTTCATACACAGTGGCAATTCAAAGTGCTTTACACAGAAATGAAGTTAAAATAGTTATACGTGAATAAAATAAAAATATATATAGTATAATAGTTATAATAGGAATTAAAAGGAAATTAAAAGGAAATAAAAATAAAGATGAAATCCCCTATCTGGGGTGGAAGAAAATGGAGAGTCAGGTTTACTTTAAAAATATTTGTCAGGTAACTCCCCCGTCTCTCAACCTCTTCCACCCAGACAGCCTTAACAAAATAAAAAATAATTAAAAATAAAAGTATAATTAAAAACTAAAAATAAAACAGGGTTAAAATGAAACATAATTAAAGTGCAAGCAGTTCGGACAAAGCCGGAGCTCATTCAGTAAATGCATAAGATAAGGTGCAATCAGTCAGACGTACAGTGGCACAGCTCATTCAGTAAATGCACAGCTGAACAGATGTGTGTTGAGTTTGGACAGGTGTGCACAGATGTGTTTTGAGTCTGGACAGGTGTGCACAGATGTGTTTTGAGTCTGGACAGGTGTGCACAGATGTGTTTTGAGTCTGGACAGGTGTGCACAGATGTGTTTTGAGTCTGGACAGATGTGCACAGATGTGTTTTGAGTCTGGACAGATGTGCACAGATGTGTTTTGAGTCTGGACAGATGTGCACAGATGTGTTTTGAGTCTGGATTTGAAAGTGGCTACTGTTGGAGCACATCTGATCTGTTCAGGAAGCTGGTTCCAGCTACGGCTGGCATTATAGCTAAAAGCAGACTCTCCTTGCTTTGAGTGAACCCTTGGTATTTCTAATTGACTTGATCCTGATGATCTGAGTGATCTGTTGGGTTTGTATTTAATCAGCATATCTGCAATGTATTGAGGTCCTAGGTCATTGAGTGATTTATATACAAGTAATAGTACTTTAAAATCTATCCTAAATGTAACTGGAAGCCAGTGTAAAGACCTGAGGACTGGTGTGATATGGTCATATTTTCTGGTTCTGGTCAGGATCCTGGCAGCAGCGTTCTGTATGAGCTGCAGCTGTCTAATGGTCTTTATGGGAAGGCCGGTGAGGAGACCATTACAATAATCCACCCTGCTGGTGATAAAAGCATGAACGAGTTTCTCTAAGTCTTGCCTGGAAATAAAGCTTCTAATTCTTGCAATATTTTTCAGATGATAGTAAGCTGATTTAGTTATTGCTTTGACATGACTATTGAAACTCAGGTCTGACTCCAAAATCACACCAAGATTCCTGACTTGATTTTTTGATTTTAGACCTTTAGCCTCAAGATATGCGTTCACCTTGAGAATTTCATCTTTGTTTCCAAATGTAGTAATTTCAGTTTTGTCTTTGTTTAACTGAAGAAAGTTTTGGCACATCCAACTGTTAACTTCATCAATGCATTTACATAGAGAGTCAATGGGGCTGTAGTCATTAGGTGATAGGGCTAAGTAGATCTGGGTGTCATCAGCATAGCTGTGGTCAGACATTTTGTTATTTTTCATTATTTGGCTCAGTGGGAGCATGTACAGGTTGAATAGGAGTGGTGCAAGAATTGACCCTTGTGGGACTCCGCATGTCATGGATGTCCACTCAGACTTATGGTCACCTATACTCACAAAATAACCTCTCCCTTCTAAGTATGACCTGAACCATTTGAGGACCATTCCAGAAAGCCCAACCCAATTTTCTAGCCTGTCAAGAAGTATGTTGTGGTCAACAGTGTCGAATGCAGCACTGAGGTCGAGTAGTACCAGAATTGATGTTTTGCCTGTATCTGTATTGAGGCGAATATCATTTATAATCTTTATGAGCGCTGTCTCTGTGCTGTGATGCGGTCGGAAACCAGATTGAAAATTGTCAAAGTATCTGTTCGAGTTCAAGAATTTGTTCAGCTGACTGAAAACAACTTTTTCAATGATCTTGCCTATGAAGGGGAGATTTGAGATTGGTCTGTAGTTGCTCAGTATGGAGTTATCCAGATTTCTCTTTTTCAGGAGAGGCTTTACTACTGCAGTTTTAAGGGAGTTTGGAAAAGTCCCAGAAAGAAGTGAGGAGTTTACCACTTCTAGGAGATCTGCTTCTAAACAGTTAAACACACTTTTGAAAAAAGAAGTGGGGAGTGTGTCAAGGGCGCAGGTTGATGTTTTAAGGTGCTGTACCATTTCTTCTAAAATTTTACCATCAATTGCTTCAAAATCAGTCATAATAACTTTCTGAAGTTGTGGTCTGATCTGACTCACCTCAGAGAAACTCAAGGATGTGCTGATCGCATTTCTGATATTAATGATTTTCTCGGAGAAGAAGGAAGCAAACTCACTACATTTGCTGTCTGAGAGCATTTCACTGGGAATGTGACTCGGGGGGTTTGTTAGGCTCTCAACAGTAGCAAAAAGAGTGCGTGTGTTGTTTATGTTTCTATTTATAATTAGGGTTGGGCATCGAGAACCGGTTCCAACTTGGAACCGTTTGAAAAATAACGATGCCATTGGAATCGTTTAGAAATTTTGTTTTCGATTCCGATCATCGGTTCCAAACACGCAAGTTTTCGGAAGTGCTTGCCGCGCCCGTTTGTTCTGTTGCAGCCATGGAGCACGGTAAGCGGCGCTCAAAAGTGTGGCTTTATTTCACTTTAAAAAAAAGCCTGGGTCGGCACAGTGCAACACATATGACAAACTTATTTCTTGCACGGGAGGATGCACTACAAATATGAGTGTAGCGTGTTTGAAATGCTGCGCAGGTCTGTCCTCCTCGGGCAACCCTGCGCTAACCAACGTTATTAAAGGGATAGTTCACCCTGAAATGAAAATAAAGCCTTCTTTTACTTACCCTGATGTTGTCCCAGTGCCCTATGTCCTATGACATTTAAAATACTGTTCCTGCACGCGCTCCTATGGCAGTGAATGGCGATCAGCTAAAACATTACACAAAACAAATAAATGTATCACGCAACGATACAGGGAGACGCGCGCCATATGGAAAGTGTTCAGGGGGCACACTATAAGGTTTTGCCTTAAAGAAACCGTATTATTCAGTCAAAACACTGAGCTCGGACGTTATTCTGAGCGTGCTCCTCTGTGTGCACTATGAGCCGTCAGCAGCCGCCGGCGCTCATGCCTACTATAATAACTCGCACTGTTGGCATTGCACCCACGATAAGCACACACACACACACACACACACACACATAACCATTTTGAGAAATCAAGCTCAATAGAAAAAAACGCAATTCTCGTCTTTTCTATAACGTATATGATAAGAAATAATACTAATAATATAACCTCCTTAAGTGAATATTGTGTACCGGTTGTCATGACAATATTGCACGAGGCTACTGCGGCTTGGAGTGCGCACACACAGGAACACGCGCATTTTAACAACAGCTGGGTGAGTAAGAGATGGCTTTATTTTCATTTCAGGGTGAACTAACATTATCCCACCTCGTCATAATCAGGTAAGTGATTGTAGTGTAATAACAAAGCCCTTGACCAAATTGCGAATTGTGGTGAACAACAACGTTACTGAAATTATTTTTCCCCCTCGTAGATAAATGTAGCTATTCGCAAATTGCCCACGCTAGAAGCAGTCCTAATATGACTGCTGTTAATGCTATTGTTAAACCGGGACTCGGTGTGAAACTCCATTCACCTTTGCAGCAAAGCAAGTGAAAATGCCAGCGGAGAAAGTCCCGAAACTAAAACTCATTATTGAATCAAAATACAATTTTCCTCTGTGAAATGAGCCTGTGACATGTTGTGACTCCACCCCTCAAAGAATCGGAATCGAGAATCGAAAAGAACCGGAATCGAAACTAAGAATCGGAATCGGAATCAGAATCGTTCAAATCAAAACGATGCCCAACCCTATTTATAATATTTGAAAAGAAGGTCTGTCTAGCTTTGCCTAGTTCCACATTGAAAGCACGAAGACTGTTTTTATAAATGTTGTAATGGACAACAAGTTTTGTCTTTCGCCACAAGCGTTCAGATTTCCTACATTGTCTTTTCATTAATTGCACTTCTGTTGAGTTTCTCCAGGGTGCTTTTTGTTTGCCACTCTTTTTCCTGGCTTTTACAGGAGCAATATCATCAATTACACCCTTAACTTTTGAGTTAAAAGAGTCTATGAGAAGATCAACAGAGTCCGCAGATATGCTTGGTGTTAAAGATATAGCCTTCATAAACAGCACACTAGTGTTCTCATTTAAGCATCTCTTTTTGACAGAGACAGATCTAGTTTCAATGGCAGGAGAGATTGATATATCAAAGAAAATACAGAAATGATCAGACAGTGCTACATCCTTAATAACTATCGATGAAATGTTTAGCCCCTTACTGATAAGTAAATCTAGAGTGTGTCCACGATCATGTGTGGGTCCGTGAACATGTTGTGTCAAATCAAAAGTGTTAAGAACAGTCATGAGATCTTTTGTTGTACTGGATTCAGCATTGTCAATGTGAATGTTAAAATCCCCAGCAATAGCAAAACAGTCATACTCAGATGAGATTGCTGATAACAGCTCTGTAAAGTCATCAATAAAGGCCGGAGAATATTTTGGAGGCCTGTAAATAATGATAAGCAGGATGTGTGGTGCACCTTTTAGCACAATGCCCAGATATTCTAGAGACAAATAATCACCAAATGATACTTGCTTACATTGATAAACATCTTTAAATAGAGCAGCGACCCCCCCACCCCTTCTGACTGTTCTGCAGACACTCATAAAAGTAAAGTTAGGAGGGGCTGTTTCATTGAGGACTGTTGCACTGCAGCTGTCTTCTAGCCACGTTTCATTTAGAAGCAAAAAATCTAGGTTGTTTGTGGATATTAAGTCGTTGACTAGAAATGATTTTTTTTAAAGTGAACGGATGTTTAAAAGTGCTAACTTAACAGTATTAATTTAAATTTTTTCCCCCACAGTAATCTTAGTTTGACAATTAACAGGCAGCAGATTAGATGGGTTTGCCATACGGCCTGAGAAAGCCTTGGACTTTCTATCACGTAACAGAACAGAAATAGAGAAAGAAGCAGACACACTGGGTTCACGCTTGTTTTGTAAACATTTGATAAGATTGCTGTTGACATTGCGTGGACCCAGGGCACGTCACTGAGAGCTGGTGTTACGTCCAAGGACGTATGTGTATTTGTTTTTGTGTTTTCTTCCCCTTCTCCTATTTTCTCTCTATGTCCTGTAAGCAGGAAGTAACGGCTGCCACCTGACTCCAATAAGTGATTGATCTGCTGTGATTGGAGTAGGAGAGGAGACTGTGGGGATTTAAGCAGCACCTTTCCACTGAGCAGGGTGTGTGTGTGTGTGGAGGGCTGCTCTGTGAGGCTTCGCTTCTCAACTTTAATGTTATTAGTTTTCTTTCTTTTCTTTAAAGAGAACCCTTGTTGATTGAGTTTTTCATTGTGTTAATGTTCTTGTGGTAACTGGCGCCTGCGACAAGAGAACCCTTAAGTTATTCTGTTTGTACCTACTTTTGTTATAATTTGTTATCTATTACGTTTATATTGTTAACTATTTGGGGAAAGGATTAGTAGAGAGGTGGGTGCCATTTTCTTTGTATTCTGTTTTCCCCTGTTTAGGCTAGCTAGGGAGTTAGTGTATTTGTTTTTCTTTTCTTTGGTAGTTTAGTTAGTTTCTCCCTAATAGTTGTTAGAGGTTTTATGTTTGTTGTTTTGGCCTTGCCCCCTCTTGAAGCCTTAATCCTCCCATACTACAATAAAAAAATCTTAATTGTTGCAGTGAGTAGTTTGCAGTTGTTCTGTTGAAGCATTAGGGTTGAGAACTGAACCTTGCTGCTTCCACACATCACACCAATCCTATTCTGTTATAAGTTCCTTTTAACCCTAGACCGTCTAGGGACGTAACAGCTGGTATCAGTTGTTTTTGGTGCAGATGGAGGAGGGTGTGTGCCCTGGCGTTGTGACCGAAGAAATCTCACAGGAGGAGGGGCAGAGCGAGCTGGACCCACAGTCTTTGGTGGTTGTGGAGCTCAACGCTCTTTGGTTGATATCTGGGGGATCGCAGTGATCGAGTATGATTGTCTGTTTCCAGTATAAACAAAATCCATTTTCTCTGTGAAGCTCAGAAGCGGGGATGCTGTGGAGTGGGATAACATGTCTGGTGAGGGGGGCTGTTTCTCTGGTGTTACCGGAAGCTGCAATATGTTATCGTCCGGTACAAGGAGTGACATTTCTTCCAGCTTATTGCTTATATCACATATAAGTTGTAAAAGTTCACCAGTCTCACCCCTGAAGGTCCCTATTTTTACCAGTGCCTCCACAGACTCCACAGTATGGGCTGAGATGTTACCGTCACAGTGTGTCTGTGGTGAGCTCTGAGGGCGAGGCTCTGCTGGGAGAGTGTTCATGAGAAGTGGTTGTTGTGGCTGCGTGGTGTTATCATTGTCCTTGTGGGGTGTATCAACCGCATGTCCATTCAGATGCTGAAATGAAGTCCTGTGATCGTACTTTACTGGTGTGTGTGTGCCATCCAGGTTGAGTGGGTTAGCACACACAGCTGAAGGATGATGAAGGGAAAAATAAATATTGTCCTTTAGCACTCTTGCACCGAGTTTGTTTGGGTGGAGGCCATTTGATGTAAACAGTTGTCTCTGACTCCAGAAGAGATTAAAGTTGTCGATAAAGTTCACTCCCTTCATGTTGCAGGTTTTTTGCAGCCATGTATTAAGCCCAAGTAGCCGTGAGAACCTATTTGTTCCTCTTGCTGGAAATGGTCCACTGATGAACGGCTGAACTTTCAGTTTTCTAAGTGTTTCAAAAAGTTCATTAAAATCCCTCTTTAGAAGTTCTGACTCCTCTCTCTGAATATCGTTCTTTCCCACATGAATGAGAAGTCGATTTGCAGTCTTGTGTTTCATGAGAATGTTCTTAAGTTCCCTGTTTACATCAGAAACTGTTGCTTGTGGAATGCAGCATGTAGTTGAATCCCTGCTGCTAATGTTTCTGATTGTGGAGTCGCCCACTATCAGAGTCCTGGGCTCGGCTGCGCTCTGAGCTGAGGGCCGCTGTCTGCTCGACCGCGAGCGCCTGTTAGCATCAGTGTTAGCTGCGGGCTGATTCAGTCTGTGTTCGGTCACATTTATCACGTTTGGGGATTCCTCACCCACATTCATTAGCACTTCAAATCTGTTTTCAAGATGTATATTTGGTGGTAGAAAACTAGTGTTTGCAATCCTTGTGTCTGGGGTAGAGCATGCTGCTGCGGCAATATGTGATGCTCGTGACAATCTGATGTCTCGAGTGCCTTTTGGTCTTGCTCCGTGTTTGTTCCATCGATTAGTGTGTTGATCAGTTACTTGTTTCTCTACATGTTGAGTAGCACTACATTTATGGGACTCACCGGCAGTGTGCAGAGGGCGATCATGATGAAGCTCTGCTGTGTGATTCGTCTGGTTGGATGGTTCCGCAAATAACTTTGTTTCAAGAACTGCAATCCTTTGTAAAAGTCTGTGGCAGTTTGTGCAGCAAGTAGATTCTAGAAGAGGCATTTTCTTATCCTTTTGAATGTAGGCCAGAGTTTCCGCTAGAAAAAAATGGTGCCGGTCAAAGTGACCGGCAGAGGTTTTGTTTTCCGGACATTTTGATGATATGCCGGTCAAATATCGCCACTTAATTATTCAAGTTGAGGAAAACTGAAAGCAGTTTATGTAACTTAAAAAAAATGACATAATCAGGCCGTATATGCAACATGTTTATTAGCCTAACTTTCAAATAGACGGGGGAAAAAAAACATGAACGTCCGATTGGCGTCAATGTCAATCAACCAATTTTTTTTACTATGGTTTCACATTTCATAGTTTAACAAACCAACCCCCCTTCCCCACATAAAATATCCGAATATAGCATTGTTTTTACTCAAGCAAATTTAATTATAAACTCAGTATGTCTCATTTAGTTGGTAACATTTAAATTGGCCACCGTGTGAAATGACTCCTTGTCAAATGAACTTGAACAAACAAATGACATTCTCAAATTATTCGACCCTCTTGTGAATCCGTTGTGTCGTCCTGCCTTTTCGCAGCGCGAACAGAAAATTTTCGTTACCATCAACTACCTCACATCTTAGCCATGGGAACTTGTCACTCCATTCCGACCGATACGCCCTACACTTCGGCTTTTTCTCCGGTGGTGGCGGAGCTGTCTGGATCTGATCGCCGGACTGCTGCAGACGCACCGCTCCTGGAACGGACTGACGGACAGCATCCGCGTGCAGTGTGAAAGCGGTAATCCGTTATCATGGGTATGGAAAAAAAATATGCACCGCATACGCACTGCAAACGGAGTATGTGTGAAACGGGCGTTAGGAGTACCTGATTCAGTATCCTCCTTCGCGTCTGGCCATTGAAAAAAACTTTTAGTCTGCCTGGGCCTGGCCATATTTGAAACGTCTCTCTATAGTTCGTGGTTTAGGTCTATATTATAGCCGTTAGGCGTGCGCTTTATTTGAAATGCAACATGCGATGTTGTTTAAAAACTTTCAAACGGTCTATTCAGATTGTGTTAGGGGCGCGGGGCCGGGATTATTAGGCAGTTTTAATCTGACAATTTGACCGAAAAGATTTAATTTTGTCGGACATTACATTTTTTTCCCGGCCAATGTCCGGTAATTACCGGACAACGGAAACCCTGATGTAGGCAGCTGTGTTTTCCCTTCTCCGGAATGTAAGCTGGAGGCAGTGGGAGGCTGGTCGGTTGAAATAATCCGCTTTTTGTTTAGGAATTCAGTCACCAGAGTTTCTAATTTTATCATTGGAGTCAAGCTTTGTCGTTTGAGCAATGTGCTGATTTGCTGAAGTTGTAAAATATAGAAGCGATAGAGCAAAATATAGAAGCGATAGAGCAAAATATAGAAGCGATAGAGCAAAATATAGAAGCGTTAGAGCAAAATATAGAAGCGATAGAGCAAAGCGCGGAGCAGTAAGCAAGAGCGTCCGAACAGTAGCGAAGCAGGAAGTAAAAAGCAGGAAGTTTTTAAGTAGGTTTAAATGTTAAATAACACTGCATATTCTTCACTGTATAAATTAAATTAATATATTATTATTACATTGAGACGTAGCTCTTCTGTACAACATTAATCCTGTCACAATTACTTTGTTAAACTGATCTTTTATTTTGACGGGTTGTCTTGTGTTTCGAGTTCCTGTGTGTGTATGTTTTGATATGACGATAGATTTTTTCGAATAAAACGGTAAAATGCTAATGAAGTGACTGGAGATGCATTCGTGTCTCATATTGAGGTGGCAGAGGCTGAAAAACACCACGAGTTTCAGTGTGTGTGTGTGTGTGTGTGTGTGTGTGTGTGTGTGTGTGTGTGTGTGTGTGTGTGTGTGTGTGTGTGAGAGAAAGAGGAAACGTTAGGCTAAATGAAGCCGGGCGTCTCTATTCATTCACAGAGACGGAGAAACATGCAGGATTCATATTTAAAACAAATTTAAAGGTCAAAATAAACAAAATAAAAAGTATTTAAAAGTCTTTTGGTGGCTTAATGTTCACAGACACTAGTATGTATCGCGACTGATTTAAGTGACTGACCAACGTTTTATTTATTCATCAAAACCTTCCGTGTCATTCCGCATTATGCAGTAAATTTCATTTTTCATATGGCCTAAAATCCATATTGCGATATACATTGCAGCATCTTGCGATAACGATATATAAATGATAATCGAACCATTTCAGAACAGGTCACATAGACCCTAAGGAAAGCCAAACTGCTAAATTAATTTTTTTTACCCTTTGGGGTTCTTCGGGTCAAAAATGACCCGAAGCGTTTTATAAAAAAATGTTAAAAAATTGTAGCTTCATCGCAATGGTCCGAAACTTGGTGACTTTATTGGTACTTGGTATATGAACACCCAAAACAATTGGGGACAGGATTTGAAAAGTCTAAGTGGTCGTAAAAAAAATTATCACACTCAGTCACCAAGTTTCGGACCATTCTGATGAAGCTACGATTTTTTTTTTTTTTTTATAAAACGCAAGATCCACTATAGTGGTAAAAATGTGCTATTGTGTGTTAAAAATGCTCAATGTGTCCACAGGATGGCACCGATCTCATTAAAAAAAATAGCTTTCATGAGGCCTAGGCTTGACTCTAAAATGAAATTCAGCTTTAATAAAAAAAAAATGATATTTTTTTTTTTATTAAAGCTGTATTTAATTTTAGAGTCAAGCCTAGGCCTCATGAAAGCAATTTTTTTAATGAGATCGGTGGCCTAATATATATATATATATACACACACACACACTTTTTATTATATTCAATGGGAAAAAATGGGTCAAAAATGACCCGATTTTTTTTTTTTTAATCGTAGCTTCATCGGAATGGTCCGAAACTTGGTGACTTTATTGGTACTTGGGATATGAACACCCAAAATAATTGGGGACAGGATTTGAAAAGTCTAAGTGGTCGTAAAAAAAAGTCACACTCAGGATCTTCGGGTCAAAAATGACCCCCATAGGAAATGAATGGGAAATTGGCAAATATATGAAAATACAGAGTTTTTTTGTGCATACAATCTACAAATCATCCAGGATGCAGAAAAAAAGACTCAACAGTGAAGATCTCTAAAACATCAAGAGTGCGAAACAGACAAAAACACACACACACAATTAGCTTTTGGAATGGAACGCGTTCATTCGTGTGTGCGTGTGTTTTTGTGTGTATAAGTGTGTGTGTGTGTGCGTGTGTTTTTGTGTGTATAAGTGTGTGTGTGTGTGTGTGTGTGTGTGTGTTTTGTCTGTTTTGCACTCTTGATGTTTTAGAGATTCACCCCTTAAAATTTAATTAAATAAATTTTGTCTACATGCAACAATCCCTCAGCAAGTTATAGCCATTTATTATAATACTTTTTTTATTAAAACAGACGCACGGATTATGAAATCAGCCGCGGTTGCGCGAGCACTTATTTGCACGTTTGCTTGCAGTCTTCCGAATGTATTTTGTAGTAAGTAACGGAAATGCTTTGGGGAAAAAGTAAAAGTATACATTTTATGTCGGAAATGTAAAAGTTGACAGAAATATAAAAACTCAAGTACCGATTCTCCCAAAAAATACTCAAGTACTGTAACGAAGTATTATTACACCATTGACAATATCTCGTTACACCCCTAATATAATGACATCCAAACGATTTTAAAACGGTCTTTTTACATTTTCCCGGTTTAAACGCATGTTGCTCGTCGTGCACAGCTGTCCTGAAGCCACCGGGATTGGGCCCGTCATCGCGGCTTGCAGCTATATTTATTTGTATTTTTTTTTTTCGATTTCTCTGTCACTTTTGGGGGCTTTAACATGCTCGAAAACTCTTGAAACTTTGCATATACATCGGGAACACACACTCAATCTCTCTCTCTCACACACATATACATATATATATATATATACACTGATCAGGCATAACATTATGACCGGCGAAGTGAATAACACTGATTATCTCTGTTAGTGGGTGGGATATATTAGGCAGCAAGTGAACATGTTGTCCTCAAAGTTGATGTGTTAGAAGCAGGAAAAATGTATATATACACACATGTAATATATATATATATGTGTGTGTGTGTGTGTGTGTGTTTCCCCCCAATTTAATAGGACTATAGGAAACAGACCGCTAATACATTGAGAATTGACGCATATATGAATGTGTTTTTTAATGTTTCTTTGACAGATGCTTATATGTTTCACACACATATAGTGTTGATGTTTGTTGTGTGTGTGTGTGTTTCGACGGAGGATGTAAATCTGAGACCGCATAAACATCACACATCCGCCGCGTTGTTCAATCGCTCTCTCTCTCACACACACACACACACACACACACACACACACTCACGGCTAAATGTGCTCACCTTTAATCCCCGCCATCGCGTAGATTCATAAACACACTAATGAACAGTTTGTGAATAATTAAAGCTGAAGAAACTCCTCGCGCCGATGATCCTCTGCACCGCTAGCTCTGCCCTCCACACTGCGCATGCGCAGGACTCACTACATCCGGTTACCGCAGAAAAACAACACAATCGAGCGAAAGTGTAACAAACAATACACATTACACAAAATACTGACGGATAGACTTAAGATATGAGGATATTTTTAAACAAAGATGCAATGTTAATAACGCATTATTTCATACAGTTACACACATACAATTATTAAAAAAACAATTTAATTTGAATAGTCGTAGAAAATTATTATACATCTTGTCGCTGATTTATCAGTACCAGCTACCGAACATCTTATAACATAAATATGACAAAGATAAAGAACTAATAATTATTCTTATAGTGAAAGCGACCGGAAACAGCTTGTTCGGTTTTCGATGTCACCGGTAAATGTGTCCGTCGGTGTGTCGCGGCGCTGCCGAAGGTTCCGCGCGGAAATGGCCGCGGTGAGATTCTGCACTCTGGACTATTTTCCTGAAAACATTTTAATTGATATTTTATCTTATTTAAATGTGCGAGAACTCGTGCGCAGCTCCAGGTACAAAATCGCGGCATGCGAAACTGTCATAAAATAACTGTGTTAGTTGCACGTGAGTGCAATTCAGTCGATAATAATGTTTTATGTATTGTTTTATTTTATTGTATCGCGTTTAATGTTTTATCAAATTAATTGATTGAAAGATGATGATGTAGAAACACAAGTTAGCATTGATTTACTGTGACATATATGAGAGATTCTGCCGTATCAGTCATAATAGAGACACCGGAAGCCATAAAACACAAACAAACAAAAGCGTGTGTGTGTGTGTGTGTGTGTGTGTTGTGTGTGTGTGTGTGTGTGTGTGTGTGTGTGTGTGTGTGTGTGTGTGTGTGTGTGTGTGTGTGTGTGTGTGTGTGTGTGTGTGTGTGTGTGTGTGTAGAGTGTGCAGGCGCTGGAAGCAGCTGGTGAAGGACCAGAGACTGTGGAGAGCTGTCGATCTGTCCACATGGAAAAGGGTGAGATTTAATGTTTTAGTTTTTATGGCCGTCTGTACTTTAGTTCAGGGGTTTTCAAACTTAAGTCTAAAGTAGAAATGTGTTTAAACAATAATATTAACATCAATAAATAAATTGGATTAACATAAAGTAATAAAAACCTAGCTCGCTCGCGCACACACACATATACATACATACTCTCACTCGTGCACACACACTCGCGCGCGCGCACACACACACACACACACACACACACACACAATCACTCGTGCACACTCTCACTCACTCGTGCACACACACTCGCGTGCACACACACACACAATCACTCGTGCACACACACACTCACTCGTGCACACACACACTCACTCGTGCACACACACTCGCGCACACACACACACAATCACTCGTGCACACACACACTCACTCGTGCACACACACTCGCGCACACACACACACACAATCACTCGTGCACACACACACACAATCACTCGTGCACACACTCACTCGTGCACACACACACAATCACTCGTGCACACACACACACACACACAATCACTCGTGCACACACACAAACACGATCACTCGTGCACACACACACTCACTCGTGCACACACACACTCTCACTCACTCGTGCACACACACACTCTCACTCACTCGTGCACACACACTCTCACTCACTCGTGCACACACACACACTCACTCACTCGTGCACACACACACACACACACACAATCACTCGTGCACACACACACTCACTCGTGCACACACACACTCTCACTCACTCGTGCACACACACTCTCACTCACTCGTGCACACACACTCTCACTCACTCGTGCACACACACACTCACTCACTCGTGCACACACACTCTCACTCACTCGTGCACACACACACTCACTCGTGCACACACACACACACTCACACTCACTCGTGCACACACACACTGTCACTCACTCGTGCACACACACTCTCACTCACTCGTGCACACACACACAATCACTCATGAACACACACAATCCCTCGTGCACACACACACTCTCACTCACTCGTGCACACACACACACACACACACACGCTCAGTAACTCACACACTCTCACTCGTGCACACACACACACACTCACTCGTGCACACACACACTCTCACTCACTCGTGCACACGTACACACACGCTCAGTAACTCACACACTCTCTCATATGCACCGACTCACTTTCACACACACTCATTCGTGCACACACACACACAAACACTCGTGTGCACGCGCACACACACAGTAACTCACTCGCACACTCTCATATGCACCGACTCACTTTCTCACACACACACACACACTCACTCGTGCACACACACACACACACTCACTCGTGCACACACACACACACACACTCACTCGTGCACACACACACACACACACACACACATTCACTCGTGCACACACACACACACACACATTCACTCGTACACACACACACATTCACTCGTACACACACACACACACTCACTTTCACACACACTCATTCGTGCACACACACACACAAACACTCGTATGCACGCGCACACACACACAGTAACTCACTCGTGCACACACACACACACACACACACACTCACTCGTGCACACACACACACACACACACACACATTCACTCGTGCACACACACACACACACACACACACACACACACATTCACTCGTACACACACACACACACACACACACACTCACTCACTCGTACACTCACACACACTCTCACTCGTGCACGTACACACACACACACTCACTCGTACACACACTCACTCGTACACACACACACACACACACACACACACTCACTTGTACACACACACACACACTCACTCGTACACACACACACACACACACACACACACACTCACTCGTACACACACTCACTCGTACACACACACACTCGTACACACACACACACACACACACACACTCACTTGTACACACACACACACACACTCACTCGTACACACACACACACACACACACACACACACACACTCACTCGTACACACACACACACACACTCACTCGTGCACACACACACACACACACACACTCACTCGTACACACACACACACACACACACACACACACACACACACTCACTCGTACACACAAACACACTCACTCGTACACACACACACACTCACTCACTCGTGCACACACACACACACACACACTCACTCGTACACACACACACACTCACTCGTGCACACACACACACACACACACACTCACTCGTGCACACACACACACACACACACACACACACACTCACTCGTACACACACTCGTACACACACACACACACACACACACACTCACTCGTACACACACACACACACACACACACACTGACTCGTACACACACACACACACACACACACACTCACTCGTACACACACACACACACACACTCACTCGTGCACACACACACACACACACACACACACACTCACTCGTACACACACACACACACACACTCACTCGTGCACACACACACACACACACACACACACACACTCACTCGTACACACACACACACACACACTCACTCGTACACACAAACACACTCACTCGTGCACACACACACACACACACACACACACACACACACACTCACTCGTACACACACACACACTCACTCGTGCACACACACACACACACACACACACTCACTCGTGCACACACACACACACACACACACACACTCACTCGTACACACACACACACTCACTCGTACACACACACACACTCACTTGTACACACACACACACACTCACTCGTACACACACACACACACACACTCACTCGTACACACACACACACTCACTCGTACACACACACACACACTCACTCGTACACACACACACACACACACTCACTCGTACACACACACACACACACACACACACACTCACTCGTGCACACACACACACACACACACTCACTCGTGCACACACACACACACACACACTCACTCGTGCGCACACACTCACTCACTCACTCACACGTGCACACACACTCACTCGTGCACACACACACACACACACACACACACACACACACACACACATTCACTCGTACACACACACACACACACACTCACTCGTACACACACACACACTCACTCGTGCACACACACACACACACACACACACACTCACTCACTCGTACACACACACACACACACACACACACACACACACTCACTCACTCGTACACACACACACACTCACTCGTGCACACACACACACACACACACACACACACACACACACACACACTCACTCGTACACACACACACACACACTCACTCGTACACACACACACACACACACACACACTCACTCGTACAAACACACACATACACACACTCACTCGTGCACACACACACACACACTCACTCGTGCACACACACACACACACACACTCACTCGTGCACACACACACACACACACACTCACTCGTGCGCACACACACTCACTCACTCACTCACTCACTCACTCATGCGCACACACACACACACACACACACTCACTCGTGCGCACACACACACACACACACACTCACTCACTCGTACACACACACACACACACTCACTCGTGCCCACACACACACACACACATACTCAATCGTGCACACACACACACACACACTCACTCGTGCACACACACACACACACACACACACACACACACACACACACATACACACACTCACTCGTGCACACACACACACTCACTCGTGCACACACACACACTCACTCGTGCACACACACACACTCACTCGTGCACACACACACACACTCACTCGTGCACACACACACACTCACTCGTGCACACACACACACACACACACACACACTCACTCGTACACACACACACACACACACTCACTCGTGCACACACACACACTCACTCGTGCACACACACACACTCACTCGTGCACACACACACACTCACTCGTGCACACACACACACTCACTCGTGCACACACACACACACACACACACACACACACATACACACACTCACTCGTGCACACACACACACTCACTCGTGCACACACACACACTCACTCGTGCACACACACACACTCACTCGTGCACACACACACACACTCACTCGTGCACACACACACACTCACTCGTGCACACACACACACACACACACACACACTCACTCGTACACACACACACACACTCACTCGTGCACACACACACACTCACTCGTGCACACACACACACTCACTCGTGCACACACACACACTCACTCGTGCACACACACACACTCACTCGTGCACACACACACACACACACACACACACACACACACACACACACACACACATACACACACTCACTCGTGCACACACACACACTCACTCGTGCACACACACACACTCACTCGTGCACACACACACACTCACTCGTGCACACACACACACACTCACTCGTGCACACACACACACTCACTCGTGCACACACACACACACACACACACACTCACTCGTACACACACACACACACACACTCACTCGTGCACACACACACACTCACTCGTGCACACACACACACTCACTCGTGCACACACACACACTCACTCGTGCACACACACACACTCACTCGTGCACACACACACACACACACACACACACACTCACTCGTGCACACACACACACTCACTCACTCACTCACTCGTGCACACACACACACTCACTCACTCACTCACTCGTGCGCACACACACACACACACACACACACTCACTCGTGCACACACACACACACTCACTCGTGCGCGCACACACACACACTCACTCACTCGTGCACACACACACACACACTCACTCGTGCGCGCACACACACACACACACACACACACACACTCACTCACTCGTACACACACACACACACACTCACTCGTGCACACACACACACACACACACACACACATACTCACTCGTGCACACACACACTCTCACTCACTCGTACACACACACACACTCACTCGTGCACACACACACACACACACACACAGTCACTCACTCACTTTTAAAGCACACACATTCACACACACACTCTCTCACACACACATACACACACACACACACTCATCGACAGACACACACACTCTCACTCACTCACTCACTCACTCACTCACACACACACACACACACACACACACCCACTAATCGACAGACACACACACTCACACTCACTCACTCACACACACACACTCACACTCACTCACACTCACACACTCACTCACTCACACACTCACACAAATGAGCAATTTGAGTGTGATTTAAATCCATGTATGGAAGGCAGATTGGCGTCATCTAGTGGGAGAAATAAAAGACCCATATGTAATACAGAGTAGCCGCCAGATGTGTGTGTGTAGTCCTCGATATAGATCTGCATCTGGAGTTCAGCAGGGTTGTGTAATCCCTACTAGTTGCTTGAGTATTTCAGACATAATGACCGACTTTATCAGGTTTAGCGTTTGGATTAGGGCTGTAACGGTACACGTATTCGCACTAGGGTTGGGCGATATCTCCTCAATTGGCAGTTGACGATGTTTACAGTGAAACATCGTGATGGACGATGATATCGTTGTTGTTTTTTATTAATACAAATAAATAATTTACTATATCTGTATTTTACCATCTCTTTCTACTTAAAAACTATATAATTTTGTTATTTTTCTAACCCAAATAATGACTCATCGCTAGGTTGCACGTGAGGAAAAAAAAAGTAGCTTCCTTCCACTTAAGAATTTCGTTACTAACCCAGTGTTTTGTATGGTAATGCTGTTTTACGTGAATAATACCGAGTGAAGCACAAAGGCAATAAATTGTCAGCCATGAATGGATCATGCCGAATGAGAGAGTTAGGCTGAGCCCAATTTAAGAATTGCCAGCTTTTTTATTCTGTTTTGCGATTTCCGTGAATGTTAACAATAGGCCTAACGTTAGTCCATTTTATCCCACAGTTTCTTTTCTCAAATCTTCACTCTTGTCGCACCCATTTCGCAGGGAATTATAAATGTTTCTTCCTTTCGTTTGTTTATAATTAAGTCTATTATACCCATTCACGTCCTTTACTGTGGGAAAGTAGAAAAACACTGTAGGACAAATAAACTACCTTTTTACTTCATTGTATTCAACACCGTTTGTGCTTGTTATTAGACTTCGTAAGGCGCGTCAAGTTTATTTGAATAGCGCATTTCACACACACAGGCCATTTTACTTTCGTTTTCTCTGGCAGTGAATAATCAAACATTGCTTAAATGTCTTTACCCTGTGGAAGATACAATTCTGTGTTCTAAGCAAAAACTGCCTTATGTGAAGTTTACATGTTTGCACACTGTGTGTTATTTGAGTGTTGATTATTATAACTAAACATGAATATCAGCTGAATATAGGCTCATAGTTTGGGCTCTGTTGTTAACCTTTAATATTAATGTAATAATGTGCAAGTAAGGGCTCCCTATATAGTTTACAGCATTATCTTTAAGAAACTTTTAGTTATAATTTAATTAATTCAAGGACAAACACAATTTTTTCAGTAAACCACTGTTTAATAAAAAATAAATATAAAGCCATTTTTTTTAAATTGCTGTACCGAACCGTCAGTTTTGTGTACCGTTACACACCTAGTTTGGATATATATCCACATGATCAAAGACCCGTATTTCCAGATCATCTGCTGTGTGTGTGTTCCAGGTGACGTCATAATGACTTCCTTTTATCAGGTTTTGCGTCTGGATATATATATATATATATATATAGACCCGTATTTCCAGCTCGTCTGCGGCTGATCTGCTGTGTGAAACAGGCTTCTTCAGGGCATTGTGCTGATGACCCATACCGAGTTTCGTAACAATCCGTTCATGAGTTCATCAAATACAGCATTTTAGTGCACAATTCAAAATGGCCGACAATCAAAATGGCCGATATGGTAAAATTGGATATCAGTCGACTCAGCAGCTCAGCCTGCCAAATTTCACAACTTTTCTCTTCAATGGGCTGCCATAGCGGAAGAAGAAGAAGAATAGGAACGCTGAACTATTTTAAAGGGTTAGTTCACCCAAAAATGTAAATTGTGTCATTAATGACTGAGCCTCATGTGGTTGGACACCCGTCAGACCTCCGTTCATCTTCAGACACAAATGAAGATATTTTAGTGTAAATCTGATGCTCTGAAAGGCCTCCATTGGCTCAACTTTACACTCTCAAGACCCTTAAAAGACACTAAAGACTAAAGTTACAAAGTCCATCTCACTACAGCGGCTCTACAATAACTTTATGAAGACGAGAATAGTTTTTGTGCGCAAAAAACCCTAAATAACGACTTATATAGTGATGACGATTTCAAAATAATGCATCATGAAGCTTCGAAGCGTTATGAATCAGTGAGTCGAATCATGATTCGGATCGTGTGTCAAACCACCAAACTGCTGAAATGCGTGACTTTGGCGATTCAAACTGCTGAATCGACTCACTGATTCATAACGCTCCGAACCGCTGAATCGACTCACTGATTCATAACGCTCCGAACCGCTGAATCAACTCACTGATTCATAACGCTCTGAACTACTGAATCGACTCACTGATTCATAACGCTCTGAACCGCTGAATCGACTCACTGATTCATAACGCTCCGAACCGCTGAATTGACTCACTGAGTCATAACGCTCCGAACCTCTGAATCGACTCACTGATTCATAACGCTCTGAACCGCTGAATCGACTCAGTGATTCATAACGCTCCGAACAGCTTAATCGACTCACTGATTCATAACGTTCTGAACCGCTGAATCGACTCACTGATTCATAACGCTCTGAACCGCTGAATCGACTCACTGATTCATAACGCTTCGAAGCTTCATGATGCCTTGTTTTGAAATCGTCATCACTATATAAGTCGTTATTTAGGGGTTTTTTTGCGCACAGAAACTATTCTCGTCTTCATAAAGTTATTGTAGAGCCGCTGTAGTGAGATGGACTTT
>JARQWZ010002954.1:105000-107500 GCA_033150135.1 Gobio occitaniae | reverse complement strand
ATTTATATGAAAAAACACATAAAGAATGACTGACACCTGACTTTGATTGGATTTTACTCCCTTACTATCAATATTTTGACATTTGGGCATTAGCGTTTCGCTATCGACCTATGTTTCTAAACTTCTGACGCTGGTTTCGTCTCGATCGGACTAGCGGTTTTGAAGATATCAGCTAACGTTTTATAAGCATTAAATTACAACGCTACGCAAACCATACGCTGAAACCAGGCGAGTCTGGTATCGTTGGACTCGGCAACGGTTCAGGAGTATAAAGAGATGACTGTCGTGAAAATAAGTCAACCACAGCCAAAGTTATAAGCATTTGAAAAAAAAACAATTCGCTGTTTTGAAACTTCTCAGGCTCCTTCAGGGCATCGTGTTGATGACCCATACCGAGTTTCATAACAATCCGTTCATGTGTTCATAAAACAGCATTTTAGCACATCATTCAAAATGGCCGACAGCCAAAATTGATATCAGACGACTCGGCATTATGTCCTGAATCTAACCAGACCACTTTTTTTTTGGACAAATGGTTCAGAAGTTATAAGCAAAAATAGCATTTTTCATATCTCCGGACCAGTAGGTGGCGCTGTGCCGAAACACTGCATGTTGCCTCAGGTTATGCTTGTGATGACATGTACCAAGTTTGGTTTGAATATGATAAAGCATTGCGGAGATATAGCTTTAAGTCTATTTTCGCAACTGCTACGTAAAATTTGTTTGTGGGTTTATTGAAAACAATTTGACTTGAATTCCATAACTTTTTGTCAGCACGGTCTGAAGATGATCTGGTTACATTTTTGGGAAAATCACAGCAACGGCCTAGGAGGAGTTCGCAAAAGTAGTTTTTCGGAAAATTCTAAATGGCGGAAAAAATGTTATGACGGAAAATGACATCATAGTGTGCAATTAAGCCAATGAATCGAAGGAAAAAAATATTTTGTTACTATCCCTTAGGGTTCAAAAATTATTAGCATAAACATGAGTGAAACTTTGGACAGGTGGTGGCGCTAGAGGGATTGAGTTAGAGACTCCAAAATCGGTGTGGTTAATGTTGGGCCAGTTCTCTATCTGTGTGCCAATTTTCATAACTTTCCCGCAAACGGTTCTATGGGCTGCCGTAGACTTCAATGGCGGCATAATAATAAGAAATCTAACGGTTTCAACGGCAACAACATAAACAAACGTTACTGCGCATGCGCGCTTTTGTGGCCCAAACTTAACTTCCAATAGACGTCCACAAAGAATCAATAACAACAGAGGCTGTGTTATCTTATTCGCTATCATCTTTCATTTTAATTGGACAGCATCTTAATTTACATGTTTTTATTGTTTCAGGATGTTATAATCTCACATTTCTGTCTGCAATATAGAGTGGGGGAAACGCCCTCCTTAAAGGGTTAGTTCCCCCAAAAATGTAAATTCATACATTAATTACTCGCCCTCATGTCGACCCGTAAGACCGTAGAGAAGAAGAAGAATATCTGAAGTTGTGTTCTGAAGATGAACGAAGGTCTTACAGGTGTGGAACGACATGAGGGAGAGTAATAATGACAGAATTCACATTTTTGGGTGAACTAACCCTTTAAAGACCGTGTAATGCCGTTTTCTGTACAGTATCCAGGGGCGCCGCTAGCAATTTTGGGCCCTATGAAAGAATATGATGTTTACTGCACCAACCTAGCTATCCAAAATCTTTGTCTGCAGTTTAATAATACTGACCAATTAAGCTCTGCTCACTCAACCCGGAATGCCCCAATTGGCTAATGAAACATTGATTCAAATTAAGATACAATTTATACAAAACGAAATTTACTTTTAAAGAAAGGCTTTCTACAAAACACAACTTAATGAAGTGGTCACAATCATGTCTGACCCACTCCATGTCTCCCGGCATTGCGCATCTTATGATGTGTCCTTTCTCACTCATGCTGTTCACTTTTCATAATCAACATAGATTGACAACATATATAAAAAAATAACATAATATTTCAACATGAATATAAAACTAAATACCTTTTCTTAATGGCTACAACAAGTATAGTAGCCTACAATACAGAGAAATGTCATGTCGGAGTGGGATTTCAGCAAATGTCGTTTTACCCGTGAGCGTGAGTGGAGTGATTTGCTGTATTTTGCCGGAAATGCAGAAATAAGCCATCATTTTGTTATATTTGTAACTCTTTGGTAGATTATACATTTATAATTTCTATTACATTACTACTAGGACTGTTACTACTAATAAAACCAATCTCTGGGGGCCCCAAAAGTGCGTGGGCCCTTAGAATCGTCCTAACTTCCCCCCCTTTAACAGCGCCCCTGGTGACTGGAACCGAACGCGACGCGCAGTTTGAATGCTGAACGGAGAATGATTGACAGCTACAGCGGAGGAAAGACATTCAGCAATGGAATGGCTTTAGATGACTTTGTAGGCTACTAGCAAATAATAATATGCTAATAATGATTGCTGAAGGATAATGTGACTATATATATTTCT
>JARQWZ010002954.1:0-100000 GCA_033150135.1 Gobio occitaniae | reverse complement strand
CTGAGGAACCGCTGAAGAACTTCTGAAGAACCGCTGAAGAACCGCTGAAGAACCACTGAAGAACTTCTGAAGAACCGCTGAAGAACCGCTGAGGAACCGCTGAAGAACTTCTGAAGAACCGCTGAAGAACCGGTGAAGAACCGCTGAAGAACTTCTGAAGAACCGCTGAAGAACCGCTGAAGAACCGCTGAAGAACTTCTGAAGAACCGCTGAAGAACCGGTGAATAACTTCTGAAGAACCGGTGAAGAACCTCTGGAGAACTTCTGAAGAACCGCTGAAGAACCGCTGAAGAACTTCTGAAGAACCGCTGAAGAACCGCTGAAGAATTTCTGAAGAACCGCTGAAGAACCGGTGAAGAACTTCTGAAGAACCGCTGAAGAACCGCTGAAGAACTTCTGAAGAACCGCTGAAGAACCGGTGAAGAACTTCTGAAGAACCGCTGAAGAACCACTGAAGAACAGCTGAAGAACCGCTGAAGAACTTCTGAAGAACCGCTGAAGAACCGGTGAAGAACCTCTGAAGAACTGCTGAAGAACTTCTGAAGAACCGCTGAAGAACCGGTGAAGAACCTCTGAAGAACTTCTGAAGAACCGGTGAAGAACCTCTGGAGAACCGGTGAAGAACCGCTGAAGTCAAGTCAAGTCAAGTCAACTTTATTTATATAGCGCTTTTAACAATGTAGATTGTTTCAAAGCAGCTTTACAGTGTTAAACAGGAAAATAATGCAGCATAATTTTATTCAGCTGTATAGCCATTCTGGAAAAATTTCAAGTATCATACAGTGACAGTGTGGGCTTTAGATCAATAATTTGATCAGTAATTTAGTTTAAATGGTTAATTTAGTTTATTATTTAGATATATTTCGATGTTTAGTTGAAAAATGTAGTGTCCCCAACTGAGCACGCCAAGCCAGAGGCAACAGTGGCAAGGAAACCAAAACCCCATTAGGTGACCTAATGGAGGAAAATAAACCTTGGAGAAACCAGGCTCAGTCGGGGGGGCAGTTCTCCTCTGGCCAATTAACAAACAGCGTATTATTATTATTATTATTCTGGCAGTTTTACAGCTCGGAGGTCATAATAGATCAGAATATTCGAGGGACCGGGGGCAACATGCTGGAGACGGGTTTATTGAGGATGATGTTGATTAAATAATTATTAAAGTGCAATATTCGAATGATCGGAGGCAACACGCTGGAGACGGGTTTATTGAGGATGACATATCGATTTAAGTATTATTTAATTGTAATATTCGAACAATCTGAGTCAACACGCCGGAGACGGGTTTATTGAGATGCCGTGTCGATGAGGCAGTTGCAGGGGGCGTCTAATCACGGTCTCTCAGACACTTCGGGGTCCTGTGTTGGCCTTCTCTGGGCGCAGGTCCACCATCTGAACTGGATACGGCCCGGATCCGGCTGACTGCAGTAAACCTCGGGATAAAACAGAGAGACTATCATTAGCGTAGATGCCATTCTTCTGATGATGTAACGAGTACATCAGGTGTTATGGGAAGTGTTCCCGGTTCCGGCTGACCTAGTTAATGCAGCCTAACAATCATTTCATTGAAAAAGTGTTTTATGTGTATGCCACAGTAAAGAGATGTGTTTTTAGTCTAGATTTAAACTGACAGAGTGTGTCTGCTTCCCGAACAATGTTAGGAAGACTGTTCCAGAGTTTAGGTGCTAAATAGGAAAAGGATCGACCGCCTGCAGTTGATTTGGATATTCTCTGTATGATCAACTGGCCAGAGTTTAGAGAGCGCAGTAGACGTGATGGAGTATAATATGTTAAGAGCTCGCTCAAGTATTGGGGAGCTAAACCATTTAGTGCTTTGTAAGTAATAAGTAAGATTTTAAAATTTATACGATGTTTAATAGGCAGCCAGTGCAGTGTTGACAGAACTGGGCTAATATGGTCATACTTCCTGGTTCTAGTAAGAACTGGAGCTGCTGCGTTTTGGACCAGCTGGAGTTTATTTATTAAGCGAGCAGGGCAACCACCCAGTAGAGCATTACAATAATCTAGCCTTGAGGTCATGAACGCATGAACTAACTGTTCAGCATTTTGCATTGAGAGCATGTGCCGTAATTTAGATATATTTTTAAGATGGTAGAAAGCAGGTTTACAGATGCTAGAAACGTGGCTTTCAAACGAAAGATTGGTATCAAAGAGCACACCCAGGTTCCTCACTGACGACGAGGACTTGACAGAACAGCCATCAAGTGTTAGACAGTATTCTAGGCTACTACTTGTGGAGCTTTTTTGTCCAATAATTAAAAATTCAGTTTTTTCTGAATTGAGTTGCAGGAAATAACTGGTCATCCAATGTTTTATATCAGCTATGCATTCCGTTAATCTTGTGAATTGGTAAGTTTCTTCAGGGCGTGAAGAAATATAGAGCTGAGTATCGTCAGCATAACAATGAAAACTAACGCCATGCTTCCTAATGATATCTCCCAGTGGTAGCATGTACAGGGTGAAGAGTAGCGGTCCTAGCACTGAGCCTTGTGGTACTCCATACTGAACTTGCGATCGGTGTGACATATCTTCATTTACTACTACAAACTGATAACGGTCGCATAGGTATGATTTAAACCATGATAATGCAATTCCACTAATACCTACATAATTTTCGAGTCTATTCAAAAGAATGTTGTGGTCGATAGTATCAAATGCAGCGCTAAGATCGAGTAACACTAATAGAGAGATACAGCCACGATCGGATGATAAGAGCAAATCATTTGTAACTCTGACGAGAGCAGTCTCAGTGCTATGATACGGTCTAAATCCTGACTGGAAATCCAGGAAATCCAAATCCTGACTGAAGAACCGCTGAAGAACTTCTGAAGAACTTCTGAAGAACCGCTTGTAGGAGCCGCATTTGAGTTTATTTTTTGGTTTCATAATTTACTTATAATTGTCTTTTCTGTTGCATTTGAGTGGTACACCTTCTACAGCCAGAGAGGGCGCTATCCTATAAGTTGGAGCTTGAAGCGCAGAAGGAGAGAACAGAAGGAGAAGGCGTGCCAGCAGATACAGTCTTTGACCTCGGCCTGGATCTGAGTTACTGGAGCTTGGCCTGTATGAGAAAGCTGAGAAAGCTGAACTCCAAGCGCTACAAAGGAACGTTTAAAGACATTTTTGTTTTGTACTTTATATTTATTTGCAATAAAATTCGACAAGCATTCAACGACAACACTCTTGGATTTTCTTGGATTCGGGCTGTGAGTCTGACCCTGTACTCGCATTCTCCAGGTGGTTGGAAACAATAACAGGGGTTACAGGAAAAACCCAACATTGTTTTTGCCACTACACCGCTGAAGAACCTCTGAAGAACCGCTAAAGAACCTCTGAAGAACCGCTGAAGAACCGCTGAAGAACCTCTGAAGAACCGCTGAAGAACCTCTGAAGAACCGCTGAAGAACCGCTAAAGAACCTCTGAAGAACCGCAGAAGAACCGCTGAAGAACCTCTGAAGAACCGCTGAAGAACCGCTGAAGAACCGCTGAAGAACCGCTGAAGAACCTCTGAAGAACCGCTAAAGAACCTCTGAAGAACCGCTGAAGAACCGCTGAAGAACCTCTGAAGAACCGCTGAAGAACCTCTGAAGAACCGGTGAAGAACCTCTGAAGAACCTCTGAAGAACCGCTGAAGAACCTCTGAAGAACCGCTGAAGAACCTCTGAAGAACCGCTGAAGAACCTCTGACGAACCTCTGAAGAACCTATGAAGAACTGCTGAAGAACCTCTGAAGAACCTCTGAAGAACCGCTGAAGAACCTATGAAGAACTGCTGAAGAACCTCTGAAGAACCGCTGAAGAACTTCTGAAGAACCGCTGAAGAACCTCTGAAGAACCGCTGAAGAACCTCTGACGAACCTCTGAAGAACCGCTGAAGAACTGCTGAAGAACCTCTGAAGAACCTCTGAAGAACCGCTGAAGAACCTATGAAGAACTGCTGAAGAACCTCTGAAGAACCGCTGAAGAACCTCTGAAGAACCGCTGAAGAACCTCTGAAGAACTGCTGAAGAACCTCTGAAGAACCGCTGAAGAACCTCTGAAGAACCGCTGAAGAACCTCTGAAGAACCGCTGAAGAACCGCTGAAGAACCTCTGAAGAACCGCTGAAGAACCTCTGAAGAACTGCTGAAGAACCTCTGAAGAACCTCTGAAAAACTGCTGAAGAACCTCTGAAGAACCGCTGAAGAACCTCTGAAGAACTGCTGAAGAACCTCTGAAGAACCTCTGAAGAACCACTGAAAAACCTCTGAAGAACCTCTGAAGAACCTCTGAAGAACTGCTGAAGAACCTCTGAAGAACCTCTGAAGAACCTCTGAAGAACCGCTGAAGAACCACTGAAAAACCTCTGAAGAACCGCTGAAGAACCTCTGAAGAACCGCTGAAGAACCTCTGAAGAACCACTGAAAAACCTCTGAAGAACCGCTGAAGAACCGCTGAAGAACCTCTGAAGAACCGCTGAAGAACCAAAATTGGTGCTATATATCACTTAAAAACGTTCCCCTATTACAACGAGCCAAGAACTATTTTGGTGCCATATAGAACCTTTTTTTTAGAGTGTATGTTTACAGAACAGTAATAGGAAAAAATACAGAAGAAAGAAAGGAAAGAGCATGAAAAGAGTAAAAAATAAAATGAATAAAACATTTAACATGGAGATATAACTGAGAAAGAACATGATCATAGAACAAAGAATAAAGGTCAAGAAAAAATAGTTTCTTCTTCTTCTTTTTCTTTTGACCCTAAGCCTTATAAATAATCATACAAGAAGAACATAGAATTCACATAATAGAACAGACATAGCAATACATTTTTTTTTCACACACACACACACACACACACACACACACACACACACACACACACACACACACACATAGACAAGCTTAAAATACAAGAACATTACAACTAAATATATAGACGGTGTTTTGTGCTGATGATGCTCCTGTAGTAACGTGTCTGTGTGTGTGTGTGTGTGTGTGTGTGTGTGTGTGTGTGTGTCAGGCTGGTGGTGGCTCTGTCGGTGACTCTGGCTCTGTTCCTCATTGAGCTGGCTGGGTTTCTGTCTGGAGGCTCCATGTTCAGCAGTAATCAGGCCCTTCTGTGTATCCTTACACTTTTTACACTTACCCTTTCACTCAACAACTCACACTCTTCACCTCAAAGCTAGAGCAACGAGGTACAATCAGTGATTCGTTCTGCTGTCTCTAATACTGTACATTAGGGATGCAACAATACAGTCCACGGTTCAATACACACCTCGGTTTTTAATCACGGTTTTCGGTTGGGTTCTGATGGCTTGTCACATCAGTTTTTTGTTATTCTATTCTTAGGTGACAGGAACAGCAAGAGTTTAAGGAGAAAAAAGACAATTTTTTATTGCAATACTCTTCTTTATTTTACTTAAAAGAATTAAAAAACTTTAAACTTAAAACTTTACTTTAAAAAAACTCTTGTATTCCTAGTGTATTGTATAATATAACATAAATATATATAAAGATTTACACTGGCAGCTCAGAGCTGTACAGCAGCATTAAAGTATGAAATTGAATGAATAAATGTAAAATCAAAACACTTCACAGACTTCACTATAAAATATACACTGATTCTTATTAAAGCTGCTGTATTAGTTCTTCAGTCAAGAGCAGTGAGTGATTTTCTCTTTGTCTTTTGTTGTTGTATTAACATTAAAGGAATAGTTCACTCAAAAATGAAAATTCTGTCATTGAGAAATGAATACAGGTTATGAACAATATTAGAGTGAGTAAATAATGATATTAGAGGTGAACTGTCCCTTTAAGGACGCCGTGTTCACTATAGGCTGCGCTGCTGTCAATTAAAGACCTGCGCTCATCTAATATATACACACACACACGATTTTACTTTCACTTTAGACACAACCGACTGTGTTTATGTTAACCTTGTGTGTATTTGACAGTATTAGCGCAATAAGACGACTACTTAGTCCAGTAATCACGTGTTTGACAGGCGTTTAGTGCGCACGCTCGGAAAAGCGCATGTTTTAAATGTTTTAAAACGCATGCAAATAATGAACTTTGGTGATTGTGAATAACTCTAGTGTTCTGTGAGTATAACTCCACCACTAGCGTGTGATGTGAATGTGTTGTTGTTCAGTATTGGGATGGAGGCAAATGATAGAATTTGTAGAAAAAGAATTAATTAAATGCAAAACCGAAAAAAACACAATTCACAAGCGTGTATTGAACCGTGAAGGCCGTACCGAACGGTCAATATTATATTGAGAGTTGTGGCATCCCTACTGTATATAGAGCTTGAGTTTTATTCAAGCTGAAACAGAAGAGCTGATCCGATGGGTTTACATTCATCTGTGTCGCTCTCATCTGATTGGCCGAGGGTTTTTCTCTGTCTCCTCTGATTGGCTGAGGTGTTTCTCTTAACGTCGGCTCAGCTGTGGTCGCTCACTCCAGCGCCTGCGTCAGTTTGTCCTTCTTTATTTTCCAACAGTGGCCCTGCTGGACATACTGGATCATATTCAGCCTCTGCAGGTCCGTCTTCTCCTTACACATCTTCTTTTTATAGCATTAAAGAGCCTCATTATGCTTTTTCAGGTATTCCCTGTCATGCAGTGTGTAATAGAGATGTTTGCAACTAATTAGCATAATGCCCGCCTCTGGTCGTGATTGGCTGAACAGCGTCTCTTAGCCCCGCCCTCACTCACTGTAGTTGTAACTAATTAGCATAATGCCTGCCTCTGGTCGTGATTGGCTGAACAGCTTCTCATAGCCCCGCCCTCACTCACTGTAGTTGTAACTAATTAGCATAATGCCCGCCTCTGGTCGTGATTGGCTGAACAGCGTCTCTTAGCCCCGCCCTCACTCACTGTAGTTGTAACTAATTAGCATAATGCCCGCCTCTGGTCGTGATTGGCTGAACAGCTTCTCATAGCCCCGCCCTAACTCACTGTAGTTGTAACTAATTAGCATAATGCCCGCCTCTGGTCGTGATTGGCTGAACAGCGTTTCTTAGCCCCGCCCTCACTCACTGTAGTTGTAACTAATTAGCATAATGCCCACCTCTGGTCGTGATTGGCTGAACAGCGTATCTTAGCCCCGCCCTCACTGACTGTAGTTGTAACTAATTAGCACAATGCCCGCCTCTGGTCGTGATTGGCTGAACAGCGTCTCATAGCCCCGCCCTCACTCACTGTAGTTGTAACTAATTAGCATAATGCCCGCCTCTGGTCGTGATTGGCTGAACAGCGTTTCTTAGCCCCGCCCTCACTCACTGTAGTTGTAACTAATTAGCATAATGCCCGCCTCTGGTCGTGATTGGCTGAACAGCGTCTCTTAGCCCCGCCCTCACTCACTGTAGTTGTAACTAATTAGCATAATGCCTGCCTCTGGTTGTGATTGGCTGAACAGCGTCTCTTAGCCCCGCCCTCACTCACTGTAGTTGTAACTAATTAGCATAATGCCCGCCTCTGGTCGTGATTGGCTGAACAGCGTCTCTTAGCCCCGCCCTCACTCACTGTAGTTGTAACTAATTAGCATAATGCCCGCCTCTAGTCGTGATTGGCTGAACAGCGTCTCTTAGCCCCGCCCTCACTCACTGTAGTTGTAACTAATTAGCATAATGCCCGCCTCTAGTCGTGATTGGCTGAACAGCGTCTCTTAGCCCCACCCTCACTCACTGTAGTTGTAAGTAATTAGCATAATGCCCGCCTCTAGTCGTGATTGGCTGAACAGCGTCTCTTAGCCCCGCCCTCACTCACTGTAGTCGTCTCTGAGACTGGAAGAGTTTGGTTGGTGTTGTTCATGAGGAGACGGTCAAACACACGCCATCATTACTGTTCCTATCACGAACTGAGATTCAGATATGATAATGAGTGTTTGCTTTCTGACCAATCAGAGCAGAGCAGTTCTCAGAGAGGCGGAGCTTAGAGAGATGAAGCGTTTCAGACACTGAGAGAAAAGAGCTGATGCTGCAGTGGAGATTATGAGAGAACTCAAGTGTGTTTGAGCTGATGCTGGAGAACCTGACAAACAACACCAGGAGCTTTACAATATTAGCACAATAGGGCACTTTAAAATCATTTTATAAGTGTTATATAAGCTTTCCTGTAGCTCAAATACTTTTGACTAACAATTGTCCAACAAATGCATGATTGTAAAATATAAATGCGTTATTTCTACATAGTGCTTTGGTATATTAAAATGGTTAATGAAAATTGAAATTTTCCATCTGAATGGACCTATGTTAGTCATAATTCATCATTTGTGTGTGTGTGTGTGTGTGTGTGTGTGTGTGTTTGTGTGTGTTACAGTGTGTTTCCAGCGCTCTTCGAGTTCATTCTGCTCATCTCACTGAAGTCAGTGTGAGATTCTTCAGGATATGAAGACCCTGCGTATGAAAAACAGTATATTAAGAGTTTGGAGATGGTCTGTGTTCTCTTCAGTGTTTTACAGGAGTGTATCACTTCAGGAGGAGAAGTGGAGAGATGTGGAGCTGTTTCTGTGTGTTATGAGGGAATTAAATGTACATTTTCACAGCGAGTTTGTGTGCATTGTTGTCTTTTATAGCTTTGGGAACTTAATATGCATTTTATACAGAACTTGTGCACATATTTATACACTGTGAAAAAATATATATTTAAAAATTAAGTGACCTGGTTCCCTTAAAATTTTGAGTTCATTGAAATTAAAAATTTGAGTTAATACAATGTTAATTTGAGAATCGACATCACCCTTCATTCAAATATTTTGTAAGCATATTGCGTAATTGTGTGTTTTATTTTTAATAATGCAGTGAAACATGCCAAATTGTGCTATTTTCATGATTCATCATAACATTTTTTTACATGTATGTGGTTCAGATACAATAATATTTTGAGTTTCTATTTATTAAACCAATTTCCTTCATTGTATTAACTCAAATTTATAATTTCAATGAACTCAAAATCTTGAAGCAACCAGGTTACTTACTTTTTTAAGTTAAACCAACAATATGTTTTTTTTTACAGTGTAGAAGCCTATTTCTGTCACATGAAAATCAGAATTGTTACACAAAAAGTACAAATTATGAATTAAAATGTGGAAATTATGACATTTAAAGTTGAAAAATGGGATTAAAAATATCAGCGGATGACATTAATGTTGTAATGATCTCATAATTTGGACTTTTTATGTCATAATTACGGTTATCAAAGCATTTTTTGTCCCTTATAACAATAAAAAAAAGTATAATTAGTAGTAAAACGCATTGCTGAGGACTTTATTTGGAGATTTTCCTCAAAGATTTTTTGCACCCTCAGATTCCAGAATTTCAAATAGTTCGGCCAAATATTGTCCTAACAAACCATACATCAATGGAAAGCTTATTTATTCTGCTTTCAATTAAAAAAAATCGACACTTATGAGTTATGACTGGTTTTGTGGTCACATACGTCCGTTGTTTGTATAAAATCGCTGAGGCGGGGCCAAAGTGATTGACAGGTCTCTGCCCAATGAACACTCTCTTTAATAGGCCAATCAGCGAGACGTTTATGGCGGTTGGGCCAATAGCAGAACAGCTGGGTTCCATTTTAAAAAATCCAGGCGGTTAAACGGAAGAGCTGAGGCGCAGACGCGAGGACGGAAGAATCATCATAATGCAGGTATAAAAATCGCATATTAATAATGTCATTTGAGCATAAATGCAGTTATATGTGTGTGTAGGAGATGTTTAGTGTAGGGAAGGGATTGATCTGTATCAAATCAAGTATTTAAGCGTCATTGTCCGAGCGAAACTAACGTTACCAGCGCGAAATCTAGCCGGACGTTATGCTTTAGTACGTTAATATTTGTATTTCTTTGGTTATCCACAAATGTCATGTTTTTATTGATATCAGTGCTTTATTTGTTCAGTTTGAGATGTCTGTGTTTTTTTTTTATCAGAATAAAGAGAACAGGGAACCCAGAGCTCTGCAAACACAGGTGATAACAATCAATACCAACAATAACATGCCATTTCTGTACATTATTATTTATATTAATTTAGCGAGTCATAGTGCAGTTTACAGAGATCACGTGCCCTTCTCCAGCTGCTGTGTGTGTGTGATGCTCGTGTGTGTTTTTGTGTTTGTTCAGGCTGCTGGTGAGATGAATCCAGACACACACACTGTTACAGGTAAAACTAACTGAAGATGTGGATGATTGCAGTGTTTAAGGTGGTTTGACATTCCTTCACTTACATTATTGTCTGGCAGGTGATGGATTATAAATTAGCTTAAAGGATTAGTTCACTTTTAAATAAACTTTTGCTGATAATTTACTCACCCTCATGTCATCCAAGATGTCCATGTCTTTCTTTCTGCAGTCGAAAATAAATGAAGGTTTTGGATGAAAACAGTCCAGGGTTTTTCTCCATATAATGGACTTCAATGGACTCCAAACGGTTCAAGGTCCAAATGACAGTTTCAGTGCTGCTTTAAACGACACCAGATGATGAATAAGGGTCTGATCTAGACAAACCATCAGCTTCTGTGAGAAACCCAGCAGTATTTATGCTATTATTTTACCTCTTATCAGACGAACGTGATCATCTCTGAGCTCAGCCATAACTTCCGCTAAGTGAGGTCAAATTTGATCGTGGTCATAGATGTATACGTAGATGCCTCATTAGCGACTGCACGGATCAGTAGAATGAGGAATCTACGATCGATATATCTATGACCACGCTCGTATTTTGACCTCACTTAGCGGAAGTTATGGCTGAGCTCAGAGATGATCTCGTTCGTCTGATAAGAGGTAAAATAATAGCTGATTTCTCTGATTGTTTGTCTAGATCAGACCCTTATTCATCATCTAGTGTCGTTTAAAGCTGCACTGAAACTGTTATTTGGACCTTGAACTGTTTGGAGCCCATTGAAGTCCATTATATGGAGAAAAACCTTGGACTGTTTTCATCCAAAACCTTCATTTCTTTTCGAGTGCAGAAAGAAAGACATGGACATCTTGGATGACATGGGGGTGAGTAAATGATCAGCAAAAGTTTATTTCAAAGTGAACTAATCCTTTAATTCTAATAGACATACTAATACACACGTGTTGTTGCGTGGGATTGTTACAGCCACTGATAGATTGTGTTCTTTCAGGTCCTGGGAGAGTTCCAGTGAAGTCGAGCTCAAAGTGAGTTCACTTTAAAACTACTGTAGGATTATGAAGATGCACAACAACTTGTAAATGTGTAGAAGATTCAATTGGTCACCCAAAAATGAAAATATACTCTCCCTCAAGCCATCCTAGGTGTGTATGACATTCTTCTCTCAGACGAACACAATTCTATTAAATATCCTGAATCTTCCAAGCTTAACATTGGGCAGTGAATGTTAAATGAGATTTTGAAGGTCAAAAAAGTGCATCCATCCATCATAACCATAAACAAAACGGCTTATTAAAGGCCTTCTGAAGCGAAGAAAAATCCATATTTATAACTTTTATAAACCATAATCACAGGTCCAACTATTAACCCAATCGAAGCTCGTGTATGTGTGTGTGTGTGTGCGCGCTCACCAAACGCCTCCTGAAATCCTGAAGGAGTGTATTTGGCACAGAAATAGTCACACGTCCAGCTCGTGTTTTGAAATGTTGGCCATGTTTATTATGAGACTCAACTCTTAAACAGCGTCAGGCATGAAATAGCATTAGACATCACCTTTTAAAAGCTTTTGTTTTAGACTCCAATTCATGAGCGGTGCTTTTGTTTTGCTCTATCCGCTGCGCTTCCGCCAATACGGCTGCCGTTATAAAGCTTGGATTAGCCAGGACTTTATTCATATAATTAGGGCTGTAAGCAACCAAAGAAAATCTTGGTCGACTGAAGTCCTGAAATTTTCGACTAAAAATTACGTTAGGAAAACTTTTAATTAATTAGCTGTGCACTGTGTGCAGTACTTGGTGGGCTTGTTGCCTGCCTAAATGAATTATAAATAAACATAAGCTAGTAGGTTATTTGCAGTATATTAAATAGTTTTTGAGCTGATTATTTTGCGCTGAAATGAGTCTGACACACGTTCACCTGCGCAATATCACAGCCTATGATTTCCCAAAATATAGTACTATGTTGTCAACTAGTGATATCACGGACTTTTGAGGAATATGCAACATAATTTAGACAATTGTTTTTGTCATATGTATTATAATAACTGACAGACGCTATGATTTCAGCTCGAACAGGATCAGCTCAGCTTCGCGGCTGAGACACAAATAGACTATTAACATAAAGCTTTTACTCTTAAACACAAAAGGCACGTCCACTTTAATAAAAAAGGAATATTTATTAAACAAGCCAGATCAAGAGCAGAAGCTAAATAAAGTCATAACTGAGAAATAAAGCATAGGCTCAAAACTAATACAAACAGTGCATCGCGCTTTCGGCTCCAAATAAAAAAATACAATAATAAAGTGCCCAAATCCAATTAATAATACTAGAAATATATTTGCAGTTTGCACAGTAATAAAAGGGACGGGGCAACCTAACGCAGACGAGTTATCTTACCGTTTTAGCTGATATGACATGTTTGTAAGCTGATATAACACGTATTCCAATTATAACTTTCCCATTACAGGATGATCTTTGTCCCTTTAAATTAATGTCCAGGGGCATTTTTACCATTATAAGAGCAATGTTTTCTAATCTTATTAAATGTATGCATCATCTTTTGTCAATTTCTTCATTTAAAATAGAAAAGGTTTTTTTTTTAAATGTTAATTTAAACAATAAATTCAGTTAGAGCAATAAGACACAACCAGACTGTTACCAATCTAATTAAATCAGCATCAAAAGTAGAAGTGGCGCAGAAGCTCTATCTGAAGTGGTGTTTAGATACATTTACATGCAGCTCATGGGTAAATAATGTTGTATAAATGTTTTAAATATAAGTTATTGAATTTAGAAATAGGCTATGTACAAGTTAAACTTAAACTTAGTTAAAATATTTATATTTTAAATAAAAAGTCCATGCAAAGTATAAATATGAAAATAAAACCGCCAGTAGGGGCGTCAAGTCTATGTGTGAGTCATTGATTCAGTCGTTCAAACGCAGATTCATTCGATCGAACCGCTTGGAGATGCACAACTGGTGTTGCTTTGATTTTCACGAAATAAACATTATTGTGGCTAAAACGTTGTTACTTAATATCAACTTGTCTATTGGACTTTTGTACAAGATCAGTATCACATTTGCAATCATGCCAATACTCGAGTCGGAGCAATAGCAGTCCGTAACTTTTGGCGCTCTGGCGCTAATAAACAGAACTGCGTGCGTCTTGCGGAAGAACACTGCAGCCGGATCTACTTCTCTCTGTGTGTGTCTATGGCGATTGGCGAGTCACGCAGGGACTGTGCTCCTCCGCAGCGCTGCGAACCAAACTGGAATAGTCCGAATATAAACACTTATTATATGTGTACCGTAGTGATTCAGGGTAAGATAAAAACACGGTTTGGAAAATGGATTCAGGATGTACTCACTCATATGCATCTAGTCATTTTTAAACTCAATAAATGTTATGGACTGCAGCTGATAAAGATTAAATCAAGAACTCATACAGGAGCGTTTTTAAATTATTTTATATTAATTCATTTTTGGTGGCATTTTTGCCCCAAGCCCCTGTTAATTTCCGACCTTGTTTATGATAATCCAAATGTGGTATTTCTAGTTAAGTTTGGCTGCAAAGAAAGATCAGCGCGAGCCGCGAGGCGTCTGGTAAGTGCATGGCCGCATCACGCCTGTTTCACTCATAGACCGCGGTTTCACCATTTAATCTGTGAAGTGTTGGTCCGTCGCACACGTTTTTTGCACATGCTCCGCGGACAGAAGGCATGAAAAGCAGTTGATTGCAGCACGAAACGTAACAGTTGCTCAGTCAGTCAGTGTTTTTAGTTTTTATTCCGATTGTATTATACATTTATTCACGAGAAGCGATCGGGTCACTGGCACCGGTGCGCCTAAATATTTTTTCGCAGTCGCACGCAGTAATTTTCAGGCGCAAATGCGCCCAAAATGGTCGCTATGTAGAGCCCTGGCTTGCGAAATTTGCATTCGACTTTTTTCCCATTTTCTATTTTAAAAAAAATTCTGCCACACTGCCGATGTCTTTGTTGACATGGTAGAAGAGACTGACTAGGAAAACACTCTCACAATTAAATAAATAATACAGCAAAGCAGCCTAACGTTACTTCAATCTGTCTCTTCTCCAGTGGGTTGGGCTAATCCAAAAGAAGAGGAAACAGGGGGGTAGGGATGGCTCGATACCACCATTTTGTCTTCGGTACGGTACCACAATCTAATACCGAAGTACCGATATTAAATCGATACCATACAGGGTCTGAATTTTGATGCGGGTATTGCGCATAATTTTACTCACTCTCGCAAGTTTTGGGTTTATGAAGCAAGAAATTAACGCAAATGTTTATTATTAAATTAATCAACAAAGATTATCACATCAATCAGTCATTTGGAAACTTTCTTGTAAGTAATTTCAGCGTGTCTCCCAAAAGACATCGCACCTGCACTATAAAAGCAATCTGCGCGCTCCGATTCAACACTTTCGCTTCCGGTGCGGGACAGCTGACGGAAATCACTGCCCACGTCTTTTTAAACCTCACCAATTTGAACATGCAAGCGATTTTAGAGCATTTCATAATACATATGGGACGAGAGCTCTTTGAGAGAGAGTTTTCTTTGCGCTCATGCCAACACCAAACACACACTCACGCCTAAAGAGCTTGCGCATTCCAAATTAAGTTGTTTTTCCTCAGTCAAATACACACAATTATGTCAAAAATGTAAATCTTTAGTGAGTAGTAGCATAAACACAGTTGGTTATGTCTTTCGCGGATGTAAATAGTGCAATAGTGTGCGTGCAGATATTATGAGGTCTAAACGTCACTGGTTGAAATGAACGCTGGATATTAATTTAAACTATACGATCTTATGTATGTGCGTTAATCAGTGTTAAAAGAATAAATGTCTAAATTAGATGGTTAGAATTATGCCCTCACCTGTCAATCTCTTACAAGTCAGGAATGAAGTGACGATGCTTGGCAAGGTTTGATGGTTCTTCAGCAGTTTTATAAGCAAAGTAATTCCAAATTTCACGTCTACTCGTCTTTATTAATGAGTTTTGTGCGTGTTGAGTGAGATTCAACTGCTGTATTCATCTTGTTCTGTTGCCACATTTGCCGGTTTCACGTCAGTTTGGGTAGCGCGCTGCCACCTAGCGGTGAACTTCGGAACAGCAGCATATACCGAAATGAGCAAAATCATGATATTGTACCGTTTTAAATAAAATATATACCGGTATTTTTTCAGTACCGGTATACCGCGCATCCCTACAAGGGGGTGTTACCTGTGAAACAGGGCTGCTCTGAAAACACCCCCATTAGCAATTCGTGCTTTCCACCTGATCAAATGAAAGCGGCAAAACTGATTGAATGAACACTGCAAACAATCGACCAATCAGAATTTTGGTCGAGCCAGAATGTATCGACTGGGAGATTACAGCCTTAAATATAACTGATCGTATTCGTCTGAAAGGAGAATGTCATACACACCTAGGATGGCTTGAGGGAGAGGAAATCATGGGCTAATTTACATTTGTGTAAATTTAGTTAAGAGTTCACTCGAAGCAAAATGACTGTCAAACGGTTAGTTCACCCAAAACTGTAAATTGTGTCATTAATGCCTGAGCCTCATGTGGTTGGACACCCGTCAGACCTCCGTTCATCTTCAGACACAAATGAAGATATTTTAGTGTAAATCTGATGCTCTGAAAGGCCTCCATTGGCTCAACTTTACACTCTCAAGACCCTTAAAAGACACTAAAGACTAAAGTTACAAAGTCCATCTCACTACAGCGGCTCTACAATAACTTTATGAAGACGAGAATAGTTTCTGTGCGCAAAAAAACCCTAAATAACGACTTATATAGTGATGACGATTTCAAAACACGGCCTCATGAAGCTTCGAAGCGTTATGAATCAGTGAGTCGATTCAGTGGTTCGGAGCGTTATGAATCAGTGAGTCGATTCAGCTGTTCGGAGCGTTATGAATCAGTGAGTCGATTCAGCGGTTCGGAGCGTTATGAATCAGTGAGTCGATTCAGCGGTTCGGAGTGTAATGAATCAGTGAGTCGATTCAGCGGTTCGGAGCGTAATGAATCAGTGAGTCGATTCAGCGGTTCGGAGCGTTATGAATCAGTGAGACGATTCAGCGGTTCGGAGGGTTATGAATCAGTGAGTCGATTCAGCGGTTCAGAGCGTTATGAATCAGTGAGTCGATTCAGCGGTTTGGATCACCAAATTTCAGCAGTTTGGCGGTTTGACACGCGATCCGAATCATGAATCGACTCACTGATTCATAACGCTTCGAAGCTTCATGATGCTGTGTTTTGAAATCGTCATCACTATATAAGTCGTTATTTAGGGTTTTTTTGCGCACAAAAACTATTCTCGTCTTCATAAAGTTATTGTAGAGCCGCTGTAGTGAGATGGACTTTGTAACTTTAGTCTTTAGTGTCTTTTAAGGGTCTTGAGAGTGTAAAGTTGAGCCAATGGAGGCCTTTCAGAGCATCAGATTTACACTAAAATATCTTCATTTGTGTCTGAAGATGAACGGAGGTCTGACGGGTGTCCAACCACATGAGGCTCAGTCATTAATGACACAATTTACATTTTTGGGTGAACTAACCCTTTAATGTTTCTGAGAAATTGATCACCATTAGGTGAGTTTATGCTTAACACAAGAACGAATATCTGCCAAGAGTCAGTCAAATAAACTTAAGTTTGTTCTTGTTTTATGCATAAACTCTCTCGTCTCAAACACTTCAGTTAAATGTGTCTTCAATGTTTGGATGTTTGTAGTGGAAAACACCTCAAGAGCCTCAGAGTTTCCTCCAGTGTGTTTAATAATAATAACTGCAGTTCCAGAAAGTTCTCCATGAAAGACTTCGACATCGGCCGTCCGCTCGGAAAGGGCAAGTTTGGGAACGTGTACCTGGCGAGAGAGCGGAAGCTGAAGGCCATCGTGGCTCTGAAGGTCCTGTTCAAATCCCAGATGGAGAAGGAAGGAGTCGAACATCAGCTGAGGAGAGAAATCGAGATCCAGTCGCATCTCAGGTGTGTGTGTTTGAGCTGCTGGTGCTTCCTTTAGAAGCGTTCCTGTCGTGAGATGATCCTGATCTCTGTGTGTGTGTGTGTGTGTGAACAGGCATCCGAACATCCTGCAGTTCTACAACTACTTCTACGACAACACGCGTGTGTATCTGATTCTGGAGTACGCGCCGCGCGGCGAGATGTACAAAGAGCTCCAGCGCTGCGGACGCTTCGATGATCAGCGCACCGCCACTGTGAGTGAGAGGGATGCCACAATTCTCAATATAATATTGAACCGTTCGGTACGGCATTCAATACGCGCTTGTGAATTGCGTTTTTTCGGTTTTGCATTTAATATTTTTTTTTTTTCTTCTACAAATTCTATAATTTGCCTCCATCCCAATACTGAACAACAACACATTCCCATCACACGCTAGTGGTGGAGTTATACTCACAGAACACTAGAGTTATTCAATCACCAAAGTTCATTATTTGCATGCGTTTTAAAGCCTTGCCGGCTCATTCGCGTGTGCGGTTTAACATGCGCTTTTCAGAGTGCGAGCACTAAACGCCTGTCAAACACGAGATTACTGGACTAAGTCGTCTTACTTCGCTAATACTGTCAAATACACACAAGGTTAACATAAACACAGTCAGTTATGTCTAAAGTGAAAGTAAAATCGTGTGTGTGTATATTAGATGAGCGCAGGTCTTTAATTGACAGCAGCGCAGCCTATAGTGAACACGCCGTCCTTAAAGGGACAGTTCACCTCTAATATCATTATTTACTCACTCTAATATTGTTCAAAACCTGTATTCATTTCTCAATGACAGAATTTTCATTTGAGTGAAATATTCCTTTAATGTTAATACAACAACAAAAGACAAAGAGAAAATCACTCACTGCTCTTGACTGAAGAACTAATACAGCAGCTTTAATAAGAATCAGTGTATATTTTATAGTGAAGTCTGTGAAGTTTTATTTTTACATTCATTCAATTTCATACTTTAATGCTGCTGTACAGCTCTGAGCTGCCAGTGTAAATCTATATATATATTAGGGCTGTCAAAAGATAAATCGCATCCAAAATAAAAGTTTGTGTTTACATAATATGTGTGTGTACTGTTAATTATTATTTATATATAAATACACACAAGCATGTATATATTTAAGAAAAAAATATTTTTATATATAAAACATTTATATATATATTATAGATTATATAAATGTATATACATGCAAATATTTCTTAAATATATACATGAAAGTGTGTATTTTATATATAAATAATAATTAACAGAGTACACACACATATATTATGTAAACACAAACTTTTATTTTGAATGCGATTAATCGCGATTAATCTTTTGACAGCCCTAATATATATATATATATGATATTATACAATACACTAGGAATACAAGTTTTTTTTTTTTTTAAGTAAAGTTTTAAGTTTAAGGTAAAATAAAGAAAGAGTATTGCAATAAAAGTCTTTTTTTTCTCCTTAACCTCTTGCTGTTCCTGTCGCCTAAGAATAGAATAACAAAAAAATTTGTGACAAGCCATCAGAACCGAACCGAAAACTGTGGGTAAAAACCGAGGTGTGTATTGAACCGTGGACTAACTGTATTGTTGCATCCCTAGTGAGCGATCGAACGCCTGCCGGTATCATCGTCTGGTGTGTGTGGCTGATGTTGACGCTGATCTCGTGTGTTTCTCTAGTACATGGAGGAGTTAGCTGATGCTCTTAACTACTGTCACGAGAAGAAGGTGATCCACAGAGACATTAAGCCGGAGAACCTTCTGCTGGGCTTCAGAGGAGAACTCAAGATCGCAGACTTCGGCTGGTCCGTCCATGCGCCATCACTACGGTAACAAACACCCCATAATACACCAGAACCTGCGCAATCAGGGTTCCCACTCGTCCTGGAAAACACATGGAAAATTAGAGAAAATGTAAAATGTCCTGGAAAATCTTGTTGTTGTCTGGGAAACTTTTTTTTTTAAAGAATTTATTTCTTTAGCCGAGTATATAGAGTTTATCGCTGGCCCAAACAATTAGCACATGTTCAGGAATGCTGAGTTTGTGTGTGAGTAGTATTTTGAATAATGTTTAGTCTTGCTAATGCTATAACTGCTCAGTGAATGTTAACTCGTAAGCTGCTCCCTAATCACATAATTTTGATATAAAGTCACATTTGTGTGTTGTAAAGTCAGAATTGCAAGATATAGTCAGAATTGCGTGATATAAACTCGCAAGTATTTTCTTCACAATTGACTTTTTTATATCTTGCAATTCTGACTTCTTTTCTCAGAATTGTGAGATCTAAACTGCAATTGTAAGTTATAAAGTCCAATTCTGAGGAAAAAAGAATTGCGACAATTTTCGCGTTTATATCACAAATATGTAAACTCGCAATTGCGAGAGTCAGAATAGCGAGATAAAAAGTACAATAAAAATTACCTTTTCTTTCTAATCTGTGGCGTAAACAAGCTTCCATAGTCATAATGTATGATGAAGAGCTCCTATTGTACAATGCTGGATTGTTAAGTAATGGCGATAAACTGTACGGCTTTTAAAGACTTAGAAAGCAATATTTGGCACGATTTAGAAAGCAATATTTGGCACGATTTAGAAAGCAATATTTGGCACGATTTAGAAAGCAATATTTGGCACGATTTAGAAAGCAATATTTGGCACGATTTAGAAAGCAATATTTGGCACGATTTAGAAAGCAATATTTGGCACGATTTAGAAAGCAATATTTGGCACGATTTAGAAAGCAATATTTGGCATGATCTAGAAAGCAATATTTGGCATGATTTAGAAAGCAATATTTGGCATGATTTAGAAAGCAATATTTGGCATGATTTAGAAAGCAATATTTGGCATGATTTAGAAAGCAATATTTGGCGTGATTTAGAAAGCAATATTTGGCGTGATTGAGAAAGCTATATTTGGCATGATTTAGAAAGCAATATTTGGCGTGATTTAGAAAGCAATATTTGGCACGATTTAGAAAGCAATATTTGGCGTGATTTAGAAAGCAATATTTGGCACGATTTAGAAAGCAATATTTGGCGTGATTTAGAAAGCAATATTTGGCGTGATTTAGAAAGCAATATTTGGCATGATTTAGAAAGCAATATTTGGCACGATTTAGAAAGCAATATTTGGCACGATTTAGAAAGCAATATTTGGCGTGATTTAGAAAGCAATATTTGGCACGATTTAGAAAGCAATATTTGGCGTGATTGAGAAAGCAATATTTGGCACGATTTAGAAAGCAATATTTGGCACGATTTAGAAAGCAATATTTGGCACGATTTAGAAAGCAATATTTGGCACGATTTAGAAAGCAATATTTGGCACGATTTAGAAAGCAATATTTGGCACGATTTAGAAAGCAATATTTGGCACGATTTAGAAAGCAATATTTGGCACGATTTAGAAAGCAATATTTGGCACGATTTAGAAAGCAATATTTGGCACGATTTAGAAAGCAATATTTGGCACGATTTAGAAAGCAATATTTGGCACGATTTAGAAAGCAATATTTGGCACGATTTAGAAAGCAATATTTGGCACGATTTAGAAAGCAATATTTGGCACGATTTAGAAAGCAATATTTGGCACGATTTAGAAAGCAATATTTGGCACGATTTAGAAAGCAATATTTGGCACGATTTAGAAAGCAATATTTGGCACGATTTAGAAAGCAATATTTGGCACGATTTAGAAAGCAATATTTGGCACGATTTAGAAAGCAATATTTGGCACGATTTAGAAAGCAATATTTGGCACGATTTAGAAAGCAATATTTGGCACGATTTAGAAAGCAATATTTGGCACGATTTAGAAAGCTATATTTGGCACGATTTAGAAAGCTATATTTGGCACGATTTAGAAAGCTATATTTGGCACGATTTAGAAAGCTATATTTGGCACGATTTAGAAAGCTATATTTGGCACGATTTAGAAAGCTATATTTGGCACGATTTAGAAAGCTATATTTGGCACGATTTAGAAAGCTATATTTGGCACGATTTAGAAAGCAATATTTGGCGCGATTTAGAAAGCAATATTTGGCGCGATTTAGAAAGCGGCAATATTGGGCGCGATTTAGAAAGCGGCAATATTGGGCGCGATTTAGAAAGCGGCAATATTGGGCGCGATTTAGAAAGCGGCAATATTGGGCGCGATTTAGAAGGCGGCAATATTGGGCGCGATTTAGAAGGCGGCAATATTGGGCGCGATTTAGAAGGCGGCAATATTGGGCGCGATTTAGAAGGCGGCAATATTGGGCGCGATTTAGAAGGCGGCAATATTGGGCGCGATTTAGAAGGCGGCAATATTGGGCGCGATTTAGAAGGCGGCAATATTGGGCGCGATTTAGAAGGCGGCAATATTGGGCGCGATTTAGAAGGCGGCAATATTGGGCGCGATTTAGAAGGCGGCAATATTGGGCGCGATTTAGAAGGCGGCAATATTGGGCGCGATTTAGAAGGCGGCAATATTGGGCGCGATTTAGAAGGCGGCAATATTGGGCGCGATTTAGAAGGCGGCAATATTGGGCGCGATTTAGAAGGCGGCAATATTGGGCGCGATTTAGAAGGCGGCAATATTGGGCGCGATTTAGAAGGCGGCAATATTGGGCGCGATTTAGAAGGCGGCAATATTGGGCGCGATTTAGAAGGCGGCAATATTTGGCATGATCCTTGTCTTTTATTCCCGGCGTAGTAAATTGAAAATGTACTGGAAAATGGTTGCTGAAAAAGAGTGGGAACCCTGGCAGTGCAGCGAGTGCATCATGAGCTGTGGCGTGTGTTTCAGACGCCGCACCATGTGTGGGACGCTGGACTATCTTCCCCCGGAGATGATCGAGGGCCACACTCACGATGAGAAGGTGGACCTGTGGTGCATCGGCGTGCTGTGCTACGAGTGTCTGGTGGGAAACCCTCCGTTCGAGACGGCCAGCCACTCCGAAACATACAAGCGCATCACTAAGGTTTATTACACCGCCTCTTATTTCTGCTGAAAATGGTTTCTTAAAAATCTTAAGTTTAGATATTTCTTATGGGACATTCAGAGAAATTCTTAATCCTTATGGTGCGCTCACACCGGACACGAATGAAGCGTTTCGTGCAAGTGATTTACATGTTAAAGGGTTAGTTCACCCAAAACTGTAAATTCTGTCATTAATGACTGAGCCTCATGTGGTTGGACACCCGTCAGACCTCCGTTCATCTTCAGACACAAATGAAGATATTTTAGTGTAAATCTGATGGCTCTGAAAGGCCTCCATTGGCTCAACTTTACACTCTCAAGACCCTTAAAAGACACTAAAGACTAAAGTTACAAAGTCCATCTCACTACAGCGGCTCTACAATAACTTTATGAAGACGAGAATAGTTTCTGTGCGCAAAAAACCCCTAAATAACGACTTGTATAGAGATGACGATTTCAAAACACGGCATCATGAAGCTTCGAAGCGTTATGAATCAGTGAGTCGATTCAGCAGTTTGGAGAGTTATGAATCAGTGAGTCGATTCAGCAGTTTGGAGAGTTATGAATCAGTGAGTCGATTCAACAGTTTGGAGCGTTATGAATCAGTGAGACAATTCAGCGGTTCAGAGCGTTATGAATCAGTGAGTCGAATCAGCAGTTTGGAGCGTTATGAATCAGTGAGTCGATTCAGCGGTTCAGAGCGTTGTGAATCAGTGAGTCAATTCAGCGGTTCAGAGCGTTATGAATCAGTGAGTCAATTCAGCGATTTAGAGCGTTATGAATCAGTGAGACAATTCAGCGGTTCAGAGCATTATGAATCAGTGAGTCGAATCAGCAGTTTGGAGCGTTATGAATCAGTGAGTCGATTCAGCGGTTCAGAGCGTTATGAATCAGTGAGTTGAATCAGCAGTTTGGAGCGTTATGAATCAGTGAGACAATTCAGCGGTTCAGAGCATTATGAATCAGTGAGTCGAATCAGCGGTTCAGAGCGTTATGAATCAGTGAGTCGAATCAGCAGTTTGGAACGTTATGAATCAGTGAATCGATTCAGCAGTTCAGAGCGTTATGAATCAGTGAGTCGAATCAGCAGTTTGGAGCGTTATGAATCAGTGAGTCGAATCAGCGGTTCAGAGCGTTATGAATTAGTGAGTCGATTCAGCGGTTTGATTCGCCAAATTTCAGCAGTTTGACACGCGATCCAAATCATGAATCGACTCACTGATTCATAACGCTTCGAAGCTTCATGAGGCCGTGTTTTGAAATCGTCATCACTATATAAGTCGTTATTTAGGGTTTTTTGCGCACAGAAACTATTCTCGTCTTCATAAAGTTATTGTAGAGCCGCTGTAGTGAGATGGACTTTGTAACTTTAGTCTTTAGTGTCTTTTAAGGGTCTTGAGAGTGTAAAGTTGAGCCAATGGAGGCCTTTCAGAGCATCAGATTTACACTAAAATATCTTCATTTGTGTCTGAAGATGAACGGAGGTCTGACGGGTGTCCAACCACATGAGGCTCAGTCATTAATGACACAATTTACAGTTTTGGCTGAACTAACCGTTTAACTTTATGTGAAAGCGGCCCCTGCTCATATACAGGTTCTCTGGTTTGTCGCAGGTGGATCTGCAGTTTCCTAAAGTGGTTTCTGATGGTGCTCGTGATCTGATCTCAAAGCTGCTCCGCCACAGTCCCTCCATGCGTCTGCCGCTCAAGAGTGTGATGGAGCACCCGTGGGTCAAAGCCAACTCACGGCGGGTTCTGCCGCCCGCCTACAACCCACAGGCCACACATCACTGAGGAGATCTGCCCAAGGACCTGTTTGAGACATTCAGGAATCCGCTGGTTTGTGCGGTCGCAATGTCAGAAACACCTGATTTACGTGTGTGTGTGTGTGAGTGCTCTTCACTCTTGTATAGCTGTAGTTCTTATTCGTGTGTTTTACTGTCTTCTATGAATGTGTGGTTTATGATGAACCTGTCAAATTATATTAAAAGCTTTCACACAATGTTTGGTGTTGTGGCGTTTTGATTTGCACAGACTAAAGTGAGCTCTCGTAATGATGCATTCAGATGTTCACCAGTTTTGAATGTTGGTGAAAATGTTGCTTACTGCAGTGTTTTATGCGCTTTTTGGCATAAGAACTGCTGGATGGAAACGGCAAGATGCTAACATAAAAAAATACATGCGCTCAGTTGAGTCGGATAAAGTTTTTGTACGATAACATAAACTACTCTTAACATATCAAATAAATCCCTCGATGTCCGATTTAGTTAATCCGTACCCGCAGTGCTTAACCACATCCGACGCGGTTTTAAATATTTTATGCGATTTACTGAAATGTTGTGCTTAAATTAAACTCCCAACTTTGGATGGAAACGCAGTTAGTGAGCATCTCAAATTTCCTTTGAATGCATGGTTAAAATGCATCAGATTTATCAAGTTGATAAAGTCTTTACATATGAGCTAATTAAAACAAATAAAGTATTAATTACAGTAACAATGAATGAAGAACCCACTATTTGTATATGGTTAATGTGTTAATGCTATTAATAAACCATGAATTAACTAATAGTTTGCATATGATTCATCATTACTTTATTAAAGTATTAGTGTTTCCATGGAAGGGTGTAAGACACAAAGTAATGGATGATTAACTTATGATGACCAAAATGATTAATAGCATTACAGTATATAATGCAGATTATTAATTATGCTGGATACAGGTGAAACCCATTCGTTTTACACAGAAAGCAAGTAAAACATAACTAATAAGACCACTAATATACTATAACGTGTTTTTTTTTTAAATATATGACGTGGCAGATCTGCAGTTATTTTAAAAGCCGCATTTTCTTTTAAATTGCTGTTATGTTTAATAAAATAAATTAAAAAAAAATATATATATAAGGGCTGTCAAAAGATTAATTGCGATTAATTGCATCGAAAATAAAAGTTTGTGTTTACAAAACATGTGTGTATTCTGTTAATTATTATTTATATATAAATACACACACATTCATGAATATATTTAAGAAATATTTGCATGTATATACTGTATATACATTTATATATCTATAATATATATAAATGTTTTATATATAAAAATATTTTTTTTTCTTAAATATATACATGTGTGTGTATTTATAAATAATAATAAACAGAGTACACACACATATATTATGTAAACACAAACTTTTATTTTAGATGCGATTAATCTTTTGACAGCCCTAATATATATATATATATCTGCTATACAGTACCAGCCTCTTTGCCCGTTTTTAAAGCAATGCTTGCGGCAGATATACAGTACAGATATAGCTGCGAGCAGCCATTAACGGGGCCAAGCGCAAATAAGCCAATAAGACATGGCAACATGGCTGGGAGCATCAGACCAACTGCAACAATGAGCAATTAAAGGCATTTTAAGAAGATTTTAGGCTAAATGGCTGAAAAATCATATATACAGCCACTAATAATATGATTTAAGGGTTATCACTTTTGACCAATAGGTGGCGCAGTTATGAAATTGATGTGGTGTGGTCAGAGTGAGGTGACAATGACAAAGGCAACGTTTGGTGTCAGTATGTCAAAGTATTGCAGAGATACAGACTCAAGAGTCATTTTGGCATCATGCCTCCACCTCATCGCTGCGGTATATGAAAACGGTTTAGTCTGTAGAAATTAAATTAATAATATTCTGCTGTCATGAACTGAAGATGTTACGATTTGATTTTGGTGAAAATCTGACAAAGGGTCTAGGAGGAGTTCGAAAAAGTAGGTTTGTACAGGAAATCAAAATGGCGAACAGGAAGTTTGGCCAAATATGGTCAAATTGGGATCTATGTTCTTGGCATGAACCAAGGAATCAATTAAAACCAGTTTTATGACAATAATCAAATTGAATAAACAGTTATTAGCATTTTTGGAAAATGTATTATAACTTTTGTCCACAAGGTGGCGCTTGCCCGAAACCTTTTGAGTGCTGTCAGGGCTTGATGCCGAAGACACATGCCGAGTTTCGTAATGATACGCCAATGCGTTCATAAAATATAGCACTTTATGACAAAATTCAAAATGGCCAACGCCCAAAATGGTTGATATGGTAAAATTGGGTATCAGCGGGATGCCCCGAATGTAAAGAGACCAGTTTTGTGATTTTTGGCTAAAGCATTCTGAAGTTATAATTAAAAATATCAAATTTTTGTATCTCTGTATCTTTGAATCTTCTAGAAAATGACGTAATAGGGGAATTTTGTCTCTATCCCTTATGGTTCAAAAGTTATTAGCATAAACATGAGTGCAACTTTGGACAGATGGTGGCGCTAGAGGGATTGAGTTAGAGACTCCAAATTTGCTATGGTGACAAATCCGACTGTCCTCTATGAGTGTGCCAAATTTCAGAATAATAGGAACGCTAATAATTTCAATAACTGCTGTAAGACCGCATGAATTCGCTCCAAGGATCGGTAGCGAACCGCGGTGAAGGCCGCACGCGCTCAGTGTTTCAGCTGGAAACATGGATTTAATTATAATATTCTTTATCTGACTCCATTTATCATAGTTGTCGCATTTAGAAGAGAATGCCAACTGGTTGTTTGGTCATTTATATTTGATAGTTAACCATACATTTAATCATTCCGTTTTAACCCTTTGTTGCAATTATACCGTTCCGTATTAGAGATAGTTAATAATTACAGATTAATTCAGAAAGGATAAGAAATGTAACAATTTATTAACAATCAAGTAAATGTAAAATGTCAATTACATCATAGACAGAAATCTCTTTTAAAAGGAAACACAAATTCTAATTATGGTTACACTTAAAATAGTTTCAAATAGATGTAAACTTAAACCCTTAATTATACTCAGTAGGCCTATGCCTAGAATGTTACCTGTGAGAGAGAGAGAAAGAGAGAGAGAGAGAGAGAAAAGAAAGAGAGAGCTAAAGAGCAGCTCTCTCTAGAGAAAGCAGAGAATGAAAAAGAGAGCGAGCTACAGTTCGGATCTTCTTTTATCCTTTTCCCTGATGTCACCAAATTCAAATCTGACTCTTTCAAAACTGACCAATCAGACCAAACCGTGAGACGTTTGAAAGTAACCAATCAGACGAAACTTCTCCCACTGAACCAAAGGTGTGAAAAGCATTTGGCCGGCAAGCCATTCTTTTGTCCTTAGAAATCCCAAATTTCAAATCTCTTGGTCACGACGATGGCTGCTAACAGTAAAGCAGAGGATTTTGTTCTATTTCAAATATCTTTGATTATTTTCCACCTTACACTGCCTTCACACCTTCGGTGCTTGGCCCCTAATAATTGCTTAATAAGTCAGATTTAAGGTATTTTCTTGGAGCCCGACTAATGAGGGTTCGACTAATGGGTAATCTTCAAATTCCGGCAGAACAACACAGGTTCTGATCCGAGACCCAGCTCGCACTGCCACATATACAAACGCTCGTTTGGCTTCAGCTCAAATGATAGTTGCTCTTCCACCACCGTCTCTTCATTCCAGATTTCCTTCTCAGCATTCACACTTGAATATCCAAAAAATACTGGTGAAAAGGAGAACTGCTTCCGTGCAATTAAACATGTGAGTTTCCCACACGAGATCTTGCCTTGTGTATTTATCTTCCAGTTCTTTGTGATCTGGGACATCATCTCCCTGTTGTATCCAACTTTTTTAGTAATTTTGTTTTGCCATGTCACTGGTGTGGAACTGTCATTGATTACAGTTTGAATGTTATTCCAATTTCCATATGTTGGGCCGATGGTTATCGACAGCCCGCCTGGTATGAAGTTAAGAACATCGGGATGAACAGAATAGACACCAACCCTGCTGTCTTTCTGGAAGTCGTCACCTTTGCAGTTTTCAACTCCCCACTCTGAGACTGGCTTGAGGAAGCAGAAGTGATCTCGCAGACCCCAGTAATAGAGACCATCTCTGTGATTGGGATGCAGGGGAAACTCTTCAGAATTCAAGTCTTGACTCAGGTCTGATGTTCTTCTGTAAGTGCCCTTTTCCTTGAAGATGATGTAAAACGAGTCAAAGGCTGCCAGGTAGTGATCTCCGCCCTGACAGTTGGGATGAAGGGTGTAGACTTCAGATTCATAGCCTGCTGACAGGTCAGTGACCCTGCGGTAGGAAGTGCCCTTAATGATGTAGAACTGGTCATTTACATCAGCCAAGTAATGGTCTCCATTTTGGCAGGCGGGGTGCAGATCATAAATACTGAGGTCTGACCCTTTTCTGAAATCAGTTGACCTCATATAGCAGCCGAGATCAGAGCGGATTATATAATGGTAGTAGCTTGATCCACAGAAATCAACACCTTTTATTTTGTGTCTGGGAATAATACCAGCCATTCTGCCTTAACCTGCAACACAGGATAACAAACAACTCAATCCAAGTTCAGATCTAATGGTATATTTTGTAAAAAAAAAGCTATTTCTTCCCACACTCTTGAAAGGCCCTTTTACGAAGTCTTGATTTAGTTTTTGGAGTGTACTAGAATACGTTTTCATGCTTGATTATTCAATCCAACCCTGTGCGGGCTCGGCAGAAGTGCGCATCGAGAGCGTATATCGACCTCAAAGGGGGCGCTTGTGAGCACCTTCTGAGACCTAAAATGACAAATGGGACACCCTGCAGTCTCATGGACTTAACGGACACGCGGCGGCCATTTTAAGTCCACAAGACCGAAAGTGCACATGAAGTGGGCCTAGAGAGACAGAGAAACACGCGTCATAATCTGAAGACCACGCCCACCGAGGGGAAACAATCCAACCGTCTCCATTGACTTTGTATTGTGTGAAGCGCCTCCTTGTCATTTATGACTTATAACAAACAACAGAACAATGTCTAAAAGCTGATATGTGACCGGGTGAACAGCAAACAAGCTAAACAAAACGCAGAACCAAAAACGCAGAAGTTTTTATAAGCTGTTGACTAGGGATGCACCGGTTGACCGGCCGGTTCCGGTTTTTGGCCGGTTTTCTTTGTATTTTTCTGCCGATTTTTCCGGACGTGCGCCCGAGTGCACATACGGCTATATCGCAATCATTCGCGAACATGTAACTTGTGTGTTACAAACGGAAACTGGAGAACTGAGGGAAGAGATGAGATACGCTGAAGGGAACGAAGAGCCGCTTTCCTGCGCGAGCTGAAGTTGCGGGAGCTGAAGTTGAGCGAGCTGAAGTTGAGCGAGCTGAAGTTGCGGGAGCTGAAGTTGAGCGAGCTGAAGTTGAGCGAGCTGAAGTTGAGCGAGCTGAAGTTGAGCGAGCTGAAGTTGCGCGAGCTGAAGTTGAGCGAGCTGAAGTTGAGCGAGCTGAAGTTGCGTGAGCTGAAGTTGAGCGAGCTGAAGTTGAGCGAGCTGAAGTTGCGAGAGCTGAAGTTGCGCGAGCTGAAGTTGCGGGAGCTGAAGTTGAGCAGGAGCTGAAGTTGAGCAGGAGCTGAAGTTGAGCAGGAGCTGAAGTTGAGCGAGCTGAAGTTGAGCAGGAGCTGAAGTTGAGCAGGAGCTGAAGTTGAGCGAGCAGAAGTTGAGCGAGCTGAAGTTGAGCGAGCAGAAGTTGAGCGAGCTGAAGTTGAGCGAGCTGAAGTTGCGGAAGCTGAAGTTGAGCGAGCAGAAGTTGAGCGAGCTGAAGTTGAGCGAGCTGAAGTTGAGCGAGCAGAAGTTGAGCGAGCTGAAGTTGAGCGAGCTGAAGTTGCGCGAGCTGAAGTTGCGCGAGCTGAAGTTGAGCAGGAGCTGAAGTTGCGCGAGCTGAAGTTGAGCGAGCTGAAGTTGAGCGAGCAGAAGTTGAGCGAGCTGAAGTTGAGCGAGCTGAAGTTGCGGGAGCTGAAGTTGAGCGAGCAGAAGTTGAGCGAGCTGAAGTTGAGCGAGCTGAAGTTGAGCGAGCAGAAGTTGAGCGAGCTGAAGTTGAGCGAGCTGAAGTTGCGCGAGCTGAAGTTGCGCGAGCTGAAGTTGAGCAGGAGCTGAAGTTGCGCGAGCTGAAGTTGAGCGAGCTGAAGTTGCGGGAGCTGAAGTTGCGCGAGCTGAAGTTGAGCGAGCTGAAGTTGCGGGAGCTGAAGTTGAGCGAGCAGAAGTTGAGCGAGCTGAAGTTGCGCGAGCTGAAGTTGAGCGAGCTGAAGTTGCGGGAGCTGAAGTTGCGCGAGCTGAAGTTGAGCGAGCTGAAGTTGCGCGAGCTGAAGTTGAGCGAGCAGAAGTTGAGCGAGCTGAAGTTGAGCGAGCTGAAGTTGAGCGAGCAGAAGTTGAGCGAGCTGAAGTTGCGCGAGCTGAAGTTGAGCGAGCTGAAGTTGCGCGAGCTGAAGTGGAGCGAGCTGAAGTTGCGCGAGCTGAAGTTGAGCGAGCTGAAGTTGAGCGAGCTGAAGTTGAGCGAGCAGAAGTTGAGCGAGCTGAAGTTGCGCGAGCAGAAGTTGAGCGAGCTGAAGTTGAGCGAGCTGAAGTTGAGCGAGCAGAAGTTGAGCGAGCTGAAGTTGCGCGAGCTGAAGTTGAGCGAGCTGAAGTTGCGCGAGCTGAAGTTGCGGGAGCTGAAGTTGAGCGAGCAGAAGTTGAGCGAGCTGAAGTTGAGCGAGCTGAAGTTGAGCGAGCAGAAGTTGAGCGAGCTGAAGTTGAGCGAGCTGAAGTTGCGCGAGCTGAAGTTGCGCGAGCTGAAGTTGAGCGAGCTGAAGTTGCGCGAGCTGAAGTTGAGCGAGCTGAAGTTGCGGGAGCTGAAGTTGCGCGAGCTGAAGTTGAGCGAGCTGAAGTTGAGCGAGCAGAAGTTGAGGGAGCTGAAGTTGCGCGAGCTAAAGTTGCGGGAGCTGAAGTTGCGCGAGCTGAAGTTGAGCGATCTGAAGTTGCGCGAGCTGAAGTTGAGCGAGCTGAAGTTGAGCGAGCAGAAGTTGAGCGAGCTGAAGTTGCGCGAGCTGAAGTTGCGCGAGCTGAAGTTGCGCGAGCTGAAGTTGAGCGAGCTGAAGTTGAGCGAGCTGAAGTTGAGCGAGCTGAAGTTGAGCGAGCAGAAGTTGCGCGAGCTGAAGTTGAGCGAGCTGAAGTTGCGCGAGCTGAAGTTGCGCGAGCTGAAGTTGAGCGAGCTGAAGTTGCGCGAGCTGAAGTTGAGCGAGCTGAAGTTGAGCGAGCTGAAGTTGCGGGAGCTGAAGTTGCGCGAGCTGAAGTTGAGCGAGCTGAAGTTGAGCGAGCTGAAGTTGAGCGAGCAGAAGTTGAGCGAGCTGAAGTTGCGCGAGCTGAAGTTGAGCGAGCTGAAGTTGCGCGAGCTGAAGTTGCGGGAGCTGAAGTTGAGCGAGCAGAAGTTGAGCGAGCTGAAGTTGAGCGAGCTGAAGTTGAGCGAGCAGAAGTTGAGCGAGCTGAAGTTGAGCGAGCTGAAGTTGCGCGAGCTGAAGTTGCGCGAGCTGAAGTTGAGCGAGCTGAAGTTGCGCGAGCTGAAGTTGAGCGAGCTGAAGTTGCGGGAGCTGAAGTTGCGCGAGCTGAAGTTGAGCGAGCTGAAGTTGAGCGAGCAGAAGTTGAGCGAGCTGAAATTGCGCGAGCTGAAGTTGAGCGAGCTGAAGTTGCGGGAGCTGAAGTTGCGCGAGCTGAAGTTGAGCGATCTGAAGTTGCGCGAGCTGAAGTTGAGCGAGCAGAAGTTGAGCGAGCTGAAGTTGAGCGAGCTGAAGTTGAGCGAGCAGAAGTTGAGCGAGCTGAAGTTGCGCGAGCTGAAGTTGCGCGAGCTGAAGTTGAGCGAGCTGAAGTTGCGCGAGCTGAAGTTGAGCGAGCTGAAGTTGAGCGAGCAGAAGTTGAGCGAGCTGAAGTTGCGCGAGCTGAAGTTGAGCGAGCTGAAGTTGAGCGAGCAGAAGTTGAGCGAGCTGAAGTTGCGCGAGCTGAAGTTGCGCGAGCTGAAGTTGAGCGAGCTGAAGTTGAGCGAGCTGAAGTTGAGCGAGCTGAAGTTGCGCGAGCTGAAGTTGAGCGAGCTGAAGTTGAGCTAGCTGAAGTTGCAGGAGCTGAAGTTGAGCGAGCTGAAGTTGAGCGAGCAGAAGTTGAGCGAGCTGAAGTTGAGCGAGCAGAAGTTGAGCGAGCTGAAGTTGCGGGAGCTGAAGTTGCGCGAGCTGAAGTTGAGCGAACTGAAGTTGCGGGAGCTGAAGTTGAGCGAGCTGAAGTTGCGCAGGAGCTGAAGTTGAGCGAGCTGAAGTTGAGCGAGCAGAAGTTGAGCGAGCAGAAGTTGAGCGAGCTGAAGTTGAGCGAGCTGAAGTTGAGCGAGCTGAAGTTGAGCGAGCTGAAGTTGCGCGAGCTGAAGTTGAGCGAGCTGAAGTTGGGCAAGCTGAAGTTGAGCGAGCTGAAGTTGCGCAAGCTGAAGTTGAGCGAGCTGAAGTTGCGCGAGCTGAAGTTGCGCGAGCTGAAGTTGCGCGAGCTGAAGTTGCGTGAGCTGAAGTTGCGCGAGCTCACCTCTCCGTCCTGTACAAGCGCAGATAGTGAGCGTTTGTTCAGCTCAGCTTCTCACGTGTTGGATCGGATGAGAGGAAACAGACTAACTTGTGAAAAAGCCGAAATGCTTCTTTTTGTAGTCTAAAGAAGAACATGCATGCACTTTAGAAATGAAATATTGTAGCCTATAGGATGATGATTTTTATTTGGTAACACTTTAGAATAATGGTCATTAGTTAATATTAGTTAACTACATTAGTTAACATTAACTAATAATGAACTGCACTTATAAAGCGTTTATTAATCTTTGTTAATGTTAATTTCAACATTTACTAATGCATTATTAAAATCTTGTTAACATTAGTTAATGCAGTGTGAACTAACATGAACAAACCATGAACAGCTGGATTTATATTAACTAACGTTAACAAAGATGAACAAATATTTTTTTTTGGGGTCGACAGCTTATAAAAGCTTCTGTGTTTATTAGCGTGTTTGCTGTTCACCCTGTCACATGTCAGCTTTTAGACATTGTACTGTTATTTGTTATAAGTCTGAAATGACAGGGAGGCGCTTCACGCAATACAAACTCAATGGAGAGCGTTTGATTGCTTCCCTCCCCGGTGTGGGCGTGGCCTAAATACACTTCGTCTCTATATATACAGTCTGCAAGGCGAGCTGTGCTAAAGTGTGTGTGTAAACCATAGACGGTAAAATAATATGAGCGTAGTGTGCGTGACGTCACCCATAGGATCTGAAGATTAGTTCTGAAGCGTAATGTTGGGTCGATCTTGTCGGAGTCACTCCTGGATAACATAAAATGGGCGAAGAGGCGGGACGTGGGCGGAGCTGAGGTGATGACTAACAGACAGCAGACAAACGGCAATCCACCTGTCACTCAAAGTGGCCACGCCCTTAATTATGCAGAACTTTAAGGCTTTATATTAGGGCTGCATGATTAATCGAAATCGAACCGCAATCGCGATTTGGCTTATGTGCGATTATAAAAGCGCAAAGGCTACGATGTTAATTAAATAAATAAATGCCCAGCGTGTCAGTGAAGAGCGGCTCTTATAACGTGCGTTTGAAAAACAACACGTGTCAAAAAACTTCACAAACTAGTAATGTGAAGTGTTCATAAACCTGTTGTCCAACAAAATACGTTTAATAACATGTTTTAACTCACTTGATATCGTCAGTCGAGTGTTTGTGAGCTGATGTGGCTTCTTATCACAGAATGAGGCAGACAACGCTTCATTTTACAGGCAGTGATAAAGTCTATGTCAATCAGCACTGCTTTATTATTATGAAAATACCTGAGAAGGCTTGAAGAACTCAAATACACCATATCTTGTCGCAGTCGTGTGTTTATTGTCTTCATGTTTAATCAGTCAAAGTGTTTCTGTCTTCCTTTTATTCAGCTACAGCGCTAGCTTAGCTTCACTTTAGGGATTTCCTGAAAACAAATGATAACTTCTCTAACGCAAATGTGGAGTTTCTGCTCGAGGGCGCCCTCTGGCCTCCAGTATGAATGAAACTTTTTGGTAACAAATGAGAAAAATACTTCTCTCTGGATAAATTTATATGACAATCCATATGTTTTTCTTAAATATACAGGCGTTTCCTTCCCCACAGTGGACGCATAAGAGGCGCATATTTCATATGAAAGACATAGACTTTAAGAAATTGATATCACAGATAAAAAGCATAGATTTTATAATAATTTACAATAAATCCTTAGACCTTTCTAATGATTTTTATTCAGGCTGTCTGCATATTAACAGGTAACTCAGCAGTTTTTATTTTAAAATTAATTTTCTGTAAAATATAAATATTATTATTAGTAGTAGTAGTAGTATATTCTTAAATACTCTATTTTTAATAATGAAAATGTTATTGTAACAGTAATATTTCTTATTTTGTGAAATATTTTATTTCACAATAATAATAATAATAAGCATAATTATTATTAGTCATATTAATATATAAACACAAAATGTTATACACACACACTTTTCAATTGTAAAAAAATCACATTCATATCGCAAATCGCATAATTTTAACCAGAATAATCGCAATTAGATATTTTTCCCAAATCGTCCAGCCCTACTTTATATAATGTAAACGAATGAGTTATAAAAACATTCCCCCCCTCACAGTCGTCATGAAGGGCAACATTAGCCATATTGACCAAAAGCACAGTTTGTCCCAGACTGTAAACATGTGTTCTTCAAACAATATAATAATCATTTTAAAAAGGAATGTATACCTGTATGCATGATATTGCGCTGGACCAGTGCGGGTCGGAAGATGGATGGATGATTGATTCAGCTGTGGGCACTATTTGAGGGAACAGCCATTTAGTGGTGTCCGAAACCATAGTGGACGTTATTGAGTGCACTCATTCAATCCCACAATGCACCGCAATAACGAGTTTACAACCGATGTATGCTCGATGGCTAGAGAATACCCATAATGCACTGTGAGAGTCGCGCCGTGCATTGAATGAAATCCCGCGTTTCGCCAGGAGATGGCATCGACCCACACACTTTTTAAGTCCAATGATATTGGACCCACTCGCTTTTATCGTCTCTAATTGAGCACATGTCTGTTTACACACCCTGATAAACACTGATTAAACACGTTAGAAGCTTTATTTCCACTTTTCTAATATTTTCTTCATTTTCTTTAAAAATAAATGCCTTTCCGATCTGATATGTGATGGGAAAAAGGAGTAGAGCGAGTTCGGCAAAACCGGCGGATTCGAACCGTGGGTCGATTTGCGTCAAAACTTGACACCATGCATCTCATCCCTACACTATTGTTGCAGCAAAAGATTTTGAGTTTTTCGTAGTTTTGTCTGCCTCAACAAGACGTTTAGTAAACAAGCCGATATATTTGTACGTAATGTAAATTGTATCTACTCCAGTAAAATTTCTTCCTACTTTCTGTGAAAGGACCCGCCCACATTTTTTTGCTTTTGGCCCATGCAATATAGTATAAATAGTAGCCTACTATATAGTATGAAATATATACTATACTATATATATATTTTATACTATAAAATTTGTACATAAAAATATGAAGTCTTTATTTTTTAATGAAATGCTTATGAGTTACTTTATTATTCATTACCGTTTCCCAGTAAGTTCAGTGCCACACAAGTAAAGAGCTCTAGGGTTAACTTTAAGCTTGTTGGCTGGTTTTTGGAGTAGTGGAGTAATGGAGAATGAGGGTACATGGGGCGAATCATTCATTCAGAGTACATATACAATCGTGAATATAAATAATTGTGACTCATGTTTTAAAAAAACATTTATCATAACGTTTATGTTGGTTTGGTCGTTTGGCTGGTTCCTTATAAAGCTCCAGAAATTCGTGGAGGGTTTTTGTGTAATTTGTCAATGCCAGGTGGCTTTTTTAATTATATGATGTCATTACGTTGTCTTGACGCCAGCCAATCGCTGCATTGCTGATCATGGTTTCGATGCATCTGCCCTCTTCAGGGAACACAAGAACGCGCAGTGATCTTAGATCATTTAATCCAGATACTTTAATCCAATCCGCAAATTTTTTTGAAGAACCGAATTAGCCAGACATCAGTTATCACGATAAGAAGATCTGGGATCTGTCAAATCCTCTCAGATGTATTAAGCGAGAACGGACCCCAGGGGCCCGTTCTTCGTACGTTGCTTATTACATCTGAGATGATTTGACAGATCCCAGATCTTTTAATCGTGATAACTGATCTCTGGCTAATTTGGTTCTTCAAACGAATTTGCGGATTGGATTAAAATATCTGGATTAAATGATCTAAGATCACTGCGCGTCCTTGTGTTCCCTGAAGAGGGCAGATGCAGCGATACTCGAAACCACGATCAGCAATGCAGCGATTGGCTGGCGTCAAGACAGCAACGTAATGACATCATATAATTAAAAAGCCACCTGGCAAAAAACTTGACAAATTATACAATAAAAATCACACAAATTTCTGGACCTTTATAAGGAAACAGCCAAACCACCAAACCAACATAAAAGTTATTATAGATAAATGATAAATGTTTTTTTAACATGATTACCAATTATTTATATTCACGATTTTATACAGTATTTGTACACCCTTTACATTTTTATTTAAATGTTGTAATTTAATTTTTAATTCAATTTGGAGCAGATTTGTAACGTGACAGTATTAAAGTTTCTTAAGGGTCAAGATCAAATTATCTGCATCTCTTGCGCTGCATCAAGCCATCCCATAATATCTGTGATCACTTAAATTAATGCACGGCTCAGAGTAACTGTACAACATGTTGTCAGGGTTCTGTCACTTCGGTCTAGTTCACTCTTGGTTTGTGACAGAGCCCTGACACTCCTGTATTGTGTGTCTTGTGTGAGCTTTGAGCATGCTCGAGCTCGTGCTCTTCTGTCCTTGTGTTGTGTGCGGGCGTGGTGTTCGGATCCCAGCACTTCGGTCTAGTTTGGGTTTCAGTTTTGTGTTGGGATTCGGACATTCATGCTCCGCGTGTTTGTTTTGTCATGTGAGCGTGTGCTCTTCTGTCTGTGTTGTGTTCTGTGTAGCACACGGTTCATGTTTTCATCGGCCGTGTGCTTTCATGTTTTGTCTTATGTTGTGTAGCATGTGGTTGGTGTTTTTTCACTGGCTACGTGCTACGTCATGTTGTCATGTTTTGTGTGAACATGCAGCTGATGAGTTCTCATTAGTTGCATGTTCATGTCATGTTTGGTGTGAGCACATGTCTAGTTAAGTGTTTCTTTGTGCCATGTGCTTGTGTCCATTGTCTAACCCTGCCCACCTTGTTTCCTGATTATTGGTTCATTTGCCCCACCTGTCTTCCCTCGTTACCCTCTTTTGTTTGTTCCCTATTTAATCTCCTTGTGTTTGCAGTCCAGTGCGGACTTTAGTCTCCAGCGCCACCATTTTCCAGAGCTGAACCTACCTGGAGTCTCCAGAAGTGCAAGGTGTCAGGATCTCAGAGACTTCAGTTAGGGAAAGAATCCTAAAAAATGACCCCCACTAGATAAGAATCACAAGCTGAAGTGTTGTAAAATACATGAAGCCTGCTTTTTTATAGGCTTTATGGACAGATAGGTTGAGAATGACTCTTGAAGGACCAGCACCACATCCTCTAGTACCACTGTTTGAAGAATTCATCTTCCAGAATCTGGCAGTACGTTTTGGGAGTTCATTTTTAGTCCATCTCTGCAAAACGGACTTCAGGATGGACTAAAATGAACTCCCAAAACGTACTGCCAGATTCTGGAAGATGAATTCTTCAAACAGTGGTACTAGAAGATGTGGTGCTGGTCCTTCAAGAGTCACTCTCAACCTATCTGTCCATAAAGCCTATAAAAAAACCTTCTTCATGTATTTTACAACACTTCAGCTTGTGATTCTTATCTAGTGGGGGTCATTTTTTTGGATTCTTTACCTAACTGAAGTCTCTGCAATTTAAAATAACATTAGAATATTTAAACATAAACAAGAACTTCCTGTAAATGCCCTGAAAGTCCGAACCATACAGAAAATGCTTTCACACTAGAAACGAACCGAACCTTTGTTCAGTTTGATCTGGACCGAGACGACCTCTTTTCGTCGGACCAAATTTCGTCAGTTTGGTCCGGACCGTGGTCAGGGGTTTCACAACTGTAACAAACAAGGTAGGTGAGAAAGGGCCCTCTTGTACTGATGCATTCAGATGTTCACCAGTTTTTAATGTTGGTGAAAATGTTGCTTGCTTCAGTGTTTTTATGCGCATTTTGGGATATTGTACAAAATCAAATATGCCTACTATATAGTAGGAGGAAACTACGCGACAGCGACTCATTTGAATGTCTACCCTATCGACTTTCGATGGTACATTCGCCATTCCGGAGAGGGAGCCTGAGAAATGCTACCACATCCAAGGAAGGCAGCCGACGCGCAAATTACCCATTTCTGACACGGAGAGGAAGTGACGAGAAATAACAATAGAGGTCTCTTTCGATGCCCTCTAATTGGAATGAACGTATTCTAAACCAATGGGCGAGGACCCATTGAAGGGCAAGTCTGGGGCCAGCAGCCGCGGTAATTCCAGCTCCAATAGCATAGGCCAGGGGTTTCCAAACTGGGGTCCAGGAGGTTCTAAGGGGTCCCCAGAAAATTTCAGAGAATAAAAAGACAAAGCAAAAATTGATAAAGTCTACCGAATATTCTAATGGTTTCATTTCTAAATGTTTCTCTCTTTTCTTGCAGTATACATTCCAGAATTGACCTATCGGTAAGCCCCGCCCCCCTTAGTTACTGTTGCTAACTCGGACAAACAAACGGAGTTGCTATATCTTACAATGAGAGCGGTCAGTGTGAAAACCCTATCCTGAGATGTTTTTGGACACAGATTGTAGCGTATATCCCGTCCGAATGATGGCCAAACTTAACTGATGGATTATCAAGTTTATTGCATCGTTATTCACTCCAAAAAATCATCGTAAGAGCTGAACAAACAAAGCATAAGAAGAGTGCATTAACGTCTCATTCACAAACTCTCTCTCTCCGTTGCATTACCATTAACACACACAGCAAATTACACAAAAACACTCAAACAACTAACTGTAAATAAACATAAACTGAGCTTATGACTTTTCGATGGTGCAGTTAATAACTGGTAAACTTTGTATCTGCAAAACAACTCCGATAAACTGCGTGCGAGCTCTTCCTTTCGTTACCCGGAGACAGAGCCGGCCCTAGACCTTTGGGGGCCCTAAGCAAAATTTGGTTGGAGGCCCCTTTGACCGTTTTAAGTAAGGCCTAAAGAAAAGCAATGACTACCTTATAACTATACTGTACATATTATATCTACTATGTTTTTATTTTATTTTATTTTTTTATTTTATTTTTTTAAGGTTTTAACTATTCTATATATACTGTATGCTAATTTTCTTTTTTGACGCTGCTGGTCCTGAGTACGTATTTCGTTCTTATGTGGCAACATGTACAGAATGACAATAAAAGACCTTGAGTTCTTAAGTTGAGTTCCATGTTTGATGTCTAACAGTATAATGATGATACCACTGAGCTGAATGGCAGTGCAGTGCAATGAACACACTGATGAACTTGCTGAATAAAACGACTGATAAAGTGATTTTCACTGACATTCAAAGAAACATTTTTAATTGACACAAGAGTTTAAGAGGCACAAACAACAGCCTATATATAATTGAAATGAAATAGAGCAAATAGAATAATATTTAATACATTTAAATAAACTATTATATAAAATAATAAATAGAACATTTAAATGTTTTAACTTTTCAAATAAACAAAACTAACAATATCTAAAACACCACAAACAAGATTAAAAGCAACAATAATAAGAATTAGGTAACATTTCAATAGAACTATTAAAATCCAAACTTGTGTATTTGTGTCTTCTTGGGTGACATGACTGTGTTGTGAACCAGGAAAAGAAGTGGTTGATGGAGCTGCAATAAAGAAAATAATTATACATAAAGTTAGACTTAATTTTTTAAAATGCAGAAGGTTATCATTTTACAGTACCTTTATACTCACCAACAGCTGGAGCTTTGCTTACTGGCAGCATATACTTTAATAGTGCCCCTGGAAAGGGGACATAAGGAGTAAATTAATGTTAGCCCTTTAGTGACGAAGCCAAACTGGGGTTGTATTGTTCTGTTAAATGCTTTAACATCACAGCAAATGGTATAATACTAAACCAATTTTATGCAGCATGTTATTAGCATTTATTACATGGCTTGGTTGAATTACAATGTAGAATGCGGGTCTGTTACGTCTTGATAACAGCCCGCTGTGAAGTAACACACCGTTGAGCAGAGCGTTGCTATGGATGCGGAACGGACTATTTTTTTTAGCGGAAGCAATACAATCGTTTTTAAATCAATAAACTCCTTATTGACCTTAAATCAATATTTTGTGTCAAATTATTTATTGATTTGGTAGGTATCCATGTAATAAGAGGGATAATCTATAGCGAGCTGCGAGGCGGTTTTTATTCGCTATAACAACCGCCTCGCTATACTGCGAGCGAGAGAGACTAACTTATATTTAGACTGCAGATTATCCTTAGCAGGGACTTTAATCGTAACTTAACGAGAATATGACAAACAGAAAATCCTCTCAGGATCCCTGGAGTCAGTGTTACAGTCCCTCAGGCTCGACATTTGAGCATTTTTGTAGCATAAACACCATCAAACCGATGAGAGCTTCCAATGTTTCTCTATGGCGCTGAAACCTAAAGATGTCCGAGTTCTGGTCCCAGCGCAACTGATACTCAACTGCTATTGGCTCATCTGCGTTCGAGGGGAGGGGCTTACCTATAGGTCAATTGTATATGTTTGCTTGTTGCTTGTATATGTTTTGCTTTGTGTTTCTCACTATAATCCCCTTTATCTCGCTCACTGGGGTTGTAAGGCAGTTTTCTTAACACAGTACGTACGCGGCTTGCATACATTTATCGTAAAAGTTGCTTATAAAAATACATTTGTATTGAAAATGTTCTTCTTCGGGTTTATACATCCAACATTAATAGCCAATTTAAGTTGGGAAACAATATGTTGTATTTATAATGTCACACTTACTATTAATCTTACAGTTTACATGTTTTATCGTACATAAAAATTGATGGATTTTAGGAAGGGGGTCCCTCATAAACGCAGGGTTAGTTGTAACGCATGTTTTAACCCTTTCCACACATGCCAGAATGACGAAACTCAGTGTATTTACTAGCTGCCATATCAACATTATTTAGAGAAAAAATAACGCCAAAATTAAAAAATCTCTGGAAGATATTACTGCACATGTATTTAACCATAGCAAAAGTACATTTCTTACTTAAGTTTAGTTTTCATCTCTGTTTTTTGTGCTTATTTCAAATAAGACAAATCCGATATTGTAATCTTATATCTGTTATTTAACAGTTGTGATGTTGTTTAATGCTGATCTAACAGCAGAAGACACGAGACGGGTTTAAATCCCAGTTGTTCAGATGGGGTGTGTGTTAACACTGCGTTACAATGAACCCCTATTAGAAATATGACATTATATTCTATACTTTTATGAATTATTTTGAGAAACGATGAGAAAAGAGGGTAAATAATGACTGAGAGTCAATGTTCAGAAATTATTAATTATGTTATGAATTATGCTGTATTTAGCGGTGTGTTTGTAGTCAAACTAAAAAATGCTTATATTTTTAATGATTAAAAAATGCCATTATTTTATTTTAAAAAGGTAATAATTGTATTTTGTTGACAAAATATTTTAGTTTGTCTTGTATATTTTTTTGATTATATCAGGTAACATTTTAAGCTGTTATTTGCTCATGTTATAATGTACTCCACCTATGGGGCATGTTGTCACATTTCACTTCCATTCTTTCGGGGTAAATCAAGAAAAAAGTAAACACTGTATTAATGAAACAAAACCAAATAATTGTACTAGACATGTGTGCAATTAATGTGGGAAACAATAAATACTCTGAACCCCAAGTGGATTTACACAAACTGAGAAAGTCAAAAAGCATCAGGTTGTGCCCGCTCTCCCTATACTAAAAAGGCTGCAGTTAAAAAGCTCGTAGTTGGGTCTCAGGAGTCTTTGGGTTCCAGGGGGTTTATGTCGCAAAGCTGAAACTTAAAGGTATTAACGTAATGGTGATAGGCGTTCCGTTTCCAACATGTGCTGCATGCAGTAGACCAATCACAACTCACTGGGTCATCTGACCAATCACTGCAGATTAGCTTCACGCAAAGGAGGGGTTTGGAAAAATTAATCGTTGAGCGAATCCTTTGGGAGTTGTTGAGCAAATAAGGGAAAAAAATATGCAGATTATAAGACAATTAAAATGTTTTTTGACCTTGCATGGATGTAAACCTGTTGTTGGGATTCCCAAAACAAAAATAGGAACCTTTCAAATGCCATAATAGGGGCACTTTTAATTAGTTGTGTTTTTGTATCACTTGTGTTGTGTCTTTTTTGATTCTTACAAAAGATTAAGTTTTAAAGCAATGGATCCTTAACAAATGTTTTATTAGGGCTAATTATTTCTCACTTCAGATTGTCACACAAAAGTCAAAGCAAGGCAAGTTTATTAATATGGTACATGTCATTCACAATGGTAATTTTAAAAAGCTTTACATAAAAAGGATTTGCAAAAAATCATCATAAAATAATCACGACATTGATTAAAATTGATTTAAAATATAATTAAAAGAATAAAGAGGACACCTAATTATGTCCTTTTAATCGTACCATTATAATACCATTACATGTTCCTAAGAGACACTAATTAAGCCATATTTGCATCAATTCAATTTATACATGAGCATTTATTTACTGTGAATTAATAATTGTTTGATGAACATTAACAACTGCTTTAAAATAAATCAGTTATGTAGATTTAACAAGTTGTCAACAAAGGATGAAAAATCATTATCTAAGTCTTTACATGTGAGCTACTTAAAAAAGAATAATTTGTTAATTACAGTAACAATGAATTTAAAAAAAACTATATTCTGTTAATGTGTTAACCATACTATTAATAAAATATTAGTTAGCAAATGATTTATCATTTCTTTATGAATGTGTAAATGTTATCATGAAAGGGTTTAAGACACAAAGTAATGGATAAAAAAGATAAACACAAAATGATTATATAATGCAGATTATTAACAGTAGATTATTAATTATGCTGGATACAATTGAAACCCATAAGTTTTACACAGAAACACGCAGAAAAAAAACAAGCTTTTTATGACTTCATCAAATATTTTTTATAGATTATAGATTTCAATTACACAAATATAAGGAAAACTAATGATCTTGATATATGGCAGATCTGTCTGCAGTTATTTTTAAAGCAGCATTTTGTCCGATTTTTTAATTGCTATAATGAGTAAAGGTCCTTCACACTGGATGAGATTTTGACGCGTGAATAATTCGCGCGATGGTTTTATTTTTTGATCAGCTGTTTGTGTAATGAGAGCTTTCACACCGAACGCGAATGTGCTGTGGCGAAAAAACGATGTTTATTTTTTTCGTTTCGATGTCGATTTTTTTGTAACACTCGCAGCGTCAGAAAAGGCTTAAACCAATCACATACAAGGAAACAAAGGTGACGAAATGTCCAGTTGATGTCACTCGCCATTCAATCAACATTAACCTTTGCCAGGTGTCGCATTTCTCACGAGATTACAGCTGTAGTTGTGTTTACAGCTGTGCAGATGTGTTTGCCCACTATAGGCTACAGATATTATAATCAATACATTTATTTATTTTTTAATCTAATTGCGTCCGCGACTATAGAAAGTGAATGTGTTTCACAGCCGTCAGACTGTGGCACTTAAATGTTTACATTGTGACTCAACTGGAAACACAGCAGCTCCGGATCGAGCCGTTCCTGAAGAGTGTGTGTGTGTGTGTGTGTGTGTGTGTGTGTGTGTGTGTGTGTGTGCGTGTGTGTGTGAGTGTGTGTGTGTGTGTGTGTCGTCAGATGCGCTGCTACCGTCTCTGTCTGGAGGAGCTCCTCAAATTGTCCCACGGACATTTGAAAGTAAGTTCGGAACCGGCCATGATAAAGTTTTAGCTCCTGTAAAGTTAGAAGATTCGCATCCTCCCCTTCAGACTCTGTTCTTTAAGACTGGGTGCACCCAAAACCTTCTTCTCTGTCTTTTAAAGAAAATTAAAAGCTCGTCTCCACTGCGTGTTTCTCAGCTGTCGGCGCGAATGTTTTGGAATGTTGGAGTTCTGAAACGTCGCAAACTCGCGTCGCGGCTGGTGTGAATGGTTTTGACGCGAACTATTCGCACACGAAATATTCGCTTTTTCCGCTTCGTTTTTTCGTTACGCGTCCGGTGTGAAAGGGCCTTAATGCTGTATTTATTTAGCAGAAATATTTCATGTTTAAATTCAAACCAACAATTTTTTCCACAATGTTACAGTTAGAATTAGCATAGCACAATACTCTGTATGTCATTTGTTATTTATCTTTATGTTGCGGTTGAAACGTGTCAGTATATAAAAAGACCTAAACTGTCACTTATTTTATCTAAATTCTTCCGACATGAACAAAATTGGCTGGTCTTCGCCCAGGTCATGGTACAACATATCAAGAATGACCCAGATTCTGTTCAGGTGATTTATATACGGTTTCTGTCAAACATTGACCTCAAGGCACTGAATAACGTAGAGTTCATGTTCCTGTTATCTATGTTCACAGTCATAAATGTTCCATCACTTGTGTAGCCATACTGTCTTTGCCACTCTTCTGGCCTTGGTGGACTTCCTTCTCGGTTCAAACAAGCAGCCAGATGTACAGTAGCTGTTTTACCAAGCACCATGAGTACATATGATGCAGCAAATATGAATATGAACAGGGGGATCTTTCCAAATGCGCTAACCAAATCTTGTGGGACAAGATATGGAATAATAACATAGTTATCTATTTCCATGCCTCTATTCACTCGGAGATGCTGCAAAATGGCCCATGCATTCTCTTCAGGGGTCACAGGGGATAGATGGATCACTGGGATGTTGTGGAGAGATCCTCGCATGCTATTCCAGTGATCAGGCAAAGGGTTCGGCTCCCAGTAAACCCTATTGGCAGCTGTATTGCCAAAATCTCTGTCTTCCACTCTAATGAACCTTTGAGCAATTGCAAACGCAGCACGGGAATCAATACTGCAGTTCCACGGAGAGTAAAGAATGGTGTCTCGAATGGTAGGTGCAGGTGCCAGGCCACCTGCTGGCATAAAGTGGTCGACAATTGAGCCATGAGCCACAAACGTAAGGTCTATGTGACTTACATCAGACTTTCGTAAATCCTCAAAAATGTCACTCAAATTCTCCAGAAAAAATCGTAGAAGATTTAAAAATTCAGTATGATGAGTTGGATCCTGAAGCCAGGAGAGAACCGTGTTGTCTGTACATGTTCCCATGATATACGCCATTATATTCTGTCCTTTCTCATTCATGCTGAGAGAATATCCCCCCAAGTCTGTGATGAGGTTCTTCAGTTGGAACAATTTTTGGATGATTTCCCTGTAAAGGAGAAAAGTTGTTCAGTCAGTCAATACCTTTGTTATTGTTTGCATTTTCAATACTGTACAATCTCAGACAAATACAAGGATTATTAGGAACACACACTAATACTGTGTTTGACCCCCTTTGGCCTTCAGAACTGCCTTAATTCTACGTGGCATTGATTCAACAAGGTGCTGAAAGCATTCTTTAGAAATGTTGGCCCATATTGATAGGAGAGCATCTTGCAGTTGATGGAGATTTGTGGGATGCACATCCAGGGCACGAAGCTCCCGTTCCACCACATCCCAAAGATGCTCTATTGGGTTGAGATCTGGAGACTGTGGTGGCCATTTTAGTCCAGTGAACTCATTGTCATGTTCAAGAAACCAATTTGAAATGATTGGAGCTTTGTGACGGTGCATTATCCTGCTGGAAGTAGCCATCAGAGGATGGGGACATGGTGCTCATAAAGGGATGGACATGGGCAGAAACAATGCTCAGGTAGGCCGTGGCATTTAAACCATGCCCAATTGGCACTAAGGGGCCTAAAGTGTGCCAAGAAAACATCCCCCACACCATTACACCACCACCACCAGCCTGCACAGTGGGAACAAGGCATGATGGATCCATGTTCTCATTCTGTTTACGCCAAATTCTGACTCTACCATCTGAATGTCTCAACAGAAATCCAGACTCATCAGACCAGGCAACATTTTTCCAGTCTTCAACTGTCCAATTTTGGTGAGCTCATGCAAATTGTCGCCTCTTTTTCCTATTTGTAGTGGAGATGAGTGGTACCCGGTGGGGTCTTCTGCTGTTGTAGCCCATAAATGCTTTGAAGCAACTGCCATGTGATTGGTTGATTAGATAATTGCATTAATGAGAAATTGAACAGGTGTTCCTAATAATCCTTTAGGTGAGTGTATGTTGGCTTTGGCCAAGAAATTAGTGGAAATTAAAAATGTGTAGAAAATAAAATCTCATACTGCATTGTATCCAGCTGTTCCTTGAGCTTTTGTTGGCCTTCCAGTATTTCCCTGGCTGAATCCCGTAAGAACTTGCTGGCCTCCGTGACCCGCTTGCCCTTTACCATTTCTTCACTCGTCACAATCAAGTCGTACAGACCCATGCCAAAACCAATCACTCCCAGTACCTAGAAAGAAAGTCACAATCACAAAATCACTGGGCAATGCGGCGAAAATTTTCTTAAAAATTGAATGCTTGCGAAAAGAAAGCCGTTACCCTTGATCCTGCTTTAGCAGCAGCTTTAATGCCAATGCTTCCAATGTTCTTCACCACTTCTTTAGCGGGTACCTTCAGGCTACTTGTGATCACAGCAAAACTAACGAGTCTCAGGGCGTGGGAAATAAAGCGCGTGGCCTCGTGAGTCGAGTGACCACCTCACATTCCAGCTCATCAGCATGAGCCCCGAGCGGTGTTTCTCCACACCTGTCCTTCAGATCTTGCAGTTGCTTCTGAATGCTCATCCCAACCTTCTCATCTTCTTTAATTAATTCAATAGCTTTATTAAAGGTACTTCTGGAGATACCTGCCTCTGCCAATGTGGAGGTGATGCTGACAGCAGGGCCCACTGCTGCGGCCAACAAAAGAGGGCCGGCCAGTCCCTCGGTCATGATTGTGGCAACCACTCCTGCGGTGAATGAGGCCACAGTTGTGGCAGCTCCAACCACCTGAGCCACGTTGCAGCCCTGATGAACATTTTCCAGCTCTTTCGCCATTTCCAACAGCTTTTCTGCACATTCCTTTCGGTTCTCTATCCAGCGGAAGAGCGAATTACATAAAAGATCTGCAGTCTCCATGATTAGAGCAGGAGGAACTGTGCAAAGAGAAAATTACATATTTCTTCAAATGGCATAATATATCATCTGAAGCAATGCCTGACGGATGTCAGTTAATTCTACAGGTTGTGGATTGAAAATCTGTGTGGAAATCATTCACGATAAAAAGAACACTGTAAAAACTAATCTGTTCAGTTTACTTAATTAAATTGTGCAAACTCGTTGCCTTAATTCAATTAAGTAAGTATTACTTAATTGCATTAAGTTACTCTTACTTAAACTGTTTAAGTTTTGTCAACTTAATTCTATCTGTGATCTGAGGAGGTGTACTCCTAGAGTGCATTGCGGCATGAATAAATTAATTGCTTCGTTTTACTATTTTTGGCTTTATTTTACTATTTGTCTTTTGTCAGTATAACCACAATAACGACAGCAAATAAAATAGTAAAGGTCTTATTAATAATTCCAAAAAACAAAACAAATCCTTGTTACCATTGTTGTGTTTTGCATGCTGAATGTTGAAGTGTGTGTGTGACTCACTCATGCATGATCGAATGATATTGTCACAAATATAGAGGGATAATATCAACACAATTAAAAGGTTAAGCCATAAATATTAGCACATTTTTTTAAAAAGATCATCATTTGACATGATATATAGTTATTTATATATACTTCAAAGATAAAGATATATATATAACTTCCCTTCTTTTGAAATCATACAACTATGATTTCTTGTTGCATTGCTGCATTAATAGAAAGTGAATTACTATAATATGAATGAAGTTTCAAGTGCCCATCCAAAGGGAACACTAATCACAATTATGGTGAGAGGAAGTTGGAGGAAATGAGTGAAAAGTCTATAAAAAATTGCCCCGCCGCAAAAACACTTTGCCCGCCCGCTTGTTTTTTTGCTTTGGCCAAATGGTGCTCAAACCAGTCAAGTTATGTTTACTTGAGTTTTCTAAGTAACGAAGGCATAGCATGCAAATAGTTCAGATTACTTAATTGTTTTAAGTAAGTTCAACAAATTATTGGACATTAAGTAAAGTTTACTAAAAAAGTCTTAGTAAGAACAACTGTTGGATTGTATTCAAACAACAATTAGCAAAGTCTGTTTAGGAAATTGGGAATATAATTAGGAAAAGTAAACTAGTTAGATATACAGATAGAGATAGAGATAAAGTAGACAGGAGAATAAACGAGCAGTCAAACACTACAAAAAAAGAACTAAAATCAGCTAATGGCAAATATACTGTGATGTGTGAAATTTAGGAAAATCCAGCTGAAGTCCTAACGATTCTTGAAAAAAAAAACTGACAGTGTCAGCGACCCACTGAGACCACGAAACAATCACAAACTGAGGTTTTGTAGCCTTACTTTTACTTTTAAATCTATTAGACATTGAATGTTATTAATGATTTATATATATCTATTCAAAAAATGTACTTACATGTCTACTGTTTCAGTAAAGTAATCTGTCTTCAAATGCCTTCACCTGAGCAGCCACTCCTTGAAAACTTACAAGTACAAGGTACAAGTTTGTGCAGAGGTGGACAATGTACACGACTCCATTTCTAGAGTGAAAGTATAGATACCACTGGTAAAATATTACTCCGTTACTGGTGAAAGTTGTAAAGACATATTTACTTAAAGGGTTACTTCAGTGATTTATCATTAAGCTTTGTATTTAAACTGGGTCATTTATGCAGTAGAAATGTGAAATTATTTTTGAATTTGGTGCCTTCTAGACTGAGAAAAGACAGAAAATGTATTTTTGTCTCATGTGGATGAAAGACAACAACTCCCAGAATGCACTGCTTCGCTGCCCTACGAGGCCACTCCGTACACCGTCGTTTTGATCTTCATAGTAATACAATCATTTTGTTCATTTAGAGAATAAACACTACAATTAAAAACTGAACGTGTCTTTTCAATAAAGTGTGAGTGAGCCGAACGAAAGTCGCGTCACAGATGCAGCAGTGTCAGATTTCCTTCATCACGAAGAGCTGAGGGAACGTTAAGCGCCAGTCTGGCACGTTTTCAGATCGCATATGGAAGCTAAACTATCACAGGAATTCATTGAAGAGTTGAAACACTCACTTTGCTCTGCACCGCTCCGTTATGAATGTCCGTGCGGCCGTCTGTGTCTTACAGTCTGTGTGTGAGATTTCTCCCCTATGGACGGGTTGATAACATGAGGAACAGCTCCATCTAGTGGCTGTAGTCTTTAGCCTCTGGCCAAATTTTTTTTCCAGAAATAAAATGCATAATTCTCTCGTCTCAGGGGGATATGAGGGGGGAAAGTACCATAAGTAAATCTTTTTTGCATTGTTGTATGAATGCACACTGTGCCATCATGGTGTTAGTTTAAGGATGACTTTCCGAATTTAATTCAGTCTGTTGTGATTGGTCTACTCTGCTCTAATTGGTCAATTGAATTGGTCAGAATACACAGAGCATCTCAGTTTGTTGTGTATGGGGCGGCACAGCCGCTGACCAGTGCCCATGCTGACCCCTGACCCCGCCCAAAGCACCAACAGTGTCACTGAGCATCAGAACTGGACCACGGACCAATGGAAGAAGGTGGCCTGGTCTGATTTATGTTGAAGTGTTTGAGACATGGCTTTTAATGGTGAGACTTTTGTTTTTGTAATCAGACTCTGTTACGGCAAAAATGTATTCATTGACATCACTAATAAGAGACAAACCTTAATCCAATTGTCTTTATAAAGATTTATTTTTCTTGCAAGAAAGAGCCACGGTCAAACACAGCCATCCGAGGCTGCCTTGCGTGTGAACTGCTAAAACAAAATGGTCCTTCTTCTGTCTTAGAACTAATTTAAATTATCCGACACTTTTGGTTCGGGAAGGCTCTCAAGTTTAGGTGTCCCGCTGCTATCCATGTATATATACATTTATGCATTTGGCAGACGCTTTTATCCAAAGCGACTTACATTGCATTCAAGGTACACATTTTACATTTTGTCAGTTCTTGCTTTCCTGGGAATCGAACCCATGACCTTGGCTTTGCTAGCGCCATGCTCTACTGTTTGAGCTACAGGAAAGCTAATACATGCTTAATATTTTAATTGACCCAACAAGTTCGACATCTCACCTTCAGGGATTAAAGTCAAATTGGAGGTTGACAGATTAAGAAATTCTTTTCAGGAATTTATATTTATATATGAGTTGGTGGTCCAGTGGGTTAAACCATGGAACTGATATGCAGAAGGTTGCTGGTTCGATCCCAGCGGTCACCACCAGTGTGTCCTTGAGCAAGGCACTTTACTCCACGTTGCTCCAGGGGGATTGTCCCTGTAATAAGGGCACTGTAAGTCACTTTGGATAAAAGCGTCTGCCAAATGCATAAATGTAAATATTCTTAAGTTTTGTCTTATGTTCTTTAGTTAAGGAAAGTTTTAAAAAAATATTTTATATTCAATTCTAATAATTTTTTGTGCAAATACAAATTCTTAAGTTTTCAAACATTTTCGTAACCACAACAAAACTGTTGTTCTTAAAGTTGTCATAATTATACAATTTTAAAAAAGGGCCCCAATTTATAGTTGTTAATGAAATTTAAATTTCTGCAAAATCTCTCAATCATGCTCGATTTATTGTTTACATTTATTGGTCATTGGTGTCACTTCAGAGAACTCTTGCACATCCCTAGTATTGGGAATATGTATTGATATGCTTAATATTTAAAACAACCTCCAATTAGTCTTAGAATTGATTGGGTAATGTTTATTTCCGAGTTCCCTGTCGATACGGTTCACTGTATTGTGTTGCTAGACACTTTGGGAAAACTCCTTTCCTCTGAATACTGAAGCCTTATTGAATCACACACTGAAACTGCATGAGCCTATGATGCTGCAGCCTGCCGAGATGATTCACGCTCAATGGGGGTGGCCAGTTCACTGTCCTGCCATTCGGTCTGTCTCTGGCACCGTGGACTTTCACAAAGTGCATGGATTCGGCCCTCTGAGACAGAAGGGTGTGTGCATCCTGAATTACCTAGAGTTAGACACTCGCAGATCTCTTGCTCCTCAGCCATTTGGGATGCCTGGGACTCAGGACTTGGCTCCAACTCCAATTTAGCCAAGAGCTCACCGTCTTCTAGCTAGTGATCTGCCTTCCTGGGAGCAGTTCTTGATTCAGCCCAAATGCAGGCCAAGCTCATGAAAACCTCAAAACTCAACAGCTTCATCAGTAATTCTGCTGGACCTACATATGCAGCCTCTGCAGTATTGCCTGAAACCCTGTGTTCCAGCCCACACTTTGCGTCTCATACACCTTCGTATAAAGGTGAATCACGACTTTATCTCGGCCCCTTGGAAGGACCCTTGTCAGTTCCAGACAGACGTAGGTTTGGAGTTGGTCTCCAGATGGAGGGTGTTCTCCACAGATGCCTCCAACACGTGACATAATTCAATCAGGTAAAGCTTTAAGCATAAAATGTTCATGGGTGAAGGTTTAATGACTTTACAAACATTTGACATATTAAACAAATATCATTCAATGTGCAGCAGCTTTTCCCACATAGACCCTTTTCACTGTGATGACGTGTTTTAATGGTCATCAATATCGTAAATCCTGCTACGTTTTTTTGTATTTTCCTTTTTTTTAGGTATGTACATTTATAACTCTAATACTTTGTATTATATTACTTGTGCATCATATTACAAAAAACAAGTTCCCGCTGCTGTGAGGATGTTTCTAATACAGCGTCTATAGGAGTGATGGGAAAAATAACATCTTTTTCTCTTTTCACTTCCGCTATTAATTTCACTCTATTTTTTCCCTCTTTTTGAAAGTTGTGAAATCACTATTGTAGAGTTTTTCTTTTGCTATTTGAGCAAAATGGGGACACACAAATATATATTTAATGTATTCTCTCATTCACTGCTATCAGAGTTTACCCAACTATGACGACTTCAGCTTCTGAAATCCAGAAATGTGTAAAGGGTCTGTGCTCTTTACACATAATGAAATATTCTCTGATCCCACCGGTTACATTTATTAATCAGGGTAATGACATTAACATTTGACTTCTACTCCGGCCAGCCAAACTCCAGCACCACTAAAAAGATGAAGAGGAGATGGAGGAAGAATATTAACATCCTACACTCAAAAAAATATTTTGGTCTAAATGTAAGTTTTATGTATTTGAATTACATTACAATTTTCCATCTATTTGGATTACATAGTTTTAACATAAACAAATATGAATCACATTAAGTTCATTAGTTTGTTTATGTTAAAACTATTCAATCCAAATGGATGGAAAATTGTAATGCAATTCAAATACATAAAACTTACATTTAGACCAAAATATTTAAATTTGTTGCATCATTTTAATTACCCTGCATTAAAATACTAGATATACTGTCATTCATCCAAGTATGCCCAATGTAATTATGAAGTGTCAGAGAACAATACATAGCACATTATTTCAGTTTTCAAGTATCTAAATTTTGTTTTGATTTAGTCTATCCTTTAATAAAGGATAATGTATGTCACTCTTTCATGTGTACATGCATTTTATTTGGCATTGGTAGCACACACTGTGGTTATCTTAACTATGTAGTGTACTGGCGATTCATGACAAAGGCAGGAGACCACAATGTGTTTGGGTTTTTTTATTTATTTATTTATTTTATCTTGCTGTCATCACTTGTCAGCTTGGAGCTTTGGAGAGAAAACATAAAGATGATTAATACATTGTGTTCCAGTCATGGTTACAGTGTAAACTGAAGTCACTTCTAGGTTTTGGATTTCCAAGTCCAGTTTCCTCAATGTCTTGCATTTCATTTCCATCTCAAGGTCCATGTCTTGCTTCGATCTTGACTTCTGCCAGCACAATCTGTCTCTTAAGATGCATTGTGTAGAGACGTCTGACAGTTTGTGAATTCTGTAAAACACCTATCAATTAGCACAACTGGATTTGTGTATAACGAAGATTTGCTTAAGGCAATACTCACTATGTTACCAGGATGCTTATCAGGCTTCACAGTGTCTGGATCCTGCTAGAAAATATAGCATATAATATTCTATTAGCGCCACATCGCTGACTTCTTATCCATTATGGACAAAATGTTTTGATATTTCCACAAAATTGCCCTGATACCTCAAGCCTTCTGGAGTCCAGCGACACAGTCTCATCATCGGCAGAAGTGCCTTCCCTCTGCCGTATTCAATAAAACTTGTATTGATAGTTTTGACAGGACATGTCAAGTCTATGATTTTAATAAAGAGTATTCACTGGCGGATCAGAGTCTGGTGGCTCCAGAAGAGTAAGTGCGTTATCAGACACTGCAAGGTAAGGCAAGGTCAGACAGTCCACATTAAATCTAATTATTTGATTGTTTTCCATTTGCAGTAGTACGGCAATAGTGTTGAGAATGCATTTCTGTGCTACTGAATGATTGTGTGTGAGGCGCGAGATCTCCGCGTGATGTGTGTGCGTTACAATGGATTCAGCAGCAGGCATTAGTTTAGAACGGTGATTAACTTACCTGTGTAATAAGCATGCATTCTCCAGACCAATTTGAGCATCCACATGGTATAATCAAACATATCTTGTGGAGAGCTCTGGGAGTAGGCATTTGTCATTTTAACTGTTGCAAACGTGTGTGCGTGCGGAAATGGCTTATCCTGTTGCGCCCTCTATAGGCCAGCGACTAGTCAAGCTTAAAGCATCATGGCAGAGCATTAAAGGGTAACTAAACCCCAGCTCAGCTTAACTCCACCCACTGGCAGTATTTGAAAAATGCTGGAAAAGTGGGCAGAGCCTAGGGGAGACAGAGGGCATGAACCGAGGGCGGGGCTGAGCGGAGGGCGTGCACCTGAGACCCGCAGTGACGGATTGATGGACAGCTGTCAATGACTGGAGTGGACAGATGGAGAATGACTGGAGTGACGCCAGTAGCTTTGCAACAGAACGGTCATTCTCCTACTTTCACATGAAGTGGAGGCGGGTGAATTGTCTGTAGACACAGAACCGAAGCCTTATCAATGCGAGCCACTGGCTCAAACTGCGTTAACTCCCGATACCGACGATGCTAGTGAAGCAGTAGCGCAAGAGAGAATGAGACACCTGACCTTATCTATGGACAGTCAAATCCTTTCCTTATACTGAATGCCACTAAAAGATCAGATACATGCAATGTATTTCATTCAAATTAACTGAATCAATAAGCAGCGCAGGACCAATAAGTTCAAACCTAATAACCTATGATAAACATATTTCCTCAAATGAAAGTTAGACTATATACGCCAGCACGTTATGGTATTGTTGTTCGTTACCATGGCAACCTCTTGCGTGTCAGGGTTTGAAAGTGAGTCTCATGTATGAAAATTATCTGTACACATGACGGGCGGCAATATCGCAAGAAAAGCCTGACGTGTACCGACAACTGCATTATTTAACCGTATTTTCTTCATTACAATGATAGTGTCAAGTGAGTTTCATTCATAATGTTTCTACTTCCTGTCACATGAGAGTTCATACTGGAGTGAAGCCGTTCTCATCATGTGATTGGGGGAAACATTTCTGAGGGCGTGGTGGTGCCAGGGGCGTTGGCAGTGCCATCCTACGTCACGATGACCCACAACATCCAAGAGGAAAATTCAACTGCAGTCGCCACCGTTCAACCTCAAGAGGGCAGCACTCAGACAGTTTTACACCATATATTATAGAACTAAAACACTATACCCAAATGTCAGAACATTTACTCGAATCAATGAACAGCATTAATAAAGCCCAAGTCTGGCAAATCATTAACTAAAAAAAAAATTAAAAAAAAGTTGGTTTAGGGTTTAGTTACCCTTTAAAAATCGACTAGTCCAGACAGTCAACCGATTGATGAGAATTGCTGCGTGCAGTCAAGGACGAGCTTCGTGAAGTCAGAAGTCAGTGCATTGTGTTTGCATATATTATCACAGATGGAGCGAAATGCAATATTTGTCAAATACAGCTGCTCGAGTCGCTCGCGGCACTTTAATGGCATCGGCCACGTGGCATCGGCGCTCTTTCAAGTTGGACAAAATTTCGAACTGGAATGCACTGCTTAACGTCAGCCACCAATCAGTCTGTGCTGCTGAATGTCGAACAAGCCTTTTGGGAACACAGGAATATGATAGAGAGACAGACTCAATGACATCTGCAGTGCTTAATGGGACATGGTAATCCCTGTAGAGCTTTTTTTGGAATGATTTGCTTGCCAAATTCTTGAGCATCATGGGTGTTTTTCTAAAGACTAAAAACAGCACAAACTGATGGTTTCAAAAGCATAAAACACAGTTAAGCAGTATCAGTCCTTAAATGGTTCATAATTTTAAATTCTCTAAGGACAAAATTGAGTTCTTAACTTCTGGAACCCTATGGTTTTATGCTATATGGGACTTGCAAAAATACAGTAGGACTATCAGGTTCACCAGTGGCAGAATGAGGCAGTTTTTCCAAACGCAGTTAAAACAGACATGAGAGAAAATGACAAGTCAGATACAAGCAAGGATTGATGTCGGTTTTATTGAGAAACTTTCTTTTGCCCTTGAACCAGTACGGGACCAAGTGTGGCCTTGCCTTCCCACTGAACACCTAGAGAGAGGAGACAAGTTAGAGCGCTTAAAACAATCAAAAGCAACCGTAAGAGCAAAAGTTACTAACCTCCATAGGGAGAAGCAGCAGTTCCACCATCAGGACCACATGTTGAGTCACAGCAACCACAAACTTGGTCATTTGCGTCAGCAGCAAACCACCTGCAACAAGACAAAGACACCACCTTCAACATGAGCAAAGCTAGCTCAAATAAAGTGCAACGTACCCATTGGCGAAGGAACAGGATTTAAGCTGAGCGTCACTGGGGGCAGAAGCAATAGTTGCCTTCAGAACACATGTTATGTAAATCTGCAAGAGATGACAGACAAGTCAGAAAACCAAACCAGATGGAAGGAGAAGTCGAATTAACGCATGATATTCGTAGTACATACAGAAGGACTGTGGCTCTCCTGGAACATGAATGCCTCCAGCTGGAACTGGATCTTGTCAACCTGGGACCGAGGCATGAAGCGGGAGCTGGAAGCTGTTGCCTTGGCATCCACAAAGCACCTGATGACAGTCACCACAAAGAGTAACCCATCAAAATTCTCAGCTCTAATGTCAACCAACTAAACCTTACCCATGACTCTCAATGATAAAGGTTAAAAAGAGCAAACAAAACAACCCTATAGCGTCAAGGGCCTTGACCTTACCCATGATTTTCAATGAAGGAATATCTCGGAAGGGAGTTCACATCAGGCACTTGAGTGGCCACACAGCGGTCCACAAACACACGCAGAGGCACATGATTGTACTGCTTCACAGATGCCTCGATGTTAATAACGCCACCCAGGAAATAGGAGTATGAAGGCCTCTGGTAGGACCAATCGTCTACAAAAGAGAAGGAACACCCTAGTAAGAGCCACATTCGCAAGGTCGAAGGTCCAAAGAAAGTGCACTTACCCAACATGAGCTTCAGGGAGAACATCAAGACTTCTTCACCAACCTTGGTTGAGGCATAAGGGACCCATGTCGGCCTCAAGGCATCACTGCTTACATTTTGAAGCCTGCAGTTCATGAAAGTACCCATTAAATGATCTTCCAGTTGCACAAGCAGCAGACAGAAAGTCACAGAGACCAATTACCTTTGATAATGGCATTGAACGCCAACAATTGCACCATCGGCCCGGGTAATCGGAGTACCTGCAAGAGCCTCAGGGGTGTAGGTAAGAGAGAAGGTGTAGACAAGCTCATCCTCGTTCATCTGCAAAAGATTGTCATTACCAAGAGGGTCATCCCAAAGACTTTAGATATACGTAGACAGTGCACTCATTGCAATGTTTGGGACAAAGTAAATTGTGCAATATGGTGGAATGACTCCTAAAGAGCATAGCTCTTCACATAAGCGCAGCTTCCATTTGACAGTCAATGTTTTGGAGACACACACTTAGGATTGGACATTGGCTTTATCAGAGCACAAAAGTTATCGTTCTTGTTTCCCAAGTACCATTCGTATGGGATAATGCAAATCAGATGTTGGATTGAAGTGTTATTTAAAAGGCAAGTAGTTTGAAAATTCAGGAGTTCCCTTATTCAAATAGAGATTTTGTCTTAGCTGCCCTGGCATTGCAAACATGACAAGCAAGTGAACGGACTTTCCTTGAAAGAGACTTTAACTATTCTCTGCCACAACAAACAACCTATTAAGATGTAAGAGTTCTTACCATCTGCATGCTGTTGCAGTCCTGTAATTCATACTCAAAGATGAGCACCCTAGACTCAGAGTCCTGACCAACAACAGGACATCCACCTAAAGAAAGACCAGTTGGCTGGATCAACTGACCATTGCTAAACAAGTCCTGCTGGACTTCTACAAGGACCCGGTTCTCTCCGCATTGAACCGCTACGCTGCTGGGAGTCACGGGTTGCCTCAACTGGAAGTCCACCGCCAACTCTCTCTGCTCCTCAGGAACGATGGGAAACCTCCAGTCCAAAGGCTTCACTGGACCCTGCAACAGCTGCTTCTCCTGAAGGCCAAAAGGCTCCTGTGCAAGGCCTCTGGAGGAAGGACCCAATGGACTCTGAAACTGAGAAGCCTCTTGCAAATGGTTCCAGTGCCCTGGAGCAGGACTTCTGGAAGCTGAATCTGATTTCGGACTTTGACTGCGTATCAAACTTCCCCATGCATCAGGCAGATCAAATGCAACAATCACAACCACCACCAACACACCTTTAAGGAGCTCCATCCTAGCAAACTTTGACACAAATGCCACAACACACACCAGTGCTTGGCTTGGCCATTTTGTACAGATTTGAATGAAGGTGGCTCCTCCCCTTTGATTACCTTTGATTCTCCTCTGGACCTGTAGAGTTTATGCATCTCTGGGACCCCCAGCTCTGCACATTTTGTATGGCTGCGTTTACACTGGCACAAAAAATCTGATTTTGTTTACTCACATCTGACCCAGATCAAAATGTGTTGCACACGTGTAAACACCAAAAAATTCTGAGCCACTCCCAAATGTGGTTTTAAATCAGATGCATATCCAATATTTGGACATCTGGGCCTGTATTTATCAAGCATCTGAGAATTATTCCCAAAAACACTGCTAAGAATTGAAAAATTTCTTGGCTCAAAGCTGCGCTTAAAAGTTAGTTATCAAGCATCTGAGTCATATTTTAAGTGAAGTGTAGGACTAAATCTTAAGTGTCAGTCTTAGAGTTGATTTACGACACTTTGCTGTGGATTTTGGATGATGTCATAGGCTTGAACCAATCACTGAATAGATGTCCTGAATATTCTCAGATAAATTCACATTGAATGGTGGAATTAAGGGGAGTTTGCGTTCAACACACAATAACGAATTTTCAAGAGAATACATTTTACTTATAAGTGGAAAGGGGAGTGTGTAATTGTGCACTACTTACGTATTCAGGCGGTCTGCAATACTTTGCCACGCTTTTTCTCTTTGCTTTATCACTGTGGCGGTGTCGCCTTTCTTCTTAATTATGTATTTTACCTCCTCGTATGCCTCCATGAGGATTTGTGCCTCCGACGGGGAAAAGTACGCCGCTCTAGTTGCCATGGTGAATCAGCGAATCTGTGATCGGTGGCGGGTCTATTTGAGTGAGCCGTGAGCGCGCACCTATCCAAGATTGGTTTAACCTGGCTTGATGAATCCGTGTCTGCTCATCCTGGCTTGGTCTTTGTGCAACCAATTAAGCCTGGACGCACTTGTTTTGGCTTCATTGAGCTCAGGGGCCCGTTCTTCGTACCTCGCTTAATACATCTAAGATGATTAGACAGATCCCAGATCTTTTAATCGTGATAACTGATCTCTGGCTAATTTGGTTCTTCAAACGAATTTGCGGATTGGATTAAAATATCTGGATTAAATGATCTAAGATTACTGAGCGTTCTTTTTTCCCCTGAAGAGGGCAGATGCATCGATACTCGAAACCACGATCAGCAATGCAGCGATTGGCTGGCGTCAAGACAGCAACGTAATGACATCATATAATTAAAAAGCCACCTGGCAAAAAACTTGACAAATTACACAAAAAAAACCCCACGAATTTCTGAATTTTTATAAGGAAACAGCCAAACGACCAAACCAACATAAAAGTTATAATAGATAAATGATAAATGTTTTTTTTTTTTTTTAACATGATTACCAATTATTTATATTCACGATTTTATACAGTATTTGTACACCCTTTACATTTTTATTTCAATGTTGTAATTTAATTTTTAATTCAATTTGAAACAGATTTGTAACGTGACCGTATTCAAGTTTCTTAAGGGTCAAGATCAAATTATCCTCTCTTGCACTGCATCAAGCCACTCCCATAATATCCGTGATCACTTAATGCACGGCTCAGATTAACTGTACAACGTGTGTAAACCAATACAAATAAAATTATATAAAGTAATTATTCCATCACAAATAAATCGCTCAATCAAGTGGCTGTGTCTATAGTAGCCTATTATACACAACATTATACATTCTCATATACATATACAATATAACATTTTTATATTATTATTTAAAATTATTATTATTGCCCCTGGTTCAGTAATGCACTCTTGTAATAAAGTAGCAGTGGCTGGGACAGATTTTAAGTATCACTTCAAGATGCAATCTAATCCTGTTTACATGAAATAAGCCTGCTCCCGAGCAGGTTTAAGCTTACGGACCTGTTACTATGACAGCAAGTCCAGGATGAGCTTCGAAGAACCAAACAATCCAAGATCATGCCAAATCGTCAACAATCAAATCCAGCTAACTGAGTTAGCGAGGTACGAAGAACGGGCCCCAGCTCAGTCATTTATCCTGGATGTCTTAATTCTACTTTTGTGCAACAGGCCTCAGAGGAGAATCAAAGGTAATCAAAGGGGAGGAGCCAACTTCATTCAAATCTGTACAAAATGGCCAAGCCAAGCACTGGTGTGTGTTGTGGCATTTGTGTCAAAGTTTGCTAGGATGGAGTTCCTTAAAGGTGTGTTAGTGGTGGTTGTGATTGTTGCATTTGATCTGCCTGATGCATGGGGAAGTTTGATACGCAGTCAAAGTCCAAGAAGCAGTTGGCCAAAATCAGATTCAGCTTCCAGAAGTCCTGCTCCAGGGCACTGGAACCATTTGCAAGAGGCTTCTCAGTTTCAGAGTCCATTGGGTCCTTCCTCCAGAGGCCTTGCACAGGAGCCTTTTGGCCTTCAGGAGAAGCAGCTGTTGCAGGGTCCAGTGAAGCCTTTGGACTGGAGGTTTCCCATCGTTCCTGAGGAGCAGAGAGAGTTGGCGGTGGACTTCCAGTTGAGGCAACCCGTGACTCCCAGCAGCGTAGCGGTTCAATGCGGAGAGAACCGGGTCCTTGTAGAAGTCCAGCAGGACTTGTTTAGCAATGGTCAGTTGATCCAGCCAACTGGTCTTTCTTTAGGTGGATGTCCTGTTGTTGGTCAGGACTCTGAGTCTAGGGTGCTCATCTTTGAGTATGAATTACAGGACTGCAACAGCATGCAGATGGTAAGAACTCTTACATCTTAATAGGTTGTTTGTTGTGGCAGAGAATAGTTAAAGTCTCTTTCAAGGAAAGTCCGTTCACTTGATTGTCATGTTTGCAATGCCAGGGCAGCTAAGACAAAATCTCTATTTGAATAAGGGAACTCCTGAATTTTCAAACTACTTGCCTTTTAAATAACACTTCAATCCAACATCTGATGTGCATTATCCCATACGAATGGTACTTGGGAAACAAGAACGATAACTTTTGTGCTCTGATAAAGCCAATGTCCAATCCTAAGTGTGTCTCCAAAACATTGACTGTCAAATGGAAGCTGCGCTTATGTGAAGAGCTATGTTCTTTAGGAGTCATTCCACCATATTGCACAATTTACTTTGTCCCAAACATTGCAATGAGTGCACTGTCTACGTATATCTAAAGTCTTTGGGATGACCCTCTTGGTAATGACAATCTTTTGCAGATGAACGAGGATGAGCTTGTCTACACCTTCTCTCTTACCTACACCCCTGAGGCTCTTGCAGGTACTCTGATTACCCGGGCCGATGGTGCAATTGTTGGCGTTCAATGCCATTATCAAAGGTAATTGGTCTCTGTGACTTTCTGTCTGCTGCTTGTGCAACTGGGAGATCATTTAATGGATACTTTCATGAACTGCAGGCTTCAAAATGTAAGCAGTGATGCCTTGAGGCCGACATGGGTCCCTTATGCCTCAACCAAGGTTGGTGAAGAAGTCTTGATGTTCTCCCTGAAGCTCATGTTGGGTAAGTGCACTTTCTTTGGACCTTCGACCTTGCGAATGTGGCTCTTCCTAGGGGTGTTCCTTCTCTTTTGTAGACGATTGGTCCTACCAGAGGCCTTCATACTCCTATTTCCTGGGTGGCGTTATTAACATCGAGGCATCTGTGAAGCAGTACAATCATGTGCCTCTGCGTGTGTTTGTGGACAGCTGTGTGGCCACTCAAGTGCCTGATGTGAACTCCCTTCCGAGATATTCCTTCATTGAAAATCATGGGTAAGGTCAAGGCCCTTGACGCTATAGGCCTGTTTTGTTTGCTCTTTTTACCCTTTTATCCTTAATGTCAACCAACTAGACCTTACCCATGACTCCCAGAGTTGAGAATTGATGGGTTACTCTTTGTGGTGACTGTCATCAGGTGCTTTGTGGATGCCAAGGCTACAGCTTCCAGCTCCCGCTTCATGCCTCGGTCCCAGGTTGACAAGATCCAGTTCCAGCTGGAGGCATTCATGTTCCAGGAGAGCCACAGTCCTTCTGTATGTACTACGAATATCATGAGTTAATTCGACTCCTCCTCCCATCTGGTTTGGTTTTCTGACTTGTCTGTCATCTCTTGCAGATTTACATAACATGTGTTCTGAAGGCAACTATTGCTTCTGCCCCCAGTGACGCTCAGCTTAAATCCTGTTCCTTCGCCAATGGGTACGTTGCACTTTATTTGAGCTAGCTTTGCTCATGTTGAAAGTGGTGTCTTTGTCTTGTTGCAGGTGGTTTGCTGCTGACGCAAATGACCAAGTTTGTGGTTGCTGTGACTCAACATGTGGTCCTGATGGTGGAACTGCTGCTTCTCCCTATGGAGGTTAGTAACTTTTGCTCTTACGGTTGCTTTTGATTGTTTTAAGCGCTCTAACTTGTCTTCTCTCTAGGCGTTCAATGGGAAGGCAAGGCCACACTTGGTCCCGTACTGGTTCAAGGGCAAAAGAAAGTTTCTCAATAAAACTGACATCAATCATTGTTTGTATCTGACTTGTCGTTTTTTCCTTGTCTGTTTTAACTGCTTTTGGAAAAACTGCCTCATTCTGCCACTGGTGAACCTGATAGTCCTAGTGTACTTTTGCAAGTCCCATATAACATAAAACCATAGGGTTCCAGAAGTTAAGAACTTCATGTTCTCCATAGGGAATTTTAAATTATGAACCATTTAAAGACTGCTACTGGTTAACTGTTTTATGCTTTTGAAACCATCAGTTTGCACTGTTTAGTCTTTAACAGCAGAATTCTTGGAGAAAAACACCCATGATGCTCAAGAATTTGGCAAGCAAATAATTCCAAAAAAAGCTCTACAGGGACTGCCTTGTCCCATTAAGCATTGCAGATGTCATTGAGTTGGTCTCTCTATCGTATTCCTGTGTTCCCAAAAGGCTTGTTCGACTTCATTCAGCAGCACAGACTGATTGGCGGCTGACGTTAAGCAGTGCATTCCAGTTAGAAATTGTCCAACTTGAGATAGCGCCGATGCCATTAAAGTGCCGCGAGCGACTCGAGCAGCTGTATTTGACAAATATTGCATTTCACTCCATCTGTGATAATATGCAAACACAATGCACTGACTTCTGACTTCACGTTTCCGTTTTTAGATCGTCCTTGACTGCACACAGCAATTCTCATCGATTCGTTGACTATCTGGACTAGTCGATTTTAAAGGGTAACTAAACCCTAAACCCAATTTTTTTTTTTTTTGTTAATGATCTGTAAGCCTTGGCCTTTATTAATGCTGTTCATTGATTCGAGTAAATGCTCTGACATTTGGGTATAAAGTGTTTTAGTTCTATAATATATGGTGTAAAACTGTCTGAGTGCTGCCCTCTTGAGGTTGAACGGTGGCGACTGCAGTTGAATTTTCCTATTGGATGTTGTGGGTCATCGTGACGTATGATGGTTCTTCCAAAGGCTCACTATCCACACCCCTGGCACGAGCTCACCACGCCCACATTGATCACATGATGAGACCGGCTTCACTCCAGTATGGACTCTCATGTGATCGGAAGTAGAAACATTAGGCTTGTTCGACTTCACCCAGCGATGCGCAGACCGATCGGCGGCTGACTTGAAGCAGTGCATGCCGGTTAGAAATTTTGTCCGACTTGAGGCAGCGCCGACGCCACGTGACAGTGACGTATGTCAACAAAGTGCCGCGAGAGCGATTCGAGAGCAGCCGCTAACACAGCCGGTGCAGTTTCTCCAGAGCGACTGCTCGAGGCTGCACGGGCTCTGATGACGACACAGCCGTTCCACGATTGGCCAGATTCACCGCATGACAGCGATCACGTGTGTTTCGTGTTTATTCTAAAACCTTCAGCTCCACTAATGCGCACAAATCTGTTTTTTATAACAGTAAAACATCCTTTCATGTAGTCGCGATGTTATATTGTCATGTTTATCAAAATATAACTGATTAAAAACATAGACCCCACTTCATTGATAGTGTGGCTTATATGTTGAACTTTATTCTTGTACAAACACACGCTGTATTAAGCAGTACATGAAGTATTACATGACAATAATGTCTCTGAAACATCTGTGTATTGCCAAATATTGCATTTATTTCACTTCAGCTGATAAAGTGTGCAAACACAGCGCGAGCGTCATCGCGGGAAGCAGAAAGTGTCCGACTTCACGTCTGTGTTTGCAGCTCCTCCGCCTGCACGCGGCTACTCTCGCCGATCAGTTGCATCCAGCCGCAGCCGATGTCCAACACACCTATTATGAATGAAACTCACTTGACACATGCTTTAACATTGTAATGAAGAAAATGCGGTTAAATAATGCAGTTGTTGGTACACGTCAGGCTTTTCTTACGATATTATTGCCGCCCGTCATGTGTAAAGATAATTGAGTACGCACTTTCAAACCCTGACACGCAAGTGATTGCCGTGGTAACGAACAATACCATAACGTGTTGGCGTATTTAGTCTAACTTTTATTTGAGGTACTCTGTTTATAATAGGTTATTAGGTTTGAACTTATTGGTCTTGCGCTGCTTATTGACTGTTCATAGATTTGGTCATTCTCTCTTGCGCTACTGCTTCGGCATCGGGAGTTAACGCAGTTTGAGCCAGCGGCTCGCATTGATAAGGCTTCGGTTCTGTGTCTACAGACAATTCACCCTCCTCCACTTCATGTGAAAGTAGGAGAATGACCGCTCTGTTGCAAAGCTACTGGCGTCACTCCAGTCATTCTCCATCTCTGCGACTCGCGAGTCAGACAGCTGTCAATCAATCCGTCACTGCGGGTCTCAGGTGCACGCCCTCCACTCAGCCCCGCCCTCGGTTCATGCCCTCTGTCTCCCCTGGGCTCTGCCCACTTTTCCAGCATTTTTCAAATACTGCCAGTGGGTGGAGTTAAGCTGAGCTGGGTTTTAGTTAGCCTTTAATGCTCTGCCATGATGCTTTAAGCTTGACTAGTCGCTGGCCTATAGAGGGCGCAACAGGATAAGCCATTTCCGCACGCACACACGTTTGCAACAGTTAAAATGACAAATGCCTACTCCCAGAGCTCTCCACAAGATATGTTTGATTATACCATGTGGATGCTCAAAATTGGTCTGGAGAATGCATGCTTATTACACAGGTAAGTTAATCACCGTTCTAAACTAATGCCTGCTGCTGAATCCATTGTAACGCACACACATCACGCGGAGATCTCGCGCCTCACACACAATCATTCAGTAGCACAGAAATGCATTCTCGACACTATTCTGTGATTTATCAATGAAATGGCTTAGAAACTGAAAAGTTGTAACATATATTTCATAGTAACTAAAACTCACAGCTTCACTGTTAGAGAGACGCTGGCAGGTAGAATTAATTCACACACAATCGCTCTATCACTAATGCATTCAATTTCATACATGTAATCTTTATTGTGCTGCTTTATCTGTATCTGATTCAGAACGAGTAGAAATCTGTGAGAAATATAATGACCAATAGACAAAAGCACTGATACAGAAGCTGTTATGTAGTAAGAGCAATAACCTTATGGGCAGCGCTGTGTTATATACCATAGCTGTCCTGTGCATAAGAAAACCCGTGTTCGCATCTCAGTTCAGGGTTATTTGTTCATTAATGACGTCATCAGTGAGTAGTCGACTTCCATCACATAAATGTCGACTTTAAAAATTCAAAAGTCGTTCAACCCCTAGTAGCTAGTAGCGAACGTCAGGCCCGGTTCCAGAATCAAATCACAGGGTGCTTCTCAAATCACTGAGGGTGCTCTAGTGAAGTGCAACAGTGTACAGTGAGAAATGTATGATTATTTATTTACATGTCATGTCTACATGTTATTACTGCTTTTTGCTGATGATGTTGTCGTGTTTAATAGCAGAAAATTACACGTCATCCAGTATTTAATATCCTTAACACACGCTGTCAGTTTAGATAATTTAGCGTTTTCATCTGGTCGTGATGAAATATATAATTGAGTGTCATCAGCATAACAATGGAAATTAATTCCATGTTTTCTTATAATATTACCAAGTGGCAGCATATATATTGAGAATAGCAGAGGGCCTAGCACGGATCCTTGCGGCACCCCATAGTCTACTGACGTTATCTTTGATTTTTCCCCATTTAGACAGACAAAATGGTAGCGGTCTGATAAATACGATCTAAACCAGTTTAATGCCTGTCCCTGAACACCAGTGTAATTTTGAAGTCGATCTAAGAGTATTTTATGATCTATAGTATCGAACGCAGCACTAAGATCGAGTAGAACTAGTATTGAGATACAGCCTTGGTCAGAAGCTAGAAGTAAATCATTTGTGATTTTAACGAGCGCAGTTTCTGTGCTATGATGCGGCCTGAATCCTGATTGAAATTTTTCATAGATATCATTTTCTTGCAAGAAAGAGCACAATTGAGCGGACACAACTTTTTCTAGTGTTTTAGACATAAATGGAAGATTTGAAATTGGTCTGTAATTTGCAAGGTTATTTTGATCTAATTGTGACTTCTTAATGAGAGGTTTTATGACTGCCAACTTGAATATTCTTGGAACATGACCTAAAGATAAAGACGAGTTAATAATATTGAGAAGAGGCTCTTCCACTACAGGTAACAACTCTTTCAGTAGTTTAGTGGGTATTGGATCTAATAAACATGTTGTTGGTTTAGATGCAATGATAAGTTTATTTAGCTCTTCCTGTCCTATAGTTGTAAAGCGGTGTAGTAGTTCTTGAGGGGCGATAATTGCGGTTGAATCATAAGACATCATTAAAGATTGTACATTTACAATTTTGTTTCTGATGCTTTCTATTTTCTCAGTGAAGAAATTCATAAAATCATTACTACTAAACTGTAACGGAATATTTTGCTCAGGCGATGCTTGTTTATTTGTTAGTCTAGCCACGGTGTTAAATAAAAACCTTGTATTATTTTGGTTATTTTCTATTAGTTTGCGGAGATGCTCAGCCCTGGCTGCTTTTAGGGCCTTTTTATAACGTGACATACTATCTTTCCACGCGATTCTAAAGACCTCTAAATTAGTTTGTTTCCATTTACGCTCTAAGTTACGAGTTTCTCTCTTGATAACATGTGTAGCACTGTTGTACCATGGTGCTTTAGTTTTCTCTTTAACCTTTTTTAATCTAATTGGTGCCACAATTTCTAATGTACTAGAGAAAATGGTGCTCATACTGCTAGTCATTTCCTCTAGTTCATCTGTTTGTTTGGGTTCACTTAGCAGCTGAGACAGATCAGGTAAGCTATTTGAGAATCTATCTATAGTGGTTGGAAGGATTGTTCTGCCTGGCCGATAACGTGGCGCAACATGACAGATTTCAGCAGTACGCAGTATGCAAATTACCATGTAATGGTCAGTGACATCATCACTTTGCGGTATAATATCTATATCGGTTGGGTTGGTTCCATGTGATATAATTAAATCTAGTGTGTGATTAAGTCGATGAGTGGGACCAGTGACGTTTTGCTTGACCCCAAAGGAGTTTAATAGATCTGTAAACGCAGCCCCTAACGCATCATTTGTGTTATCTATGTGTATGTTAAAATCTCCAACAATTAATGGTTTATCGACGTTGACCAGTAGATCTGAGAGAAAGTCTGCAAACTCTTTTAGGAAATCAGCATAGGGCCCTGGAGGTCTATATACAGTAGCCAAGGCTAGAGATAATACGGATTTCTTTCTTACATCTAAGAGCGTAACATTTAGCACTAGTACTTCAAACTAATTAAACCTGTGACCTGTTTTCTGAGTAACATTAAGAATATCTCTATAGATTGTTGCAACACCGCCGCCACGACCAATCAGACGGGGCTCATGCTTATAACAGTATCCTGGTGGAGTAGACTCATTAAGACCGAAATAATCATTTGGCTTAAGCCAGGTTTCAGTAAGGCAAAGTACATCGAAACTATTATCTGTGACCATTTCATTTACAATAACCGCCTTAGGTGTGAGCGATCTAATGTTTAGAAGACCTAGTTTTAGAAATTGTTTTTGTTCACTAATATTGAGATTTTCTGGTTTAATCACAATTAGATTTTTTCTAGATCCTACAGTAGATTTAATGTTTGACCTCACTAAACGAGGAATAGACACAGTTTCTATATAATGTTCTACATTGGTACTTATGTCAATTAAGCAAAGACTGTGATTTGGACTTTGACTTATTAGTCATATTGTGTTCAACGCCCTGGAGATGTTGTAGGTTATTTCAACCTAATATGTGATACATGTGATACAAATGTATGCAGCCTTCGAAATGAGACACAGCTAGAGAGTCATTTATATTTGTGTGTAGAGTGTCAGTATGGCATTGGTCCAATAATATATTTATTTACTCTTTCAGTGTTCTTTTAATGAAAAACCTTGTTCATTTTGTTTAGTTTTGCTGAAGCCATGTGAAGTTAAAATAACAACCGTTGGGCTTGTCAATGAATTATGTCTCTTCATTAGTTACGTTGTTACATTTGATTCATTTTAATGGCCTTGAAGCATTCAACATTGGGAAAATGTTTCCTAAGTAATTCATTAAATGTAGCACATTTAAAATACTGTATTGTGTGACATTATGTAATTCAAAATATATAGTATAGCTAAGTAATAACAAATTATATTGTTATTGACTACAAAGTGTGTATTTTTTAGTATTTGGAATAAGCCAAAGGTAAATTAATAAATAAGAAGAATAATATATTCAATATTGCACGTGTGTTCTGAAGACACTGGTAATTCATTTGTAATGTACTTAAAACAAAAATAAAGTACACTTTAACATCACTAATCAAGTAATTAGTCCCTATACTTAAAGTGTACTAAGTATACTTGAAGTTGTTCCAATTTAGCACATAAAAGTACACTAAATACACTTAAAATTATGCTTCAACACAACTTAATTACAACTAAAATATACTTAGTACAAAATTAGTTGTTCCAAAATAGCACACTTCAAGTGAACTAATCATTAACACACTTGAAGTATATATACTGATAATTAGTCTGGCTGCAAGTATACTTAGCGTAATTGTTTTCGCCAGGGTAAAGCAACAGAAACGCCTAATTTACTAACATCAGGTACCTAACAATGAAGAAGATCATTTTTTAAACAGCTTTCCTGGTGATACTATCATACATTTGTGGAATGCGCATCAAAGAAGACTAAAAACCTTTAATTTGTGAATTTCTTTAGTGTGAGGTTATTATGACCCTGAAATATGAGTATGTAATGAGGGGACAGTATAACGTATTGCTAGATGTATCCCAAAGACAGGTGTAAAAACCTACCCAAAGCATTCGTTGTGGTTAAAGTTGATTTTATTTCATAATAAAGCATTACAACATAAACACAAAGGCCAAATGAAATGTGTGTGAGCGTATTACAACAGCCACGGTCACAAAATGCTTTATAGAGTGACATTAAAATCATTTGTTGGATATAATTGTGCTTACAGTTGCCATAAAGTGCTGCCAATTAGATAACTGAAAAAGATCCTGTGATGGCAGCACGATTCTGTGTTGTTACTTATAGGCTAGGTGCATTATGCAGCCGTCGTTGCCCTCATTCAGATTTTTGTGGATGAAGTTGATACCAGCTTTCTGATACTCTTTCCAGGCCTCACAGTTGATCAGCAGAACCATGGCTTGGATCGGTGACCCACTTCCTCCTTTCTTGTACCATGCGTAGACATCTTTTCCATCGCTTCCACTGGTTCCTTCATTGAGATTAACATGGAGCATTGTATAGCCTTCTTTCTGAAGCTTTGCTTCCTCCAGGTGGGAGATGGATATATTAAGAGCAGTGAGAGCCTGTTTCTTATCGGTTGTGCGGCGATACCAGAGGAAGACGTTGTCACCACCAGCGCCACGATTGGTGTCTTCACACACACAGGTGTAGCCCTGTTCAAACATGACCTTACCGAAGTCAGCAGTTGCTTCGATATCTTGTATGTAGCTGGGCTTCTCTCTCTTCACCCACAGGTAGATGAAGTTTCCTCCTGCATTACGGTTCAGATCACAGCCCAGTCTCTCCCAGCCATCTCGCATAAGAGCAGGTTCTTCTTTGGCGTCTTTGCTCACCTTGAGGTCAACAATAGGAATGGCATGTTTATTTTTATCGCTGTCGTAGAAGTACCACAGAAAGATGTGATCTCCAGCAACTCCTGCATTCAGATCCCTGTTGACCGGCTCATACCCAGCTTCAGCCAGACCCCTTTTCATCTTGTCACTGAATGAAAACTCGATCCTGGTCACAGGTCTGCTGCCACTCTCTTTCTTGAACCAAAGAAAGACCTGGTTTCCACTAGTACCTTGATTGAGGTTAACATTGATGGACTTATAACCTTGAGCTCTGAGTATTTCCTCTTCATCCTTACAGGTGGAGACATTGAGCGTTGTTATTTGCTGTGTTTTTGCAGGACAACACATAACGTTCGATGTATTGACGATTTCAGTGTTGGTTACTTCCATATTTTTAGCAGTGTAGAAGTAGATTAAAATTCTGAAAAAACAAACAAAATACATAGTTCATTGTTGCTTTTGTTATATGATTAGGAATGTATATACATTCATTTATTAAATCTCACATGCATACTATTTCTACATTTTAGTACTAATTTTATTTCTTGGCTCACCAGTCTTTTTTATTTTAATGAAGTAACATGTTTTTAGATCTAATGTTACAAAAGTATTAATACAATTGGCAAAATGTACTCATTTCTTTTTTAAATTTGTTTTTAAATACAAATAGCTGTTAAATGGTTGTTGATCCAGATTAATAAATCATCACCTTACCAGAAAATGTTGTAGAAGACACAGCTGTTTCACCGACGATAGCAGTAAAGATCTGTAAAGAACCTTCTCATGGCTCTCACTTATATAGTCAACTCAGCTATACTCCTCCTAACACACAGCGGTAATCCTGAAGAACATGACTCACTGGTTCAGTCATGGAGGAAAATTATTGGAAGAATTATTGCAAAATGAAGGGCAAAGGGCAAATCAAATCAATGCTTTTGTTCACTGATATCATCTGAATAAAGTCTGCTCCATTCTCCCAGAATGTGTAAATATACACCTGAACAAATACCCAACACACGCACATATTCTAGCCATAATACATTGCATTGTAACGTAACGTGGAAAAAAGAAAATCTTATATTATATTATATTATAAATGTTATATACTTATATACGACCAGCAGATAAAGTACTTGAAAGCCATACTTGAGTAAAAGTATAGATATCTTACCAGAAAATGACTTTGGTAGAAGTTAAAGTCACTGTTTAGAATAGTACTTGAGTAAAAGTTTTAAAGTATGTGATATTTTTTGTACTTAAGTATTTTTTGACGTTAAATGTACTCGAGTATTGAAAATAAAAATACTAGTAAATGCAAAATACAAAAGGAGCAAAAAATATTAGTAAAAAATTGTTCTATACACAGTTTGAGCACCAAGATTGTGTTCAATTTGAACTCTTTCTTAAATTTAGTTTTATTTGAATTACAGAATTAATTCTGACCTCAAATCAAGTTATATTAATGATTTTTAAAAAGTTACAAAATTTCAATATAATAAAGTATATTGTGACAGAATCTGTTCTGAGGAGGGTTTCTGACAGCAAATTGTATTTTTCGGAAGTATTTTTGACCTCAAATCAAGTTATATTAATGATTTAAAGAACTGAAATTGAATGCATTTCTGATTTTCTGTCGGCTCCATGATGAGGATACAGTTTAAATATGCAACTTCGCTGGATAACCAATGTATAAAAACAAACAAATGGATATACACGAATGCAAATAGATGGTAACAATCGTCACTAAACAGTCGGGTCAGCTTTGCGTGTGTTTTTGCCGCATTGTTTTAACCCTTGAGCTACTAATAATTTTAGCGTCCTCTCAGCCTCGGCTATCACACTGCTGTTCTCCACTAATAGTGTAGGGATAAGACAAGTTTTGACACAAATCGACCCGCAGTTTGAATCCGCCTTTTGCCGAACTCACTCTACTCCCTTTTCCCATCACATATCAGATCGAAAAGGCATTTATTTTCAATTAAAATTAAGAAAATATTAGAAAAGTGGAAATAAAGCGTCTAACATGTGTTTAATAATAAGTGTGTATCGGTTAGGGGTAGGTGAACAGACATGTGCTGGATTAGAGACGATAAAAGTGAGTGGGTCCAATATCATTGATCGTAAAAAGTGGCTCATACAATGGCTCTGACGCCCATGCTTTATAGAGATATGAAAACATCTACTGTAATTTACTGTATAACATACCATTTTGTTGTCTATGTTTTAAGCATGCGGCTTCTTCACGTGTCAAAACAAACTCCACGATACATCAGTGAGTTTTTATTTGGCCTCTAGAGGCCGCTATCCTAACCCAGTAAATGAAATCAACCGCGGCTGTGCGAGCACTTGTTTGCAGTCTGTGTTCTTCCGACTTTATTTTGTAGTAAGTAACAAAAATGCCTCAGGGAAATGTATCGGAGTAAAAGTACACATTCTATTTAGTAAATGCAGTGAAGTTAAAGTAAAAGTTGACAGAAATATAAAAACGCAAGTAAAGTACAGATTTTCCCACAAAATACTCTGCAACAAATAAAACCCCAAATCAGAAAAAGTTGGGACAGTATGGAAAACGCAAAAAAAAAAAAAAGAAGTGATTTCTAAATTTACTTTGACTTGTATTTCATTGCAGACAATATGAACACAAAATATTTCATGTTTTGTCTGGTCAACTTCATGTCATTTGTAAATATGCATCCTTTCCTGTCATTCAGACCTGCAACACATTTCAAAAAAAGTTGGGACAGTAAAGCATTTACCACTTTGTAATGTTGCCATTCCTTTTCACAACACTTAAAAGACGTTTAGGGACTGAAGACACCAAGTGATGAAGTGTTTCAGGTGTAATTTTGTCCCATTCTTCCTGCAAACAAGTCTTAAAGTGGGCAACAGTACGGGGTCTTCGTTGTCGCATTTTGCGCTTCAAAATGCGCCACACATTCTCTATTGGAGACAGGTCGGACTGCAGGCAGGCCAGTCAAGTACCCGTACCCTCTTCCTCCGCAGCCAGGACTTTGTAATGTGTGCAGAATTATGCTCCAAAATCTCTATGTACTTTTCAGCATTAATGGAGCCTTCACAGAAGTGCAAGTTACCGTTGCCAAGGGCACTGACACAACCCCATACCATGACAGACCCTGGCTTTTGGACTTGTTGCTGGTAACAGTCTGGATGATCCTTTTCTTCTTTGGTCCGGAGCACACGGCGTCCATTCCTCCCAAAAAATACCTGAAATACTGCTTCATCTGACCACAGGACACGTTTCCACTGTGTGATGGTCCATCCCAGATGCCTCGAGCCCAGAGAAGTCGACGGCGCTTCTGGACACTGTTAACATAGGGCTTCCTTTTGGCACAGGACAGTTTTAACTGGCATTTGTGGATGTAACTACGTATTGTGGTACTTGACAAAGGTTTGCCAAAGTAGTCCTGAGCCCATGTGGGGATATGGCTTCTAGATGATGACGATTCTTGATGCAGTGCCGCCTGAGGGGTCGGAGATCACGGTTGTTCAGCTTAGGCTTGCGCCCTTGTCCTTTACGCACTGAAATTCCTCCAGATTCCTTGAATCTTTTAATTATGTTATGCACTGTTGAATGTGAAATATCCAAATCTCTTCCTATCTTTCTTTGAGGAACATTGTTTTTAAACATTTCAATAATTTTCTCACGTATTTGTTGGCAAACTGGCGATCCTCGGCCCATCTTTGCTCCTAAAGGATTAGACCTTTCTTGGATGCTGCTTTTGTACCAAATCATAATTACAATCACCTGTTGACATCACCTGTTTCAAATCACATCATTATTTAACCATTTTACCTCATTACTAGCCCTAAATTGCTCCTGTCCCAACTTTTTTTGAAATGTGTTGCAGGTCTGAATGACAGGAAAGGATGCATATTTACAAATGACATGAAGTTGACCAGACAAAACATGAAATATTTTGTGTTCATATTGTCTGCAATGAAATACAAGTCAAAGTAAATTTAGAAATCACTTCTTTTTTTATTTATTTGCATTTTCCATACTGTCCCAACTTTTTCTGATTTGGGGTTGTAAGTACTGCAACAAAGTATTATTACACCACTGCTCGGATGTCTCTAGTCTTGTTCATATCCTCCACCGTTCCTGTTGGATATCCCTGACTATCTGCATCTTGTTACCCCGCGAGGAAACGCATAGGCGTTGTGGCTAGCAGAGCAGTCTTGCAATTAGACTGAAAGCTACATTGGGATATCGTGGCTTCCAAGCTATTTGCCGCATTCTCTCTCATTCATATTTGCTGCCCCACAAAGGCATTTCCCAGAGATTGCTGTAACCTTACTGTCTAAATTTTACACAGTGGGTGCAGAGACCCACACATATCCAAGGTCACACTTTGGATCTGTTTTTTACTCCTGGCATTTCTGTTTCGGATATTGAAATTTGGGCAACACTTAGAATAATGGTCTGTCATTAATAAGTAACTATGCAGGAAGTAATGCAGGACTAATGAGTACTACATTAACACTTCAGCTACTACTATTAACTAATATAAAAACAAGCTGAACTAATCAGTAAGTAATATCGACTTTAGGTGATAGTTCCTTATTAGGTAATCAATAATTACTGAGATTGGCATCACTAAGAACTAATATGTAACTATGAAAGATGATAAAGAATTAATAATTTATTACTAATCACAACATTAACGTGTCTGAGATGTGATCAAGTGTCTTTTTTTACTCTCAACATGGTCATAAAATGCATCACTAATAACTCAAGTGTTATCTCTGAATGGAATGACAAGAATTAGATATCATTTTAAAGCTTAGAAACTCTGCTGAGTATGGCTAGGAACTACTTTCTCATTCCTGCGTAATAGTCGCGGATCTTCGCGGCCGTACCATGGCAATGATATTACAGCGTCTGAAAGTAGCCCAGCTATGTAACTTTCAATGTGACCGGCACCAGTTGTGTAGTTGCGGAGAAAGTTTCAGGCTTGCAGCCGACAAATTGTGTTGTGGATTTAGCTGTGTGATTAGCCATGGTTCTGTGTGTTGTAAAGGGCTGTGATAGTAAGTCGAAGGTGTAACTACCACCATGTTCCACAGAATACCAACCAATCATTGCGCCGCTGCAGCCATGGTACGGCCGCGAAGATCCGCAACTATTACGCAGGAATGAGAAAGTAGTTCCTAGCCATAGAGGTGTAGAAAATCACAACTTTTCATTTTCAGTTGGTCTTAGCACACGATGAAACTGTAGAAGAGTCAAGTTTTAAATAGGAAAAATATTGAAAGTGTCTTTGGTCATTTTTTTAATTAGATGCTAATGGGCTGATCAGAATCAATGATGTATGCTAAGCTATGCTAAAAGTCAGGTCCGTCGCGACAAGGCAGGCAAACCAAGCAATTGCTTGGGGCCCCGAGCTGGCCTGGGGCCCCAAGACAGCGACAGGTTAAAAATAAAATGAAACGACAAACTGTGTGAGCGCCCCATTGACAGTCAATGCAGTAAAGTGCAATGACACTGTTCTCGGGATCCCCCTTAAGGGGCCCCTCTCAGTAGTCGCTGACAGCAGCCAACCACGCGATCTCTGCTGCGGCAAAATACAAAACATCCTCGGATTTGAAGCGGAATTTTATGCTTCAGGAAGCCAGAAAAGAAAATAGAGAAAGGAAGAGGAGGATAAGAAAAAAACAAGATAGTGGTATGTGATAAATTACACTGGATAAAATAGCTCTACTTGTCTTGTACAAAAATGGTGTAAGTTTGCAGCAGGTAGGCTAGCAAAAATATGTTTGTGTTAGCTATCGTTACCTGCCTGACGGCAAATGCTGCTTGGAACGAACAGTTAGTGCAACTTTTTTTTCGAACAGACGAAATTACATGAGATTGCTATAGCTTTGTAATTGGTTTTGATGAAAGTGGCATAGCATGCTATACTAACTATTATTTATGCTATGCATAAATAACCTGGAATTGTTAATATAGCATGCTATATTAACAAATATTATAAACATTGTTTAACCAGAAAGAGGCAGAGGAACATTATTTTTTTCATAGCTTATCTTAGTGCGCTAGTGTCGGGATATGCGGTAGTGACAGTTTGCAAATATGACATTATATGTATAAGTTACCAATGGATCTTGAACAATTACTTTATTCTGTGGCAGTTTTTACACTATTACATTTTGAAGTACAGTATCAGGACAACCCACATGTTTTACTGGTACTGTTTATTAACTATTTATCAAGGTATTATAGTCATCTGTTGCAACTTTATGATTACCATCTAGATAATGTTTATAGACAGTTTACAAACCAACTAGTAACCCTTAAGTATTTCCAAAGTGTTAGGAATATCTGGTCCGTCTATCTATGTAATGTTTATAGATGTTTTAAAAATGGTTAAAGGTTTACAATTTTTTTTTAATGATACAGTGGTGTTTTTTGCAAATGTTTTCAAATTACATTCAAATTACATTTACATCAAATTACAAATACAGTATATGCAACAACAGTATTTGCACTGTCTCCATGTCCATTTTGATTGGGGCCCCCAAATTTCTTCAAACGGCCCTGCTAAAAGTGCTACCGCCAGATACAAAGATCGGCTGAATGGATTCAAAAGCGGTAAAACTCAACTTTTTAACTCTAGGGGACTTGTAAAATGAGCCTATTTTCAAAAAAAGTGGAGTGTTCCTTTAAAGCTCTACCAATGGATGTCGGAGTCGAGATGAAAACAACAATGGGGCGAGCCAATCCTGTGCATAGAGATGCGCTTATATAAGCGGTGCGCTTTGCCCTGGAGCGCAAGAATGTTCCTCCTACCTTATTTCATTCCTGAGTTATTGCATGTCACATTAGAAAGATTTGTAAATTTATATATATATATATAAAAAGTATGCAAATCAGGCCGGAAGAGGGCCGCTTTCAGCCATATAATGGGATTTTCCATAGAAATACCGTTATAGAAATTTTCCATTTTGGCCAGTCGCTGCATCCTTTTTCATGGGACCACAGAACGAGCTCTTATGTAGGCGTGCTGAGTTTGGTGGAAATATGCCGTTCCGTTGACGAGTTATGGCCAATTAAGTAAAAGTGGCTCCTCCCACCTCAAACGTTTTGGCGGCCCTTAGGGACCGTGAACCCAAATTTGCACTTTTTATTGATAACTATTGACATTCAGACTCCAGAGAATCTTGCCGCGCTGGTTTGGTTCCGGTCGGGCCAAAAACCTAGGACTAGTTCGCAAAAGTAGGTTTTTGGAAAAAGCCAAAATACCCAAAGTTTTTGGGTATTTTGTCCGCCTTGAGCCAAGGATTCCAAAAGGATTGAGCCAAGGATTATGGTTTAGGAGTTATGAGCCATTTCGTACTTTTGCTCGCTGTAGCGCCCCCGTCAGGCCGATCGGGGCGTGCCTCGGTGACGGCGGTAGTCGGTGTTAGTACCATAGATATACATAATAAAGGCTAGATGTCTTAGGGCGGAGTCTCTAACGTCATCGGCGGCGGCCATCTTGTCACAGGCCAGCTTTCTGGCGGGCTCCTGATGTAAGGCGAGTGATCTGAACACAAATACTCTTATCTCGCTGAAATCTTGAGGGTTTACAAATGGTTTGGTTTCTTACAAACGTTATTAACGTGGCTATAATTATGGATGCTTGAACAAATTATGAATAATTATTCATAAGTATGCAGTGTCATAACTACATCTCTGACGTGTATAACAAACCAAACAGTTTGAAAATCGGTAGAACATTGAGCAAGTTATTGTTATTTAAAAAGTACATGCACCATTAAAACACAATGAGTGAGCGAGCTGACTGTGACAAGATGGCCGCCAGGTGTGGCCGTCGACCTCCATTGGCCAGCAGCGCAGACGAGACATCTAGCCTTTATTATGGACATCTATGTTTTAGATGGAGAATGATGCATCATGGGAAATTTAGCAATTACAATAGGGTTTCAGCACTTCGTGCATGAACCCCTAATAACAGAGGGCATAAAAAGGGCATAAAAAAGCCTATCAAAAATAAACTATAGGGTCTGAGAACTTGATTTTTGATCTGCTGGTTACAAAAACTTTATCAAGCGTTTTGACATGCGCATCAGAGAGAGCAAAGATCATTTTTTGCATTTTCAGCTCATTTATCATGGAAATGTGGTGTTTTCTTTTAACCTTTTAAACTGTAGTACCTCTACTGATGGCCCGATCTCCGTAAAAGTTTGCACGCTTCTTTAGAATAATATGGCGCACATGCTCAGCTAATTTGGTGAAGTTTTGCGCAGAGCAGACCATTTTTCAAAATGTAATTTTCTAAAAATGTTAAAAGTTTTCAATCAAACAATACCTACCTTTTGACTCTCCTTGTTACAGTTTTGCAGTTATGAGTTTTGTGAATGTCACTCAGAAAACAACAATTTTAAAAACGCCTTCTGAGTGTAAAAAGCTAAACAAAAAGGCTAGCTTGGTTCCAAATACTGAAACATTTGATTACTTTATGACATCACCACAAAATATGATTCATGTAGGGGAACTTCAACAAAACATTTAATTCCCAAGTTATTGCATGTCAAATTAGAAAGAAATGTAAAATAATAAAATATATTATGTATATGTTTTTGTCTTTTATCAGCTGTATCTCAGCAGGATAATGTCCAAATGTAATGTAATCTTATTCAGTAATAATTGATTATTTAACAAGGAACTGTCTCCTAAATTCCATATTACTTATTTCCATATTTCTGTATTAGTTAGCTGAAGAGTTCATGTTGTACTCATTAGTCCTGCATTACTTCCTGCATAGTTATTTATTAATGATGGATCATTATTAGTGTTACCCACATTTGTTACAGGCTTTTCTGCCCATAAAGATGGTTTTATTTATTGCCACCTCTTCTGGTTGAGGTGAACGCAGTAAACGCAGATGAGGTGATTGCTTCATCTTGTGCTGCAGTTCATGTCCCTGGCTCATTGCTCCTAAGGCAAAGTGGCAGAGGAAAAAACCTCAAATATGTATCGGAATCGAGTATCTGTCTTTTATAAATATGATAAACTAAAGACTCTTGGGAGATATGAAGGATCAACACTACTCTAGAGATACTCAAGATTAACACAAGACTGGCACAAACTGTGTGTGTTATGACCCTTTAATGCCATCAATGAGGCATTTATAGAGGTTAGTAACTGTTTTATCACTCACAATAAGTATTTAAAAGAACACAACATGGCTATTTATAACAATATATTCACTTATTTGGCAGAAATAAATCTGAATTACTGAAAAGTCATTGTAACTACACTCTAAAAAAAAAAGGTTCTATATGGCACCAAAAATGGTTCTTGGCCTTTTTTAGTGCTATATAGCACCAATTTTGGTGCTTCAGCGGTTCTTCAGAGGTTCTTCAGCGGTTCTTCAGAGGTTCTTCAGAGGTTCTTCAGCGGTTCTTCAGAGGTGCTATGTAGCACCTTAGTCAAAGAACCTCTGAAGAACCTCTGAAGAACCGCTGAAGAACCTCTGAAATACCGCTGAAGAACCTCTGAAGAACCGCTGAAGAACCTCTGAAGAACCGCTGAAGAACCTCTGAAGAACCGCTGAAGAACCTCTGAAGAACCGCTGAAGAACCGCTGAAGAACCTCTGAAGAACCGCTGAAGAACCGCTGAAGAACCTCTGAAGAACCGCTGAAGAACCTCTGAAGAACCGCTGAAGAACCTCTGAAGAACCTCTGAAGAACCTCTGAAGAACCGCTGAAGAACCGCTGAAGAACCTCTGAAGAACCGCTGAAGAACCTCTGAAGAACCGCTGAAGAACCTCTGAAGAACCGCTGAAGAACCTCTGAAGAACCGCTGAAGAACCTCTGAAGAACCTCTGAAGAACCGCTGAAGAACCTCTGAAGAACCTCTGAAGAATCGCTGAAGAACCGCTGAAGAACCGCTGAAGAACCTCAGAAGAACCTCTGAAGAACCGCTGAAGAACCGCTGAAGAACCGCTGAAGAACCTCTGAAGAACCTCTGAAATACCGCTGAAGAACCGCTGAAGAACCTCTGAAGAACCTCTGAAATACCACTGAAGAACCGCTGAAGAACCTCTGAAGAACCTCTGAAGAACCGCTGAAGAACCGCTGAAGAACCTCTGAAGAACCGATGAAGAACCGCTGAAGAACCGCTGAAGAACCTCTGAAATACCGCTGAAGAACCGCTGAAGAACCTCTGAAGAACCGCTGAAGAACCTCTGAAGAACCTCTGAAGAACCGCTGAAGAACCGCTGAAGAACCGCTGAAGAACCACTGAAGAACCGCTGAAGAACCTCTGAAGAACCTCTGAAGAACCGCTGAAGTACCTCTGAAGAACCGCTGAAGAACCTCTGAAGAACCGTTGAAGAACCTCTGGAGAACCTCTGAAGAACCGCTGAAGAACCGCTGAAGAACCTCTGAAGAACCGCTGAAGAACCGCTGAAGAACCTCTGAAATACCGCTGAAGAACCGCTGAAGAACCTCTGAAGAACCGCTGAAGAACCTCTGAAGAACCTCTGAAGAACCGCTGAAGAACCGCTGAAGAACCGCTGAAGAACCACTGAAGAACCGCTGAAGAACCTCTGAAGAACCTCTGAAGAACCGCTGAAGTACCTCTGAAGAACCGTTGAAGAACCTCTGGAGAACCTCTGAAGAACCGCTGAAGAACCGCTGAAGAACCTCTGAAGAACCTCTGAAGAACCGCTGAAGAACCGCTGAAGAACCGCTGAAGAACCGCTGAAGAACCTCTGAAGAACCGCTGAAGAACCGCTGAAGAACCGCTGAAGAACAGCTGAAGAACCTCTGAAGAACCGCTGAAGAACCTCTGAAGAACCTCTGAAGAACCGCTGAAGAACCGCTGAAGAACAGCTGAAGAACCTCTGAAGAACCGCTGAAGAACCTCTGAAGAACCGCTGAAGAACCTCTGGAGAACCTCTGAAGAACCGCTGAAGAACCGCTGAAGAACCGCTGAAGAACCGCTGAAGAACCTCTGAAGAACCGCTGAAGAACCGCTGAAGAACCTCTGAGGAACCGCTGAAGAACCTCTGAAGAACCTCTGAAGAACCGCTGAAGAACCTCTGAAGAACCGCTGAAGAACCTCTGAAGAACCGCTGAAGAACCTCTGAAATACCACTGAAGAACCGCTGAAGAACCTCTGAAGAACCTCTGAAATACCGCTGAAGAACCGCTGAAGAACCGCTGAAGAACCGCTGAAGAACCGCTGAAGAACCTCTGAAGAACCGCTGAAGAACCGCTGAAGAACCGCTGAAGAACCGCTGAAGAACCTATGAAGAACCGCTGAAGAACCGCTGAAGAACCTCTGAAGAACCGCTGAAGAACCGCTGAAGAACCGCTGAAGAACCTCTGAAGAACCACTGAAGAACCGCTGAAGAACCTCTGAAGAACCGCTGAAGAACCGCTGAAGAACCGCTGAAGAACCGCTGAAGAACCTCTGAAGAACCTCTGAAGAACCGCTGAAGAACCTCTGAAGAACCTCTGAAGAACCTCTGGAGAACCTCTGAAGAACCTCTGAAGAACCTCTGAAGAACCTCTGAAGAACCTCTGGAGAACCTCTGAAGAACCGCTGAAGAACCTCTGAAGAACCTCTGAAGAACCGCTGAAGAACCGCTGAAGAACCTCTGAAGAACCGCTGAAGAACCGCTGAAGAACCGCTGAAGAACAGCTGAAGAACCACTGAAGCAATAAAATTGTTGCTATATAGCACTAAAAAAGGTTTCCCTATGATTACGAGCCAAGAACCATTTTTGGTGCCATATAGAACCTTTTTTTTTAGAGTGTATAATATAATAACACTCTCTTTATATACATTCATGGATTCATACGACTGACTATTAAAAACTGATAAATCAGTGTATAATGGATTATGAGCATGCGCAGCAAAACTATTAATGTAACTACTATAACCGTTCTTATAATACAGTCTTAATGAGTCTTTATAAATATATTTATAGATTAGTAATACTTATTTATGAATATAAATGGGGCTATAAATCATTATAAGCGTGAGCTTCATAGAAAGTGTTACCGTAGTGGTAGTAGAAAGTAAAACCCTGAACCCTAAACTCATCTTTGATGACTCTTTTGACTTTTTATGATTTTTTTATTTTCTTTTAGCAAGTAGTACTAATGCTTGCACAGCTGGAAATGTATAATTCTTCCAAAAAAGTATTGTCCTGACCTCCGCTGGGAAGGGAACCTCTTGTAATTGAATGTTTTTTCATCAGAATAACTCTGGTTATGGTTAGTAGTTTTAAATGTGCTCTTCTAAACATAGTTGTTAACTGCTTGTAGAAATAAAAAGGAAATCTGTATAAAAAATAAAATAACACTTTTAGCATGTTAAAATTCAATTTAATGGTTATTATTGAAATAATTTTGAAAGCAAGCATTTTTTTTTTAAACTTTTTTTGATAATCTGATATGAACACACACATGGCAACATGCCATTTTTCAGAAGTTGCGCAGGTTTCATGCATTCCAACATTGTGTCCCGTCTTCCAGGGCTGTGCAGGGATTCACAGATGTTCGGAGTTCTGCCACTTCCTGATGATCATACGTGTCAGTAATATCGGTCATGCGTATTTCACCGTCCCCGTATTCTCGGATGAGCTGACCAGAGTACGGGACTTGAACTATAATGGTTTCGCTTAAAATCTTAACAGAGCAAGACTGATTGGGTGGAACCTGTATCTCCATACTCACTGAGTGCAGGACCTTATCAAGTTGGGATGTCGTTTCAGAAGTCAAGCGGCTCTCTTCATATTTCACAGAATATTTTGCATTTAAACCAATTTGAAGTTTTGGAATTTGTCCAGAGATTGAAAACTCTTTCGTCTTTCCAGATGTAAGCGTATGGCCCTTTAGGAAAGAGCGGGATCTGTCACTGCCTTGATCCAACTTCACCACATATTTGGCTATTTCACAGTTCCTGTTTTCAGCTTTGAACTGTTTTATCACTTCTGACGTGCTAAACAATTCCTCTTTGTCGGTTTCATAATGATCAATTTCTAAATACTGCGATTTTATGTCATTGTATAGGGTGAGGATTTCAGTTTTAATGTCTGTCTTTTTAAAAAAGCGTTTTATCACTGAAGCGAAACCTTGTTTTTTTTTAGTAATGTAGAATTTGTTACAAATCATTACTGGCTTAAATGGAATCTGGCCATTTTCTATATCTCCCCATGTGTTCCACTCTAAAATTTCAAAGTTGTCTTTATTCTCTAGATATCCAGATACCTTATCAGCATTTTTGCACTGTGCTGCTGAACCTTTAATCGTTTCTATCTTAACTTTATCACATGTCCCACTTACACAAATGTAATAATCTTCGTCTTCAATAGAAATTGGAACTGGATCTTTTGACAACTCCAAGTAAGTGCTTGATTCGAGAATGCTCTGGTGCTTATTTTTCGCATGTATTTTATGTCCACGGCGAGCACGATGGTGATTAGAAGAGTCTGCAAGACAAATCCAAATGAATTACACAAACCCAAGACTGATTATATAATGATTATTAACAATAATTATAATTAAGTATAGCTTCACACATGGATTATAGTTTAGTTTAGGTGAGCAGAACTTTGAAACACAAGAACCGGAGATGAACATACCATTGCTATGAATGTTAGAGAGATCCTCTGTGGTAGAATTCACCTCAGCATACTGTAGACTGATCTGTAGCAGAGCAAAGATGATGAGCATGCGGAAACCCATCATCCCCTTCCGTCACAGTATCTGTGGAATATCACCAAACAGTCACGAGAAGATGAGACTGATGTCAATTTGCATTTTCACAAAAGTGTATCCCAACATGCAATGTATCAAAGAAGGAACAGAGCTCTGGGAGCACTTTTGGGGATTTCCGCCTGGATTTGTCCGACCCAAATTGAAAAGCTTCCCATACACACATACAGTGTCTCTAAATACACAATACTGCTGTCATTTTACAGGAAACCCTTTGGAGTTACATAAAACACTGCTAAAAGGGATAAACATTTAAGTATATATTGTCTGAGAAAGTGTATAACTCAGGCCCTGTGTGCTCTAGCACCCTGCAGACAGTTTGGGCTGTTTACACTAGATGGCAGCAAACACTGGAAAAAAGTTACCTTTTAAAAAGTTACCAAACACTTACCTTTTTTAATGCAATTTCCGCCTACCCAAATCTAAAGTCTCCCCATATACAGTGGTATAAATGCAATATCTGTGTCACAAAAAAAAGATTTTTGTGACAGTTTTGGGAAAGAGCACAAACTGTCTGCAGGGTGCTAGAGCACACAGGGCTACACTTTCAAAAAATAAATGTTTATCACTTTTAGCAGTGTTTTATGTAACTTCAAAGGGTTTCCTGTAAAATGACAGCAGTATTGTGTATTTAGAGACACTGTATGTGTGTACGGGAAGCTTTTCAATTTGGGTCGGCCAAATCCAGGCGGAAATCCCCAAAAGTGGTCCCGGAATACGGTGACGCATTGCTGCCACAAACATATAATTTTTTCAACTCAATTATGTCGTAATAACGAGATGTCATGTCGTTTTAACGGCATCTTTTCTCATAATAACGAGATGTTATGTCGTTAAAACAACATTTTTTTCTCGTTAAAACGACATACATTTTCACCTAATAAGGACATGTGTTGTTCATATAGCCTATGTGCTTTGTCACACAGAAGCAAGCTCGGTGTAAAATAGGCTCTTCCGCTGCCTGTATCAATGGCAGTGCCCATAGCACGAAATTGTTGTAATTTATTGATGTAGCCTACTGTTCATAACAGATAGCCATGGGTAAGGTGCCATGCATGGACCGCTCATGAGTAGCCTCAGTGGCGTAACTTTAACCTAGTAGCCTAAATAACGGACCCCGGTGCAGCCACAAATATCTTAACTCTCTGTAATAGGCCGACTGTAATCAAGACATATATTAAACAAATGTATTAAAAACAGAAAGACACTATAGTTTCAGCCTTAGGCTACTCAAATGCCGCTGAAACATGGCCAGTGGGTTCGTTACGCACATCAATTCATTCCCGGCGTTCCTGGTTTGCTTCTTATTTATCAAATAAACCGGCAATTAGTTGATGAAATTGAAAATTCACGAAATTCGCTTTAAAGTGAACGAAATTCAGACATATGTACACACATCGCTATACAACACATGTCCTTATTAGGAGAAAATACATGTCGTTTTAACAAGAAAAATATGCTGTTTTAATGACATAACATCTCGTTATTACGACATAATTGAGTGGAAAAAATAATATGTATGTGGCAGCAATGCGTCACCGTACCGGAAGAGTTCATGCATTCTTTAAAATTACATTTTGAGCAAAAAGCTGAGAAAATTCAGAGCAATGATCAAAACACAGATGGAGGAGATGGAGTCCATCAACACCCCAAAGCTTCACAGTCCTAGATAATTTTGATTTAGCTGTTTAATGATCACATTATTTTACATGTGCATCAGCAATGCTTCTATCCATCGGCGTCAGAGCCATTGTGAGCGAGACAAGACACAGCCAACCAATGATATTGGAACCACTCACTTTTACCATCTCCAATTCAGCACATGTCTGTTCACCTACCCCTAACCGATTAACACTTTATTATTAAACACACGTTTTTGTTATTTTCTTGTCTCTGTCTAGATCCCACCCCCCTTGTTATCTCGTTATTGGTGTAATTTGCCCCACCTGTGTTCCCTCATTACCTGCTTGATTTGTCCCCTTTTTAAGTTCCTTTGTGTGTTCAGTCCTTGTTGGATCGTTGTCATGTCTACGTCTCACGGTTCCCCGTGTTTGGTAGGCTTTGAGTTTGTTTCTGTTTATTAATTTGATTATGTTTTGCCCCGTTGTGGGTTTTGTTTTGTGTTGTATTTCTTTTGTTAAATAAATATCAATTTACTCTGCACCTGAGTCCTCGGTCCTATTTTGTTTCAATCGTACGTGACATAACGTAACAACACTATTGCCGCTATAAAAATTAGGTGTCTTCCATAATTTGTCTGGCCAAACCAGACGTTTAATAAACAAGGCGGGTTATTTGCACTTGATGTAAGTGGCATCTACTCCAGTAAAAAGTTTCTGGGGGAGGACCCACCCACATTTTCATCACTTGTTTCTGCTTCTTCTTCACTTGACCAGGAGATTTACTCTTTCAGAAGATGTGTAATAACACCTCCTAGCGTTTAACAGTGAAAACACAAACAGCCTCTGCACTCACGATTCTCTCAACATGAGGACAGGAGATCTGTCAGTCAATACATGGGAAATCAAAGTGACTTCTGCATTTGAAAAAGTAACCGATATTCTGTTGTAAATTTAAATCTAATGCATTTCTTTACAAGTTACTTGAAAAAAGAAATCGGATTACAAGTCAAGTCATGTCACTTGCGTAATGTGTTACCCACATCACTGCTCATAATAAATTCTGCTTCATGGAACTGTTTTGCTTCACATTATATAAAGTTTGAATCATTTATATCACAAATTTGAAAGAACATTCCTAATATAAAATGAGAATCAAGACTTGATTGAAGTCACGTAAAATATTGTACCATGTCTTACCTGTGAACGATCACCTGTAAATGTTGAAGAGTGTAAAGTACTTCTCAGCTCCCAGACACCTGTCCAGTGCTGTGCACGCGTATATATATCACAGCCCTGATGCAAATACAGCTGTGCACATTATCATACGTGGTCAGAATTGATGGGTTTTTTCAATTGATAACAAGCATCAGTCAACACTGAAGCCACATGTTCAAACCTCTTCACACATTCAGAGGAACACAAGTCTAGTTCGGACCAATGCTTTTCATTGCTTTCACACAAAATTCATTCAATGAGCACATTTGCAAAAACTCTTTTAATATTAAATATGTTTAACTTATATAGCGCCTTTCAAAAGTTCAAGGACACTTCACAAGCAGTAACCGAATAGACAGTGGATTCACATAATCATAAACAGTAATTTCATAGTCTATTAATCAGTTAAATGGATGGGAGACATTTGCCCAGTCTGGAGATAGATATGAGATGCAGTCGGTACAATTACAAACTGAAAACACAGATACAGTACATAGTTATTAAGTGTCAAAAAATCAAGTGTCAATAAAAAAGGACAGAAAACAGCTGGTAGAATAGCGTTAGGAGTACATTATGACTGATAGTATTGGGTAAACAAGTAGGTTTTGAGTTGTGATCTAAACACACAGAGTGAGGTTACAGTCCTTAGTGCCAGTGCTAGAGAGATCCAGAGTTTAGGTGCAATGACGGGAAAGGACCTGCCGCCCATTGATGACAAACTATGGGTACAGTAAGAAGTTCACATCCAGAAGATTGAAGAGATGGAGGCGGAACATAAGGAGACAGTAGATCAGAGAGGTAAGGTGGGCTTACCTGGGGAACACATGGCACCAGGTGCATTATGGGAAGAAGGCGTGGCGGCGGAGGCAGTGGATGCTTTGGGCAATGTTCTGCTGGGAAACCTTGGGTCCTCCATCATGTGGATGTGACTTTGACACGTCTCACCTACCTCAGCATTGTTGAGCCCATGTCCAGCCTTTCATGGAGACGGTTTTCCCTGTGGCTCTTTCAGCAGATAATGCGCCGCCACAAAGCTCAAATGCTTCAGGAATGAGTTTGAGGAGCACAACGAGTTTGCGGCGTTGACTTGGCCGACCAACACGATATTAAAGGGTTAGTTCACCCAAAAATGAAAATTCTGTCATTAATGACTGAGCCTCATGTGGTTGGACACCCGTCAGACCTCCGTTCATCTTCAGACACAAATGAAGATATTTTAGTGTAAATCTGATGCTCTGAAAGGCCTCCATTGGCTCAACTTTACACTCTCAAGACCCTTAAAAGACACTAAAGACTAAAGTTACAAAGTCCATCTCACTACAGCGGCTCTACAATAACTTTATGAAGAGGCGAGAATAGTTTTTGTGCGCAAAAAAAAAATACCCTAAATAACGACTTACATAGTGATGAAGATTTCAAAACACGCATCATGAAGCTTCGAAGCGTTATGAATCAGTGAGTCGATTCAGCGATTCAGAGCGTTATGAATCATGATTCGGATCGCGTGTCAAACCGCCAAACTGCTGAAATTTGGCGATTCAAACCGCTGAATCGACTCACTGATTCATAACGCTCTGAACCGCTGAATCGACTCACTGATTCATAACGCTTCGAAGCTTCATGATGCCGTGTTTTGAAATCGTCATCACTATATAAGTCGTTATTTAGGGTTTTTTTGCGCACAAAAACTATTCTCGCCGATTCATAAAGTTATTTTAGAACCACTGTAGTGAGATGGACTTTGTAACGACGTCTTTAGTGTTTTTTAAGGGTCTTGAGAGTGTAAAGTTGAGCCAATGGAGGCCTTTCTCAGCATCAGATTTACACTAAAATATCTTCATTTGTGTCTGAAGATGAACGGAGGTCTGACGGGTGTCCAACCACATGAGGCTCAGTCATTAATGACACATTTTACATTTTTGGGTGAACTAACCCTTTAAGAAGGTGGTCATAAAGTTAATCATGCCTGATCGGTGTATGTTCAAATCCTGTTTCCGACACAGTTCATTCCAGTGTAAAAAGTTTATCTCTCTGCCTCTCTGTCCTCTCACTTTCAATATTCAAAGTGATGAATTTGAATTCCTGCAATTGCACTGCCGAGTATAGCACTGTAATTGCCGTTATCTTGGTACTGGTAGAATATATAGCAACTTGTCTTTAATCTACCTAGATGATTCATAAAGACATTCAACAATTTGTTAAAACAAAACTGTTTAAACTGTTTAATTGTCATTGTAGGAGCCGATAAAGTCGCTGGCAGTTACAACGGTTGACCTTTGAAAGAGCTAACCGTGAAAGAGGAACAGACATATCTCTCCTGATGTCGTGAGCCAGTAAGACTGTACTCGATTGAGTAAACTCGTTCCCTCTGGAGTAATGGGGTCATGTATATTTGAGTTCACTTAACTTGCTGCTCATGTAGACTGTACTGAAATTGCTAAGAGGACTTAACTTGGTGCTCATAGTGTGCTTTAGGATATAATTGACTGACTCTGTCAATCATTGTTTCTCCAGGAATACACGACACACTCCATGTATGTTGTAGTTTTGTTTTCACTTTGTTGGCTCTCCCTAGTTAGTCTCTTGGCTGTTTCACACTAATTACTCCACATGTATTTAACCTCAGTTCTTTGTATGTTATCGTCAGTGTAAACGTCGATGTTAATGCGGTGGTGTTTGTTAGTTCTCCAGCCATCTCCTGAGAGTTCAAACACAAACTGGCAAATAATCCAAATGAACAAAAGGGCAGAAAACAGTCAAAAAAGAAATCCAGAAAACGGGCAGAGAATAAAAAATAAAATAACCAAGACACAGGAAACAAGCATAACTCAGAAATGCAGTATAACTTCACATAGTAAGAGTGAATACACAGGGCTTAAAGGATTAGTTCGATTTAAAATGTAAAATCTCCTGATCGTTTCCTCACCCCCCATCTCATCAGATGTTCATTTCTTTCTTTCTTCAGTTGGAAAGAAATGAATTTGAGGAAAACATTCCAGGATTTTTCTGCACATAATGGACTTCAATGGGAACCAACGGTTGAAGGTCCAAATCACTGCAGTTTCAGAGGAAGAGCTTCAGAGGCTCCGATCCCAGACGAGGAATAGAGTCTGATCTAGACAAACCATCGCCACATTTACAACACACACACACATTTATATACTTTAACCTCAGATGGGCGACTTCAGTGTTGTTCTTCTTCACGGCGTATGATGTCATCATGTTGGAAAGGTCACATGACGCAGGTGGAAGTGCCGACCCAGTGTTAAAGTGAATGTACAAAGACTAAATCAAACGCCCTTTACACAAATAACGGTAAAACAACAATGACGTTGATGATTTAAAAATGGAGAACATGAGATGAAGTGCTGGGGCGGCACTTCCACCTGCGTCATGTGACCTTTCCGACATGATGACATCATACGCCATGAAGAAGAACAACAATGAAGTCGAGCATTTGAGGTTAAAGTATTGAAGGGTCAAGGGTCAAGCCAAACATCACTTGTCTCTTCATCAGACACATATCCTTCAAGAATGATATTAAATATTTAATATATAATCAATATTAAAATAAGAATGAATGATAATCAAGTTATAACCATTTCCTACATTTGATAAATCAGTTCTCTATATTCAAGGAGTGATTTTGGATATTGTAGTGTTTTAGTTGCTCTGTGCTTTTGAATCCAGCTCTGATGTCTGTGTCAAGACGTGCTGACAGGCAAATGTCCTTGGTGTTTGAAGTGAGAAGAGCTCAGCATGTGTTAGCTGTATGTCTTCCTAAAGCGACCCCCGGGGTCATCTATGTTACAGCTATGTGACTCTTTTGGGGACTCAAAATGTAACAGAAATGTACCTCTCTGATATACTTTTCTTTCTTTATAGAATAGAATAAAGTCACTTCTGTACTAAATGTAGTATCAGCATGTTTTGGAGAAGGATTTTGTTGATAGTTAGTTAAGATGTTCCGACCTTGATGGAGACTGTTTTTCTGGGAAACTTTGTGTGTGCGTCTCATGATTCTGTGCAGATCCAGTATTGGAGATGGTCCTTTCGGCAGACAATTCCAGACTTTGAGGCGTCTTTTCTGTGACCTCTGAGGTCATTGAGGATTAATCTGGGCCTGGGCGACACAGAGTCTACGCATTTTTAGTGATATATGCTCCTATCTGTCTACGTGTGGAAAGTTGCTTACATTGCATGTTGTTAGAACCAATCAGAATCATTCCACATGGCAGTAATGACGTGTCTAGACCTTGAAAACAGTATAACTGTTCAGAAAATTGTATGTACGTTAGACGGAGGCGGGGAGACTGTTAGAGGGAGCGCGGCCTACGAACTCCTCTTGAAGCTGGCTTCTGCTGATGAAACTGCAAACTATTCTTCAGTAAATTTTCTTTAATTAATCTGACTCCTGACTCCTGGTCTTCATTTTTCACTACTGGTCCTGGGTCCTAAGTAGAGGTAAGACCTTAAGCCCGAGCCCGAGTCAGAGCCCGACCCGGCCCGAAATTAGGGTCGGGTCAGGACTAAAATGTCAATCATTACGTTCGGGTCGGGTCGGGGCCGGGCTTCTTTCGCGCTGACTTTTTTAATAAATATATTTTTATATATTTCCTCCGCATGTCCCTCCGCATCTATTCTATTTTGACCAGGTATCCCCGATATGGAGCAGCAAGAAGTCAAGGATAAACTTAAGACAGGGGAATTGAAAAGGCAAACACGCACCGCCGGTAAGAGTGAAGTGTGGAAAAGCTTCAAATTGATAGTGGAAAATGATACAGAAACTTGTGTTGGCTTCGGTGAATGTAGTCAGTGTGGCGCTTTGCTTTCATATTTTGAAAGCTTTCAGTTTGTAAAGTTTATTTGTTTGTTCATGTTTGACATTTTTTGTATTATACATTCACTAAGCTTTTGCTTTTTATTCAAACATGATAGTTTTTCTTGTTTTCTTTCTTGTTTGAGTTATTTGTAATTATTAGTAGGCTTATTTTTACGCATTTACGCACTTTGTTTGGTTCTTTATTTTTTTAATAATGGTCTTAACACATTATTTTTGTTCTTATTTATTCAAATTAGTAATGTTGTATTTTATCTGGCTTGCCTATTTATATATTATGTTAAATTACTCTTTACAGCAGGTCTGTTCTTACGTTAGGGACCTATAGTGTGATTTTTTTTATTCTAAAAGCGTGTTCCTGAAAATGTTCCTATTTATTTTGTTTCAATGCTTCTTAAAGCAGGTTGTTTTTTGTGTGTTCCAATGCAAATCATTAAAATAAAGAATGTTATTCTTTATTAATTTATCTAGTTTATTTATGTAGATTTATTGTATTTCTGTGTTCTTGCTCTTAGATAATTTCGTTAGCTTTTCCATTTTCAGACCAAATTAAAGCTTTTATTTTAAATTTCGTTTAAACAAAACTATAGAAATAACAATTTCATATATCTTTTCCCATTTATTAGATTTGCATTATTCTATTTAAAGCCTAGTGGGTTGCAGTAGGCCTATTTCTCCGCGTAATTAAGCGAGTGCGTGTTCCAGCGTTATTTCGTTGTGCAAATGCATTTATCATGATCATAAAAATAGATTATTTTAACCTTAAGAAATCTTGCATTTTTTTCTGCCAAAAATACTATGGGATAAATTGAAATTTCGGGTTTGCTTCGGGCTCGGGCCTGCAAATCAAGTTAATTGGTCGGACTCGGGCTGGGTCGGGCTTTAATGCCCGCGGGCCCGAGGGGGGTCGGGCTGGATTTTTTAGGCCCGATCTTACCTCTAGTCCTAAGCTGTTACCCCAACAGTATATAAATGTGTATTTGTGTAGTAAATATGGCGATGGTTTGTCTAGATCAGACTCTATTCCTCGTCTGGGATCGGTCAGAGCCTCAGAGCCTCACATATGGATGACAATAAAATAAATAATAAATATATTTTAATTGAATTAACATTTAAACATACTTTTAATTATTTAGAATTAATATATACTATTGTATATTATATAACTGAAACAAATTTGGTTATATTAATAACTATATTAGTTATATAAAACACATCTGAATACCTCTTAAGCAAACTAACCCTGGATCATGAGCCGCTCCGGAGCAGGTGATGTTCAGAGAGTGAGTTGCCATGGTTACTTACATACCCTGAAAGTTACCTTCGTTTTTGGAACCGAAAGTTGAAGTTATCCGCTAACTTATTCTTAAACACACCCAGGTATGTCACATAACCTGCTTTCTGGAATACCCCCCAGAGGGCGATCATGTGCATTTTTTACCTAGGAAACCCGTATTTACGATAATTCCGATAGCACGTGAAGGCATCATTAGCCTTGTTTATACTTTCGTCTGACTGCGCGCGCACCTCGTCCGCTCTGCGATGACATAATTTTTGCCGTTCGCACCCTCGCGCTCTTGCGGATGCGTCGAGTATAAACAAGGCTTAATGCCGCGTTCACACCAAACGTGAATAGAGCGTCTGGCGCGAGTTATTTCAATGTTAAGTCAATGGAAAGGCGCGTTGATGCACGTCTCGATAGACACGATTGCGCCTCATTTGCGCGTCCAGTTCAAGCAAATGACGCGAATTGGATGCGAATTGAGCGTATTGCGAGATTTACGCATTATGCGCGAGTGGTGCTTTTTGTGCATTCACGCGTTTGAAGCGAATTCGCGTCTGACGCCCGAGTTGAAAAATCTGAACTTTGGCGTCAATTCACGCCGCGTTAACCAATCAGGAGCCTGCTCGCTGCTGTCACATGGTAAAGTGACGTGATGAGAAACCCTGCATAATTTAAAAATACTACTATTGTTCTGGAGTACGTAGTTTGGCTTGTTGTAATTGGTTGCAATCACTAATGCACATCCAGTTAGAATGCAATAACGACTCTGATGTTTCTTCTTTAACATTTATTCTCCACCATAAATGGTGCAAGTTTGTGTGGTTCTGAAAATATACATTCAAAAATAGTAAATAACAATACACAAGAATAATACTAATAGCAGTACACAAGAATAATGTGTAATTATGATAACAATAGACAAATAACAGTACAAACATACTAAGCTGTTATACCCGCAATGAAATCTATTTAGGATAAACTATATAATGTAATGTAGGCTTATTTATCATCATGCCAGAACCCCGTTCTGAGCGGGGCTCGAACTCGCGGCCGTAATGTCATTACGTAGCGCCATTCCGGCTGCCTTTATGTAAACAACGTGACGGCGCTTTTACGGCATGATCCTAAAACACATTTATCTGCGAATGTACAACAAAGCATTTTCTCTTTGAGAGGATCCGTCTACAGGTGGCGCCCAAAGTAGGGTTTTAAGCTGTCAGTCAGAAAACTCACCAATCACAGTACATTATTATGTACTGACAATCCTTCATAACAACTATTGTGTTACAAAATGTAGTTTTAAGACTTTTTTCAGGTGAGAATGTAGTTGTTTAAAGCAAATGGATTCAAAATGTTCAAACGTCCAACTAGACGCGGTAGACGCAATTTTGACGCTCTATTCGCGTGTGGTGTGAATAAAGAAGCATAAAGAAGGCTTTAAAGTGCCCGAGAAAGACGCAGAAATGGCCGTTTGCCATTGTCTAAGCACCCTCAAATGCAAGAGCACCCTCAGTTGATACTGTAATAATATATTGGTGTAACAGGGAAAAGAAAATTGTTATGAATTGTGCCAAAATGTTTGTTCATTTTATAATTTCCATGAATATAATGTTTAAGTGCATCCAGGGATATGAGGACACCTACAGGGATATGGGGACACCTACAGGTGACTATAGGGTCAATTATAGAGTCCGTCATTTTCTCCTCAGTCGGCCATTTTCTCCCTAAGCTGTTGAGGAGAACGGTAGGTGTAAAATCTCTCTCCGGTTAAACAAATAAAATATCGTCAGAGATGATGTTATTTCGCTTTCAATGTCAAAATTATTCTTTCAAAAGTGTTTTATTTCATATTTGAGTTATAAGCAATATAGGATTGACTGATAATCTTTCTCTGTATTTTCTCGTTGCTTATTTTCACTTGTGCATTTGTTTCTGGCAGTTGTGTGACCGGATGAGCTTTATATCACATCTTTGTGCTTATTTCAGTAAATATTTCAGTACTGGATTTTTTAAAAGTTATATTGTGCTTTGTTTGTATAATGTATGCTGGAATGCAAAAAATGTTTAGTGTTAAATAAATATTTTTAAATTGTAGTTTTGTAAAATAAAAATAAAAAATTAGATCGGTATTGCGCAACAATTGGGAGATGGGGACCCCCGATTATTGACTGGTATTTGGCACACTGGTAAGGACTTAACCATTGGCTGTTAGGATTGTTAGGACTTACGTCAGGAATTGTTTAGATTGTGTTAGGAATTGTAATGATTAGGAATAGTTAGGCTGTCCGATCGCTGTAGGGTATAACCATACTATAACGGCTAAAAATTGGCCGTGGGGTGTAGTTACTGAGATAGCCGAAAGGGGTCAGGATCGGCTGTGGATCAGCGGTAGCGTGGCCGAGCGGTCTAAGGCGCTGGATTAAGGCTCCAGTCTCTTCGGGGGCGTGGGTTCGAATCCCACCGCTGCCAAATCTTTTTCATACCATCTCACATCAACACGCAATTCACTGCGTCACATGACCTCATGACGGACACACTCTGTTTTCTTATTCATATTATTTAAATTAATAAGTTGATCAATGTATTACAATTACATTTGATTTTAATAAATAATAATGAATTTGATTAAAATATAATGTATGTAAATAATTAAAACATTCGATTTTTAAAAAACATTTAAATAAAAATAAGAAAAGCATTGAAATAAAAGTGTTAAAACATAAATAGTACTGAGTCTATTTGGAATGGTAGGTTATTTCGTGAATATTATATTAATAAACAGTCAGTACACAATGTAATAAAACCAATGTAATAAAATGATAACAGCATCTTAATCACAGAAAACCGAGTGTGTCCGTCATAAGGTCTTCATGTAATGCAGTGAATTGCATATTGATGTGAGATTGTATGAAAACGATGTGGCAGCGGTGGGATTCGAACCCACGCCCCCGAAGAGACTGGAGCCTTAATCCAGCGCCTTAGACCGCTCGGCCACGCTACCTCTAATGCGCAGTCGATCCTGACCCCTTTCGGATGTCTCAGTAATTACACTCCACGGCCAGCGAAGATTAATGGATTCCTTGTTTCCGTCACTGGATAAAACATAAATAAGGTAATTGCGATTTTCTCTCTCTCTCAGCTTTGTGTTTACATCTCGCATTTCTCAGAGGTAGGCTACTCCTGATTTAATAAGCGATCATCATGAAAACATCTTCTGCTGATCTGTTTCTTCATCAGCGCACAAGTGTTTTTAATCGGGACTGCATTTGTTGAAAGATAATTAATTTAACGAAAGTCTAGTGTCAAGTGCCCAACCACAGCAAACACTGATCACCGTTATTCGAAACCAGTCATGGCTGCTGGCCTTCATTGATGAAGAAACAGATCAGCTAAAGATGTCTGTTTTCACGATGATCGCTTATTAATTCAGGAGTAGCCTACCTCTGAGAAAGAAAGTCACAGTTGCGAGATGAGAACACAAATATGAGAGAGAGAGAGAGAGAGAGAAAATACCTTTTCTATGTTTTATTCAGCGACGGAAACAAGCTATCCATTATTCTTCGCTGGCCGTCGAGTGTAATTACTGAAATAGTCTAAAAGCGTCAGGATCGATTGCGCTCCAGCGGTAGCGTGGCCGAGCGGTCTAAGGCGCTGGATTAAGGCTCCAGTCTCTTCGGGGGCGTGGGTTCGAATCCCACCGCTGCCACATTGTTTTCATGACATCTCACATCGACACGCAATAAAATCAATTGTAGGAATTTGTCATGTATCTGTTTAAAAGTATGTATTTATTTTAATAATTTTTTTTCATTTAAATAAAAATATTTTAATCAATGCATTTGAATGTATGTTCGCAGTGTGTCCTTAAGATGGCGCTGAAGATCCGCGCTTTTCTATTTCTTCTTCTTCTGTTTCCTGTGCGCGGTATAAACTTCCGGTCGTCGTTGATCCTGTAGCGCGCAGCAGCGGTTCTGCTGATTCCGGAGGTTTTGCGGCACCGAGTTCGTCTGGTTTCGGTTCCGATGGCGGCGCTTCATCCCGGTGACCCGCAGCTGGTGTCGATGATCGTCAATCACCTGAAGACGGAGGGCCTGTTCGATCAGTTCCGGAGAGACTGTCTGGCGGACGTGGATACAAAGGCAAAACACACTCATTTACTCCAGTTTACCGTGATTTTAACCTGATCAGAACCGATCATGATGATCGATTCCCGGAGTTCCCGCAGCTCCCGCAGCTCACGGGTTTATGATTCATATCAACATGTCTTAGATGATATTTAAATGCTTAGTTTCATGAGAAACACATTTGAGAGATGAACAAATAAACCTGATGATCATATTTGATATTCATGAGTTTTATAATAAATGATGTCTGGATAATCAAGTAAACCTGCTGAAATATTCCTAACAATATCAGAGTTATTCTCATGTTCAGCTCAGGGTTGACAGCAGAAAGACTGAAGGAGGACACTTGGACACTTACACTCACTTTGCCTTGATCTGTGTTGCTGTTGTTATACTAAAAGACTTTGTCTGGATAAGAGTGTGTAGTTGAATCTGTTGTTCTTCTTCTCAGCCGGCGTATTTGCACTTACGGCAGCGAGTCGACAACTTTGTGTCCAACCATCTGGCCAATCACACATGGAGCCCACAGCTCAACAAGAACCAGCTGAGGAACAGCATCAGACAACTGGTCCAACAGTACGTGTGTCTGTGTGTGTGTGTCTGTCTGTGTGTGTGTGTCTGTGTCTGTCTGTCTGTGTGTGTGTCTGTCTGTCTGTGTTTGTCTGTCTGTCTCTGTCTGTCTGTGTCTGTCTGTCTGTCTGTCTATGTTTGTCTGTCTGTCTGTCCGTCTGTGTTTGTCTGTCTGTCTGTCTGTCTGTGTTTGTCTGTCTGTCTGTGTTTGTCTGTCTGTGTTTGTCTGTGTTTGTCTGTCTGTCTCTGTCTGTGTCTGTCTGTGTTTGTCTGTCTGTGTTTGTCTGTCTGTCTCTGTCTGTCTGTCTATGTTTGTTTGTCTGTCTGTCTGTCTATGTTTGTCTGTCTGTCTGTCTGTGTTTGTCTGTCTGTCTGTCTGTCTATGTTTGTCTGTCTGTCTGTCTGTCTGTGTTTGTCTGTCTGTCTGTCTGTCTGTCTGTGTCTGTCTGTCTGTGTTTGTCTGTCTGTCTGTCTGTCTGTCTCTCTGTGTCTGTCTGTCTCTCTGTGTTTGTCTGTCTGTCTGTCTCTCTGTGTTTGTCTGTCTGTCTGTCTGTGTTTGTCTGTCTGTGTTTGTCTGTCTGTCTCTGTCTGTCTTTGTCTGTCTGTCTGTCTGTGTTTGTCTGTCTGTCTGTCTGTCCGTCTGTGTTTGTCTGTGTTTGTCTGTCTGTCTGTCTGTCTGTCTGTGTTTGTTTGTCTGTCTGTCTGTCTGTCTGTCTGTCTGTGTCTGTCTGTCTGTCTGTGTCTGTTTGTGTTTGTCTGTCTGTCTGTCTGTCTGTGTCTGTCTGTGTTTGTCTGTCTGTCTGTCTGTCTGTCTGTCTGTCTGTCTGTGTTTGTCTGTGTCTGTCTGTGTTTGTCTGTCTGTGTTTGTCTGACTGTCTGTCTGTCTGTGTCTGTCTGTCTGACTGTCTGTCTGTCTGTGTCTGACTGTCTGTCTGTCTGTGTTTGTCTGTCTGTCTGACTGTGTGTGTGTGTTAGGGCTGAACGATTTTGGAAAAAAATCTAATTGCGAATTTTATTTTTTAAATTTTTTTAATTTTTTAACCAATATTGCGATTTAATATGCGATTATTTTTTAAACTCTTTATCTTCTGTATAATTCAACAATACATTATTGTATAGTAGACATGTGCCGGTAAACGGTAATACGATATATCGCAATAATGAACATGCACAATATTGTTATCGTGGGCACTTCAAAATACCGTGAATATTTATCTATTAGCCTACCTATTATTCCGATTTTTAGAATGCATTTACTTTACCCATCAACCGTTTAAAATTAACAATACGTCAAAGAGGAACGAGCACTGATGTAAACAAAACCCAACGTGCATGAGCACATGGCGGAACGAGTGAAGGACGTGCCTTGAATGAAACGCACATTCACTCTCTGACAGCAGAGGGCGCTGACGCAACAGCAGAAATGCAGCCGTTTCTCCGGTAATCCTCGTAAACAAAACAGTTTTCTGTATTCGCTACGGTGATCATCACATAACTATAACTAATACTTAAAGACTTAAGGCTATTAATTTTCAAACTTAAACATTTTATATTTTAATCTGGACTAAATCACATGCCCTAGATATTGTTTGAATATGTTCTGATTGTTATTCAGTCACACACTTTACAATAAGGCTCCATTATTTAACATTAGTTCACAACAAAGAGTGCTTTCAGTATTTAAGAGTGTCTGAACTGTGAGTGATTTTTCTCTCTCTCAGCTTTACTGTTGTTTGATTATTAATGATGACATCATCAGCGGGAGACCTGCATTCACACTAATGCACAGATCTCTTTTGAAATATAAGATGATTTTGCCCTATCTGATTAATTCATTAAGACATTACTGATGGTGTTAATTTTGCGTCATAAAAGCATTTTGAGACTCACACAGACGCGCGCTCGCGAGCACTCTTCACAATGCGCCGCGTGAGCATTTGAAATTTAAAGTGAGTGGAATGGAAATGTTCCTTCTGTCAGTGAGTTTCTAACGACATGAATGAAGCCTTCGTTGAGCGTTTGTAAGGAAAACACCGGCGGGCGAGAACACACACAGTAAGCGTGACATCAGTTTCTCACAGCGCTTATCCTGTGCAAAGAAGCCTGCGAATGTCATTGCAATTCGCGCCGTCAACCTTTCCGAACGTTATGAAATATTATTTTATGGTTCGTGCGTGATTGTGTGTGTGTGTGTGTGTGTGAGTGTGTGTGTGTGTGTGAGTGTGTGTGTGTGTGAGAAAGATATAATGGAAGCAATCAGAATACGGGTGTTTCTAAAACACACGAAGCGCCACCGCGCACCTGCAGTTAAAATCTAAGCTCAGAATT
>JARQWZ010002953.1:0-191749 GCA_033150135.1 Gobio occitaniae | reverse complement strand
TAAGAGTAATCCCTACTTTTCCCTTTGAAAATATCAAATTACAGTAACTAGTTACACCCAACACTGGCTAAGAGTCGCTGAAGAAAGATTCACAGGTAAGATCAGGACATTAGTTTGTAAATATACAGTACAAACGTCCAGTGAATGATAGTCCTAAGTTATTGGTTTTATTTTCTGTTGTACAAGGAAAACAACACAATGCTGAAGATGGGCTTGGATATCTCACACACAGTGCATCTGGAAAGTATTCACAGCACTTCACTTTTTCCACATTTTATGTTACAGCCTTATTCCAAATTGGATTCATTTAATTTTCCTCAATTCTAAAAAGTGAAGTGCTGTGAATACTTTCCGGATGCACTTTATACACACAGCGTTTATTTCAATCAAGATGTGCATCAATTTAGTCAAGATCATGTATTGACGATGCAAGAGTCCAGCACTCTGTCAAGTCTCCTCCAGCACATCCCAAAGACTCTCAATGCATTTAAGGTCTGGACTCTGAGGGGCTGATTCATGTGTGAAAATGATCCTTCATGCTCCTCAACTATTCTTTCACAGTTTGAGCTGATGAGTCTTGACTTTGTCATCCTGGAATATGACCATGATGTGTCTTGCATGGTTGTTTAAGAAATGAAAAGCAACACTCCATCAATTAGGGTTAGAAGAACTGTTGCCAAACATATAACCTGATCGAAACCCAATCACTGCAGTGATCCAATCATTGTCTCAGCATTTGCCAATTTAAATCCAAACCGTGACTTTTGTGTGACCTGTTGTGGAAATTCTCAATCCGTTTATCTGACTTCACCACGGACAATTCAAAACCACTCTCAGTTGTTAATATAAAACTACAGTATCTCGACACAATTTCAATACTTCAAGGTAATTCCCCTCCCGAAGTAAGGTGACGGCGTCCTGTCGAAGCTACTATGACTAACGTTAACTCAAACACACCTGAGCACAGGTCTTTAGCATCTATACACTCTCACCGTCCTTCTCATGTGTACGCTTGTCTCTGCAGGATCCTTAATACTAACGTGTTACAGCCTCACCCCGAGAACGGCTCTATAGTCTTCCAACACTATCACTGTCTCTGCTGTGATCTCTCGAGTGTAGAATCTTTAGTACTTCTATTCCTCAGCTGCGCATTTTCTTCAGTGAGGGGGAGAAGGAGGCGGGATATGAGGGCGGATTACTACAGCACTTAGTACTGCACTGAATGGCTATTAGCTGCGAGAAGACCATGTCAGCCAATGTATTGGACAAAACCGTGAACCATAAATATAAAGAAACAGAAGGTTATATTTTCCTAACAAGCAACCACATTTAAGATAAGCCCATAACCGCAACCCGCGACGTGTTTTTTTTTGTGTGTTATTTTTATGTTATACACAGACTTGGCAACTATGCTTTCGGTTGTCCAACAGTCCATTAAAACGGGTTTATTTTTTTCCAGCTGTTTATGCTTTTGTAAATCTGTTGTGGTTTTAACTTATTTGTTATGAAATAAATGTTCAAGTTTAACTGTTATTTGAGTGAAAATAAGTCTTTATTTATACATTTGTTTAAAGTCTAGGCTAAATTAAAATAACGTTATTAACCAGTATTTTCAAATCAAACCGTTTTCGGAACTAATGTTTAACGAGGAATGCAAAAACGGAAACGCTAAAATATCGATTCTGCTCAGAGTGAAGGGTTTTTTTTTTTAAAGCCCTGATGGACAGTGTCATAAAATAATGCCGTATTATCTCAATAGTATTTTATCTGGCCCCCTATAATGCGACTGCATGACAACTTCAAGTCCAGCAGTTTAGTCAGAAATCTAGTATCTCACCAGATGTGCCCCATGCTTCATACAATTCGAGATTTAGTGTGTACTTGACCCTGGTCGCAGCTTTGCGGTAATAGAGGATACATCATAATGCACTAAAATCAATCATTTCAAAGTCAGAATAAATCAAATATAACAACAATGTATTATTAGTCAGGTAAATGTATGTAGTTGTTTAATCCGTGTGTCAATCTTCTGTTTATTCAGCTACAGTGATGGTATGATGCCATAGGGATTTTCCTGGAATGACGTGTGCTATCATACTTCTGCGTGAGCGCCCTCTGGCTCTCAGATTGAGCAGCATTTACTACTCCAAGCCGTGCTTCACTAACAAGCTGCTCATAAAAATCCCAACCTTTGCCAAGTCACGTGCAGTTTAATTGATTAATGGTGCGGCCCTATAGTGAGTAATTCAGCATTCAGTGATCTTGTTTTTTCTGTGTATTTGTATAACAGCAAATCCAGGAGTGTCCAAACAAATTCCCTGTACTCGGATTGTGTGCCGAGTTGTGTGCAGACGACAGAGACTGTCCGAAAGCTGAGAAATGCTGCAGCAATGGATGTGTTCGTAAATGTACAGCTCCATATAAAGGTATGTTATACTGATGCATGGGTCAGGTGGTGTCCCGTCCCCGTCCCCCCCTTTACAGAGAACGAGACATTCAGCTGCATTCAGTGATCCGGTTTCTCTGTTTGTATAACAGCAAAGCCAGGAGTGTGTCCAAACAAATTCCCTGTACTTGGATTGTGTGCCGAGTTGTGTGTCGACGACAGTGACTGTCTGAAAGCTGAGAAATGCTGCAGCAATGGATGTGTACGTAAATGTGTAGCTCCATCTGAAGGTATGTTCTACTGATGCATGGGTCAGTAACCCTTCAATATATAATATCCCATGCTGGCAAAAAATTGGAATATGCACGGGATAATTCTGACTGACAGATCTGACACACGAAAACATTGTCTTAAATTAACGTTTGGTTAACTGTTGTGGAAAACCATCTGATGTGTAACATTTATTTTAGTACAGTAGGTCTTCATATATAGACTGTCAGTTTCATTAATATTAATCAAACAATTGTGTATCTGGGAAAAAAAGTTGAACATTTTTTCCTATAGAGATTTTGTATTGACTTGATGTGTTATTACCAGTGAGTTTAAGGTGTGGTTGCTACATTTTGAAGGGGTTTTTAATAGAGACTGAAAATAAAACCATTTTGAAAATTTGCTCGTGACTCATTTTGCCAGCTCGGGTCACAGGTATGTTTTAAATGCTGAGAGGCATTCAGTGATATGCTGTTCTACAAACACATGACAGAGAAACCAAAGCCAGGAGTGTGTCCAAAAAACAAACCTGGAGTAGTAGGAGTGTGTGCAGAGAGGTGTTCCTATGACAGCGACTGTCCGAAAGATGAGAAATGCTGCAGCAATGGATGTGGACATGCATGTACAGCTCCATATAAAGGTATGTTATACTGATGCATGGGTCCTGTGGGTTCCAGACATTCAGCATTCGGTGATCTGGTTTCTGTGTGTTTGTATAACAGCAAAGCCAGGAGTGTGTCCAAACAAATTCCCTGTACTTGGATTGTGTGCTGAGTTGTGTGTCAACGACAGAGACTGTCCGAAAGCTGAGAAATGCTGCAGCACCGGATGTGTACGTAAATGTACAGCTCCATATAAAGGTATGTTATACTGATGCATGGATCAGGTGTTTGTTTTCCTCCAATTACAGAGAACGAGAGATTCAGCATTCAGTGATCTGGTTTCTGTTTGTATAACAGCAAAGCCGGGAGTGTGTCCAAACAAATTCCCTGTACTTGGATTGTGTGCGGAGTTGTGTGTTGATGACAGCGACTGTCTGAAAGCTGAGAAATGCTGCAGCAATAGATGTGGACATACATGTACAGCTCCAAAATAAAGGTATTTGTTATATTCACACACTTTATCCTGTAGTACCTCAATTTGGCCCATGGCACCATTTCATGCTCGTGGCTTTACAAAATAAAGATGAATAGAAGGTATGCAAGTGACTGCCGTTACACCCCTCTGAGTGGCAAAAAGACTGAGGCTGCATTGGTTTACAGTGTGAATGCCACAAAACGAGGCCCGGCGCCAGAGGGGGGGAATCGGGAGGCTTGTCCACGGACCCCATGGACATCCTGTGCCCCCCTCCGGACCGAGGGAGAGACTTGATGGCGTGTAATTCTCACTCAGACCACTGCTGCTTCTGCTACTGATTGCTTTTAGATGGAAAAGTTTTCTTCGTAATCGCATATTAGTGAACAGGAGTAGGCGAAAGATCCTGGGTGTGTCTGTCTTTGCGCTCGTTAAATGATAACATTTCCAGCATTTTTTCACTTCAGTGAGTAATGTAGTCAATCACAGACATGTTTGTTGATTTCTAAAACGCAATGGCCAATCACAGGTGATGAAGGTAGAATCCTTTCACCGCTGGCGTTTTTGTCCAGTGCAGAGTTCTGCACGCTCGCCAATCCTCTCTAAGTGTAGACATTATGTAAATAAGAGATTCATTGTGCCGTCGCTTCACATATTAAAGGGTTAGTTCACCCAAAAATGAATTCTGTCATTAATTACTTACCCTCATGTCGTTCGACACCCATAAGACCTCCGTTCATCTTCGGAACAGAAATGAAGATATTTTAGTTGAAATCTGATGGCTCTGAAAGGCCTCCATTGACACAATGGCACGGTTCACTCTCAAGACCCTTAAAAGGTACTAAAGACGTTGTTACAAAGTCCATCTCACTACAGTGGTTCTAAAATAACTTTATGAATCGGTGACAATAGTTTGTGTGCGCAAAACCCTAAATAACGACTTGCATAGTGATGATTTCAAAACAAGGCATCAGGAAGCTTCGAAGCGTTATGAATCAGTGAGCAGAATGATTCGGATCGCGTGTCAAACCTCCAAACTGCTGAAATTTGGCGCTTCATAACGCTTTATGAGGCCGTGTTTTGAAATCGTCATCACTATGTAAGTCGTTATTTAGGGTTTTTTTGCGCACAAACTATTCTCTTAGTTATTTTAGAACCACTGTAGTGAGATGGACTTTGTAACGACGTCTTTAGTACCTTTTTAAGGGTCTTGAGAGTGAACCGTGCCATTGTGTCAATGGAGGCCTTTCAGAGCCATCAGATTTCAACTAAAATATCTTCATTTCTGTTCCGAAGATGAACGGAGGTCTTCCGGGTGTCGAACGACATGAGGGTAAGTAATTAATGACAGAATTTTCATTTTTGGGTGAACTAACCCTTTAATATAACGGAACTGTGTGAGAACGTGTTCATTGAATGAGTGACAGCTTTTAGTGATTATAAAGGGAGCGCTCTTTGTGCTGTGTAGGCGATATAAAAAAATTATTAATAGGCCTATAATGTAGATTTCGAATTTGAATAAAACGTTTGTTTCTATTCTTGACAAGCGGCCATATGCTTCAATACATAAACCCATATCTGTATATACATGCGGGATTCACTCTTGAAACTGACTGACAGTGATTTAAATATTGTAATCAGGCTCATAAATGTCAGGAAACATGATTCCTGGCTGCACGTCAACATCCATGATCTTTGGTAAGTTGTAAAGAACACTATCGAGCCCAACCTTTAGTTTAAACTGATAACCGTCTGTTTTCCTCTATTAAATCCACTCATGCAGCTGCTCTTCTGCCACTCAGTCCAGCTGAGGGGGTTTGTGCCGGTGGGACAATGGCGTTGATGCATACCCTCTATAATATTTGGAATACAATTCGCTCTAGAAGCAAAACGTTTTGTGCTCTCAATCTGAGATTGAATGCTGATATATGGACCGACTAAAGCTGTGCATCTGTATCCCTGCAGTGAAGCCTGGTGACCGTCTCAATCCGATTGTGTGCGGAGAACCGTTGCCCTGGACAATGCATGCAGTTAACAGCGCTGATTTAACCATCAGAAAGAGTCCTCAGGAGATTGCTGGAGGTCTTTCACCAAATAAATCATAGTTTATATCTTCTGTGTGGGGTTTTTATTTTATTTTTTTATATAAATACAATACACATCGCTGTTTGGATTTAATTTGGCAAATGCTTAAGAGTCAGTGATTGGATACTTATTGCAGTGATTTTTTTTTTTTTTAAACTTTAATTTATAATTCATTTTGAAGCAGTGACAGTATTAGAGTTTAATTGCTAATTAGAACATTGAAATGTAAAGGGTTTACAAATACTATAAAATCGTGAAGTGTTTTAAAAAGTGCACATTTAATTTGATCTATTAAATCTAATTTGTTAAGGTCCAGAAATTGTTTTTATTCATCACTTTTTTTTTTGCCAGGTGTCTCTTCACTCGATGTCATTACATTGCTTATTTGCGCTATTGCTTGTAATTTGATGATTTGTTCTTATTTTATTAGTTTACATTGTGTACTTTTACTTTTAGTAACTAAGTTACATGAGTTGAACAATAGCTAGGCCGATTTTATTTAGAACTTTTGTTTTTTTTGTGAGGAGAGCAAAAACATTTTGGCAGGGCAAGTAAAAATTTAATCACTAGCCCGACTGGGCCTATAAAAAAATCCTCAGCATTTACAACAGTCACTTTGACAACACAACACCACCATCCACACTAAAACCCTAAAATGATTTTAAACAGTTTTACAGCTCAAATAATACGTTTTTCTTTTTTTGGTACTCTTAGTAAATTATAAATGACTTGCTGCCTGTTTTAGTTTCATATTTAGAGTATCATTTCATGTTTATTTTCTGTAATGCTATAAAAACATTATCCTCAGAGCATTATTTGTGCAGTTTCAGTGTTAATGCTGAAGGGTCAAGCCAAACATCACTTGTCTCTTCATCAGACACATATCCTTCAAGAATGATATAAATATTAAATATTTAATCAATATTAAAATAAGAATGAATGATAATCAAGTTATAACAGTGTCCTACATTTGATAAATCAGTTCTCTATATTCAAGGAGTGATTTTGAATATTGTAGTGTTTTAGTTGCTCTGTGCTTTTGAATCCAGCTCTGATGTCTGTGTCAAGATGTGCTGACAGGCAAATGTCCTTGGTGTTTGAAGTGAGAAGAGCTCAGCATGTGTTAACTGTATGTCTTCCTAAAGCGACCCCCGGGGTCATCTATGTTACAGCTATGTGACTCTTTTGGGGAGAAATGTACCTCTCTGATACTTTTCTTTCTTTATAGAATAAAGTCACTTCTGTACTAGATGTAGTATCAGCATGTTTTGGAGAAGGACTTTGTTGATAGTTAGTTAAGATGTCCCGACCTTGATGGAGACTGTTTTTCTGGGAAACTTTGTGTGTGCGTCTCATGATTCTGTGCAGAACCAGTATTGGAGATGGTCCTTTCGGCAGACGATTCTAGACTTGGAGGCGTCTTTTCTATGACCTCCGAGGTCGCTAGGGATTAATCTGGGCCTGGGCGACATCAAGTCTACGCATTTTTAGTGATATATGCTCCTATCTGTCTACGTGTGGAAAGTTGCTTGCATTGCATGTTGTTAGAACCAATCAGAATCATTCCACATGGCAGTAATGACGTGTCTAGACCTTGAAAACAGTATAACTGTTCAGAAAATTGTATGTACGTTAGACGGAGGCGGAGAGACTGTTAGAGGGAGCGCGGCCTACGAACTCCTCTTGAAGCTGGCTTCTGCTGATGAAACTGCAAACTATTCTTCAGTAAAATTTTTCTTTAATTAATCTGACTCCTGACTCCTGGTCTTCATTTTTCACTACTGGTCCTGGGTCCTAAGCTGTTACCCCAACAGTTTATGGTGGAGATTTGGCGGGCAATCATTCCTTGGTACACCTCTGGCAAACAAGTAGATAAGGTAGTATATTTTTATTATTAGACTTGTCTGACTGGAAGAGACTGGGTTAGGGGAACGGGAGAGCTTTATTTCAATGGGAAATAGGGAATAATTATACTAAGGATTGTGTTTCGGCTACTCTGAGTAAGTCGAGAGCTTTTTGAGAAACACACAAGGGGTATAAGAAGTCGCTCCAGTAGGCCAACAATTTGGAAACGGGGTGCAACGTAGGCATGCTTAAAGGGGAGAGAGCTGATTAAGGGCTAAGGTAAGGATACCACTCCTAAAAGGGGCATGCGGCACTGGACAAAGGGGGCCAGTGCATCACCGCAAACCTTCTCCGTCTCTTCCAAACTCAGACAGGGGGCCCCCGAATTTAGGACAATAGACAGTTAGGGATTAAGTTATTAGTTAAACAAAATAAAAATAGATTCAGGGTTGTTTGCCAGGGATGCATCAGGAGCGATCCCGAGTAAAATGTAAGGTATGACCCAAATTGGAATGGACCAGTAAGTGACTTTTTCGTATAAGTGTACTTTGCAGTTTCATCACGCAGAAGCCACAGCTGTGTTGGTTAAAGATCGCCGCCTCCATCTCTGCTGGTATAATTTCAGGTGAGTATGAACTTTGACTAAAATGATGGCTAAAAATTTGAGTGATATGATCAGTCCAGAAAAAGATTTTGAGACGAAAGACAGCAAACGCTGTAAGCAGCGCTGCTCTGAAGCCCTGACGTCAAAGAAATTTGAAAGAATTATCAAGTAAATGGGCAGCAAAAGTTTTAATTCTATTTTGAAAAGTTAATCAGAAACTTGACTGGCTAAAAGCTAAAAGACTGGGAAAAATTTTAATTCCTAACTGTTTATGAGATAAATTGGCAGGAAATCACTGAAACTTATGTAGGATTTGGTCTGTGTAGCCTGAGTAAAAGGACTTGAAGTTGTTTTTGAAAAGGAAAAGGAAAAAGCAGATATAGTCACGGACACGGAGGGATTTTAAACAGAGGTGCACAGATTGAAAATAAGGAAATAAGTAATAAGTTCAATAAATTGAAGTCTTAAGGAATTCCTTTTAAAGGAAAGATCCATGATCATTTTAAAATAAATTATGAGGTTAAAAATTAATGGCAGTAACTATATAATTAGAGACATAGAGGGTTTAAATGATAAAAATGTTAAAATGATTCATGAAAAATTCTGATAAAGTTTATTTGACTGGATGTAGGTAAAAACACTGTAGGAGAATATGGTTAAAAGCTAAAAACCCTAGAAGCTGATGTTTTGGTTTCAAAAGATAAGCTCCTGCTGAGCTGTAATAAAACAATTCGCTTATCTGAATCTGCCCCACCATGTCATTTCTGGTGCTATGGCTAAAATTGGAAGAGTAACTCAGACTCAATTTAGATGTTTGAAGTTTAAATTTATTGTTTGGGCAAAAGACAAATATAAAATTATGGTTATTTGGAACCGTCAATTCTGGCAAAAGATAGAGTTAAAAGGAAAATATCTGTCGCTTATTTGAAAACAATTTTAATTTCTAGCCAGGTCTTACGCTGAGATAGTGTGAAGTTTGACGTTTATTGGAAGATAAATGTGATCTCTAGCCAAGTCTTATGCTGTGCTAGAGTGACAAGTTAAAAGTTTATGAAAATGCAGTACCAGTACTGAATGCAAGAAGTCTCTCTCTTTCGAAACCAGCTCAAGGCTGACATCTGAGCCTGTGCCACAGATGATAGAAGATATTGATGAGTAAAAGCACATGGCATCACTTGAAAATAATAAGACATGTTTTAGGGAAAACAGTGTTTAAAAGGGTATGAGATGAATTTAACATTGAAGCTAAAGTCTTAGAAGACTGTTAAAAAGGTTATATATATATAGAGAGAGAGACTGCTTGTGGAAGCAGGGAGGGTGCAATTTGTTATCGTCCTGCTAAAGCTGAAACAAAACAAAGAAATGATATCAGAACCAAAACAATCCAGCTGACTTTTGTAGAGACAAATTAATAATGAGCAGACGTAAAAGCTCAGTTTAAATAATAATTTGAGTAAACACTAAAAGTAAAATTTGCGGATGAGCAATTAATGTTTAATGTATGTGTGGGTGTGACTGCTCTTTATGTTTTGTATGTGTTGTATGCAGAGATGTATAGTAACAAAGTAGAACTACTTCACTACTGTACTTAAGTACTAAAAGGCAGTATCTGTACTTTACTAGAGTATTATTTTTTTCTCCTACTTCCACTTTTACTTCAGTACATATTTTCGATGAGTTTAATACTTTTACTCCGATATTTTTTTATGTGCTGTATCGTTACTCGTCACAATTATAAAAATTTTACGAATCATTCCATTCCAAACCCACATTACCGCGCATGAGAGAGAGAGAGCGCGCGCGAGAGTGCGAGAGAGAGAGACAGAGCGCGCGAGAGAGAGAGCGCGCGAGAGCCCCGCGAGCGCGCATTGACTGTCTTTAAAACAACACGAGCGTCTTGCGCTCAAATTGCTCTCTATTTGTTTACATAGTTAATGTGCACTGTGAAGTAACATATACAAACAATGAACAGCTGTATTTTTATTAACTAAGATTAACAAAGATTAATAAATACAGTAACAAATGTATTGATCATGGTTAGTTCATGTTAGTTATTAGTCTAATACATTAACTAATGTAATGTTAACAAATCAAACCATATTGTAAAGTGTTACAAACAAATAATTTACTCAGAACACCTCTTGAAATGAGAATATAAGTGTGCTTACCCCATTTGTTTTTAGTAAGAGTGGTTATAGTAAGATTTAATCATAATGAACTACAGTATTTTCAGGTTATTTATATGACAATATGTAGAAAAATTACCTACCAACATTGTGATTGTCCTTTAGCTTAATCATTTGAAATAATAAAAACAATATGATGTTCAAACTTTTGACTACTTTCTTTAATAACTACATAACACAATACTTGTACTTTTACTTTCAGTACTTGAGTAGTACATTTTAAAATAAACTACTTGCAATACTTAAGTACAAAAAATCTTGAATACTTTAGTACTTCTACTTAAGTGTGGTGCTTAAAGAGCACTTCAACTTCTACTCAAGTCACTTTTTTGATAAGGAACTTGTACTTTTACTCAAGTATGTGTCTCTAGTACTTTATACATCTCTGGTTGTATGTGTTCCTAGAACTGTTCTGTCCTAATTGGGTGTCATTAACCTCTGGAATGAGTATTTGACCATTACAGATGGGTTAAGGTAAACGACAACCTTTAGAGAAACTGATCATTTCGAAGGAATCTGGTGAAAAGATGATCCAGAACACAGGACGAGCTTTAAATGGATTGTTATCCAGCTCTGTCTGTTATGACGACTTTCGTCATTTATGATGTTGATTTGAATTACTCTCTGGATTAGTTAAAGTGGAATTATAAAGTTAAAGATTGCCGTCCATCATGGGTTAAAAACCATTGTCTAAATTCAACTGAGGGCTTAAATTTAATAATGTCAATTGATTAAAAATGGTAGGCGTAAATGTTATAGACTTGACGGCAGAGACAAAGTGACAAATTGGCTGAAGTCACTATCTAAATTATCCAGAGACCCCCTCAAAATTCTGAAAGGCCGGAGGGCGACCAAAGAGATAACTTCTAAAAATGAAAAGTTTTATTTTTACTTTATATTTATTTTTTTTATAATATTTTGATTTATATAGAGAACCACAATTAATGTTAAAGAAGCAAGTGACTTTAAGTCTTTCTGTGTGACTGGGATTGAGATAAGAGGAATATAATATTTTGGTTTCTGCAGAGCAGTAGAGATAAGAAACAATAATGATCATATTGTGTGGCATCTGCAGATTGATAGAAGAATAATGAGAAATAGCCCAAAGATTAATGTTGTGAAATAGAATTTAGGAACACCCGTAAAGAGTTAATATAGATATAAATGAGTGATATGGATGAACAAATCATTCTAAAACAGTTTTAAGAAATTGATGATGACTTATAGTCCAAATTTAAAGTAATATGGGAAATTATGAAATCTGTAAGTTCTTTGTAAAGTTATGACACGTTTGGGTGTAAGTGGCAAGATAAGGCTAGTGAGGATTTGATGAAGTATCACTACCAAGTGACATGAATTAAGAGGTTTAAGATTTTGGTCATTTGGAGCTTACACCTGAAGAGTTTTAATGAACAAGACATTGAGAATAAAAGAAAATTAAAAAAGGGTACTTTAAGGAAAACCCTGATGAATGATCTTAAATGTTTTACTAATAACATGGTGATTAATAATTTGGTATTTGGTATGATTAAGCATAATGTCAACAAGATAAAGATGAGTGAACAAGCTTATTGAATGGAATACGAATTGATAATTAAGTCATTTTGATGAAAAGGTTTTAACATTAACTATTTTATTTTTATAAATTTTTTTGGTTATGTTCATTTATGGTTAAAAATTATGTGGGCTATGATGAGTGAACAAACTTATTGAATGGAATACGAATTGATAATTAAGTCATTTTGATGAAAAGGTTTTAACATTAACTATTTTCTTTTTATGGATAAGTTCATCAACAGTTATGTGGGCTATGAGGGGAGAAAATGAGTGTGTTGGAAAAAGTAAATTTAGCAAAAGGGGTCTTGAGTAAAAATCAGGAACAAGTTTATGTTTTAAGTGGAAATAATGAGATGGATGATGTGAATGTTTTCTTTTATTTTCTATTCTTTTGATGTGGCGCATGCTATATAAGACTGAATGCAATTGGATGGACTATTCTGTTGTTTATTTTTATTTATTTACTTTTTATTTTTTATTTCAGGCCACTATTGAGTTTTATACCTGAAAAGGTCTGTTTTGAAATTAGGAACCAGCCTAAATTGGTAGACCATTAATACCCCCACATTGGCCTCAGTAGAAACTTAAAGGGTGGGTTCTAGAATCCACTGCCTCTCCAATATAATTGTATATATATCTTAATTAAATTTATCATCAAAGACTCAGTCAATATTTATCGTTCTATACTATTATCATGAATTGAATTATCCTCCCTAGGTATGATTTTGTTTCTTCCTTTATATTTTCTAAAGTTTGTATTTGCTCTCTGAGTGGTGACTGAGGGTCTGTCCTAGGCGTGTGTGATGTCTCACGAGAACACTCGTATCAGGAAAACTGTGTGATCAGGAACTATCATTAACCTGTCTCCATGTTTTTACTCATTTGAAAGCAGACCCGGGGCTCTGCTGACTCTTGAATGCACTTTCCAAAAGGCTCCAGAGAATATCGGATCCTGTTGAGGGTCAAAGATCTTAAGCGATGACCAATGAGCATGAGGTGATTCCCCGATGACGGGTAAGATCTTCTTTTGGCCAGCAGAGGACAACCTAAGCCAATGGGGGTCACCGCCATTGGGGCACCTCCAAGAAGGGGGGTGTTTTTTTTTATGTGAGGTGTGTATGAGAGGTGAGGCAGATGTCTGTGAGGCCAGCAGCATCACTGTTGGGAGGGGAAGCTGTGTTTCGTAGGGGCCAAGGTCAAGACTGGACACGGCAGCCCCTGCCCTAATATTGGCCCCTCTATACCGCTCACCAAATACCGCATAATTGAGAGCAAGGAAACACCTTAAAGATTGGCATTCAAGGGTCAGCTGAGATCATTCTGGTCACTTTAACCTTGCAAATTTCAGTCATGTGTTCAGATTTTGGAGGCATCACACACCTCTAAATTGATGGGAATGCAGCAACAGAGATTGCTCATTTAGCCCGGCTTCCAGAGATTAAATATGGACTTGTCGTTCATTTTATTTTATTTTATATTTCCTTTTACTGAAACCCTAAAGAATTGTATGAATACTATTGTACTATATTGTCTGTTCCCCTCTCAATGAGAGAAAGCACGTTATCAGTATGTTGATCAGGAGTTTTGAGAAAAGAAGAACATTGGGGCCTGTTTGTGAGTGGAAGGGGTAAAAGAGCCTCAAAACGGGGACTGGTCTTTTTAGTGGCCAGCATGTCCGTGATGAGGTGAAGAGACAATTGTGACCCTAAAGGGAAACATGCGTCACCACTTGAGCTTCCGTAGTGACCTCACTTGTAGACCAGACGTGGCGGTATGGGACCCCCACATATGGTCTAAAAGGGGGGAATGAAGGGTCAAGGGTCAAGCCAAACATCACTTGTCTCTTCATCAGACACATATCCTTCAAGAATGATATTAAATATTTAATCAATATTAAAATAAGAATGAATGATAATCAAGTTATAACAGTGTCCTACATTTGATAAGTCAGTTCTCTATATTCAAGGAGTGATTTTGAATATTGTAGTGTTTTAGTTGCTCTGTGCTTTTGAATCCAGCTCTGATGTCTGTGTCAAGATGTGCTGACAGGCAAATGTCCTTGGTGTTTGAAGTGAGAAGAGCTCAGCATGTGTTAACTGTATGTCTTCCTAAAGCGACCCCCGGGGTCATCTATGTTACAGCAATGTGACTCTTTTGGGGAGAAATGTACCTCTCTGATACTTTTCTTTCTTTATAGAATAAAGTCACTTCTGTACTAGATGTAGTATCAGCATGTTTTGGAGAAGGACTTTGTTGATAGTTAGTTAAGATGTCCCGACCTTGATGGAGACTGTTTTTCTGGGAAACTTTGTGTGTGCGTCTCATGATTCTGTGCAGAACCAGTATTGGAGATGGTCCTTTCGGCAGACGATTCTAGACTTGGAGGCGTCTTTTCTATGACCTCCGAGGTCGCTAGGGATTAATCTGGGCCTGGGCGACATCAAGTCTACGCATTTTTAGTGATATATGCTCCTATCTGTCTACGTGTGGAAAGTTGCTTACATTGCATGTTGTTAGAACCAATCAGAATCATTCCACATGGCAGTAATGACGTGTCTAGACCTTGAAAACAGTATAACTGTTCAGAAAATTGTATGTACGTTAGACGGAGGCTGGGAGACTGTTAGAGGGAGCGCGGCCTACGAACTCCTCTTGAAGCTGGCTTCTGCTGATGAAACTGCAAACTATTCTTCAGTAAAATTTTCTTTAATTAATCTGACTCCTGACTCCTGGTCTTCATTTTTCACTACTGGTCCTGGGTCCTAAGCTGTTACCCCAACAATGCATCTACAGTGATCAAAATTAGAGAACAATTTAAAAGCACTTATAATACTGTTAATCTTCATTGGTTGGAATATTAGGCTGGATGAACGGGTAGCTGGGAAGACGGTACCGGAGCATCAAAGTTCGCTCCACCAAAATGCTCAACAGTTTTGTCCCCCAGGCTGTGAGAGCCCTGAACTCAAATCACTCCCACCCACCTCTCAACTCTGCCCCCAAACGCCCCAACCCTACCACATTTCATGGCAAACAAAAAATTGTCTAAGAATTTAGCAATTCTGAGTGCTACACACAGGTGAGTGGGCCTTACAAACCACCTGTGTGCATAACACACACTATGTGCACTAGACACTTTCTACAAACATACCAAAAAAAAAGAAATGTCTGTTTACATGCTCATGCACTGAAAATCATCTTGTGTCCCACTGAACTAGTGAGCTGATTGAGACTCACCGCTGCTGCTCTCCGTCTCCCAGTGAAGCACTCACCGCTGCTGCTCTCCGTCTCCCAGTTAAGCACTCACAGCTGCTGCTCTCCGTCTCCCAGTTAAGCACTCACCGCTGCTGCTCTCCGTCTCCCAGTTAAGCACTCACCGCTGCTGCTCTCCGTCTCCCAGTTAAGCACTCACAGCTGCTGCTCTCCGTCTCCCAGTTAAGCACTCACCGCTGCTGCTCTCCGTCTCCCAGTTAAGCACTCACAGCTGCTGCTCTCCGTCTCCCAGTTAAGCACTCACCGCTGCTGCTCTCCGTCTCCCAGTGAAGCACTCACCGCTGCTGTTCTCCGTCTCCCCAGTGAAGCACTCACCGCTGCTGCTCTCCGTCTCCCCAGTGAAGCACTCACCGCTGCTGTTCTCCGTCTCCCCAGTGAAGCACTCACCGCTGCTGCTCTCCGTCTCCCCAGTGAAGCACTCACCGCTGCTGCTCTCCGTCTCCCAGTTAAGCACTCACCGCTGCTGCTCTCCGTCTCCCAGTTAAGCACTCACAGCTGCTGCTCTCCGTCTCCCAGTTAAGCACTCACCGCTGCTGCTCTCCGTCTCCCCAGTGAAGCACTCACCGCTGCTGCTCTCCGTCTCCCCAGTGAAGCACTCACCGCTGCTGTTCTCCGTCTCCCCAGTGAAGCACTCACCGCTGCTGCTCTCCGTCTCCCCAGTGAAGCACTCACCGCTGCTGCTCTCCGTCTCCCCAGTGAAGCACTCACCGCTGCTGCTCTCCGTCTCCCAGTTAAGCACTCACAGCTGCTGCTCTCCGTCTCCCAGTTAAGCACTCACAGCTGCTGCTCTCCGTCTCCCAGTTAAGCACTCACCGCTGCTGCTCTCCGTCTCCCCAGTTAAGCACTCACCGCTGCTGCTCTCCGTCTCCCCAGTGAAGCACTCACCGCTGCTGCTCTCCGTCTCCCAGTTAAGCACTCACAGCTGCTGCTCTCCGTCTCCCAGTTAAGCACTCACCGCTGCTGCTCTCCGTCTCCCAGTGAAGCACTCACCGCTGCTGTTCTCCGTCTCCCCAGTGAAGCACTCACCGCTGCTGTTCTCCGTCTCCCAGTGAAGCACTCACCGCTGCTGCTCTCCGTCTCCCAGTTAAGCACTCACAGCTGCTGCTCTCCGTCTCCCAGTTAAGCACTCACCGCTGCTGCTCTCCGTCTCCCCAGTGAAGCACTCACCGCTGCTGCTCTCCGTCTCCCAGTGAAGCACTCACCGCTGCTGTTCTCCGTCTCCCCAGTGAAGCACTCACCGCTGCTGTTCTCCGTCTCCCAGTGAAGCACTCACCGCTGCTGTTCTCCGTCTCCCAGTGAAGCACTCACCGCTGCTGCTCTCCGTCTCCCCAGTGAAGCACTCACCGCTGCTGTTCTCCGTCTCCCCAGTGAAGCACTCACAGCTGCTGCTCTCTGTCTCCCAGTGAAACACTCACCGCTGCTGCTCTCCGTCTCCCAGTTAAGCACTCACAGCTGCTGCTCTCCGTCTCCCAGTGAAGCACTCACCGCTGCTGCTCTCCGTCTCCCAGTGAAGCACTCACCGCTGCTGTTCTCCGTCTCCCAGTGAAGCACTCACCGCTGCTGTTCTCCGTCTCCCAGTGAAGCACTCACCGCTGCTGCTCTCCGTCTCCCCAGTGAAGCACTCACCGCTGCTGCTCTCTCCGTCTCCCCAGTGAAGCACTCACCGCTGCTGTTCTCCGTCTCCCAGTGAAGCACTCACCGCTGCTGCTCTCCGTCTCCCCAGTGAAGCACTCACCGCTGCTGCTCTCTCCGTCTCCCCAGTGAAGCACTCACCGCTGCTGTTCTCCGTCTCCCAGTGAAGCACTCACCGCTGCTGCTCTCCGTCTCCCCAGTGAAGCACTCACCGCTGCTGTTCTCCGTCTCCCCAGTGAAGCACTCACCGCTGCTGCTCTCCGTCTCCCCAGTGAAGCACTCACCGCTGCTGCTCTCCGTCTCCCAGTGAAGCACTCACCGCTGCTGCTCTCCGTCTCCCAGTGAAGCACTCACCGCTGCTGTTCTCCGTCTCCCAGTGAAGCACTCACCGCTGCTGCTCTCCGTCTCCCAGTGAAGCACTCACCGCTGCTGCTCTCCGTCTCCCAGTGAAGCACTCACCGCTGCGGTTCCCCATTCTTTGTTTACATCTAGCTACCGCTCCAGGCAGTTTGGCGTGACTTTGCCTGGAACGCTACAAAGTTGTGAGTCGTGGTTTGAAGTCGTAACTTACGGGCTCAAAAACCTGCCTGGAACGCAGCATTAGATAAAGGGGTTTGAGTGAGCAATTATCAGTATTTAACCTGACAAAAATATATTTATTCAATGTTAGCCACATTATATTTCACCTGCAGCAGCATTGTGAACTTTTGTAATGATATGTTTGGCCATTAACTTTGCAAACACATGAGAGGAATCTCTGCATTAAAGACCCACGAACTACACTTCTCTCCCATACGGTAGGAAATTAAATTGAATGTGGAGCTTTTGAACTGTGACGATGATTGACAGGGCAGTGGACGCACGTTACTAAGCAACAGAGTCCGTTATAGATGACGAAGTAGTATGTCCGAAAACTTGCATACTCTTCTGCTACACACTCAAAAGTATGTACTTTTTCTTCACAAAAAGAGTACATACTTTTAGGACGTAGTATAAGTAGGCGAATTGGGATGCAGCACGTGACTTTGGCAATCAAAACCGCTGAATCGACTCACTGATTCATAACGCTTCGAAGCTTCATGATGCTGTTTTTTAAAATTGGTCAACACACCGGGAAACTGCTTTGCGCGGTTTTTTGCTGTTATTTTTGTTGGCAAATGGGAATTGCATACTTCATCATGGTTTCACCACAGGGTTTGCAGCTTTTCGATGACGTTCACGTCGGGTAATTACGTCACTTCAAAACATTCCCATGATGAACCACTGATCTATATAAATGACTGGATAGCTCATCGTGTTCTAAACTGTCATCAGGCGGTGAAGCCACCGGAAGTGCTCGAGCGGCCATCTTACTATTCCCTACCAGCAGAGGGCATCATTGACATACAGCCAAAACATTGACCTAATATCACACGATATGCAGCCTCAGTCTCACAGGATCAGCTTTACGATATGTGTATGTCAGGGCCGGCCCATGGCATAGGCGGAATAGGCAAATGCTAGGAGCGCCACTCATCCATAGGGGCGCCAAAATGTATTACTGATACTATTTTTTTCATATTCATTTGAAATATTACCAAATAAAGCGCAGAAAACGAAGTCCCCCGCCTGTTCCCGGTCCGCCTCATCGATCACCCCCCGCCGAGCTACTTGAAGTGCATCAGAAATATAACGCGTGATCAGTTTAACGTTGGGGGGATTTGTTGTGTCGCGTCGCCTCTCGCTGCATCCAGCGCAGACAGGATTGCTTTCATATTTTAGGGTGCTTGGCCGCTCGCTCCAGGTATAGACACGGTGAAAGTTGCCTGATAATTTATGATGGATGGCCGAATTGTAGTGTCAAAAAAGACAGATCGAAGCCCCCTGATGCAGGGAAGATAAGGGATAGCCTACACTGCTCTTCTTATTTAGTATTTTTGTCTTGTTTCTAGTCTATATTTAAAAATTCTTAAATCAAGATGCATTTACTAGATAAGTAAAATTATATTTTTTCTTAAGTGAGGTTATACTTAAAACAAGCTAAATTATCTGCCAATGGGGTGAGAAAAATAATCTAGTTTCTGATTGAAATTGTGTTTCTGTCCCAAACAGAAATAAGATAATTTTTCTCACCCCATTTGGCAGATCATTTAGCTTGTTTTAAGCAAAAACTCACTTATATCTTATATCTCTATATCTTATATCTTATGTCATTTTACAAGTAAATGCATCTTGATTTAAGAATTTTTAGATGTTTGGACTGGAAACAAGAAAAAAATACTAAATAAGAAGAGCATTTTTTGCAGTGTAAAGACAGAGGTAAAGTGATGTAGGCTAATGAATGAACAGTTTATTTAAATGCATAGTAGTAAAATACTAATGTTCGCTGATTAATTCCAGTTTTACCTTAAACTGTATGCAAGCAGCCATTCTGGGTTTTCCAGTGGCCACAGCCAGTGTGATTTTGTCAACAAAAAATAAAATCATATCTGTTTTTGTAATATCACTTTTTTAATAGCCTAATGTTTTTACTCTACAGTTGTGCAGTTTTAAGGGGACATATGGCAATTTTAAAATGTATTTGCCGAAATTAATAATGATATTTTGATACAGGTTTATTTAAAATAGCAAAATTTTATGTAAATTTCACATTAAATATCTAAATTTCTCAGTTTAATTCATGGTGAAAACATGAATGTGCATAGTTTAGTGGAAGATTGCTGCCATCCACTGGAAAACAAACACTTTTGCTAGTTCTCAATGAATAGTTTGTGCATGAATGTCAGATGCACTCTTGCTATTTGTGTTTAGGCTGTAATGTGGCGTAGGTGCTATTTTTGTATAGTTTAACTATCATCAGCCTTTCAAAAAAAATAATAATAATAATATCATGAACATAATGACGGGGTAGAAAGGACTGGACATCATATAAAACAACAATAACAAAATAAATAAAAAAAATCAATGCATTACAAAAATAAATCCGTAGCAGTGTTTCCACAACTTAGACTGATAACATGCTAAACCTTGATACAAGGGGCACCAAGTAAAATCTTGCCTAGGGCAGCAAATTGGTCAGGGCCGGCCCTGTATGTAAATTAATAGTAACTTCAGATGTTATTTGTAATGTTTATGGTCTTTTCGGAGAGGATTAGTCATATAATCAACTCGTTAATGTGGGTGTGTCTGCACACTGCCGACACAGGTAACGTAACTGAACTAACACAAACATATTTCTTTATGTATGCAATTATGGAGGACATATTCATTACTAAAATATATATCTGTGTTTAGCTGCAGAAATTGAATAGCGTATACAATATTAATACAAACCTCTTTATTGCACTATATTGTATTACAATTCAAAATTTGCCATGCATCATCTCGGAAATAAAGTAACTAGTCAGTGTGATGTGTGGATTTTATTTCCTGATTGAGCAACGTCTATTTCAGACTCTTAAAGACAGACTTCAGACTCGTTTACAGTTTCCATATGAGTTTCCATATATTCCAAGTGTTATATGAGTATAAGTATTTCATATAAGTGTTTTGTATGCCATGTTGTTGAATTACAAGTTTTTTTAATCATTTAAATAATTAACTGCTTCAAAATGAATGCTGTTAACGAAATCATTGTTGAAACAATATGCAGTTAGCCTACACAACAGCTTCACTATACAGGTGTTTGCAGCAATTTTTGGTAAACAGTAGCCTACAGCATAGTGTGCATTGATTATTACGTCGGCCACATTTACAGTATCATTTTATTATGGAGAGTGGTAGAGATGCAACATTGTTAATGTTAATGTTTTTCTTGTATTTAGCCCTCAGGTATTCCTTACTAATTAAGTCACACTTATACTCATTGTTGGTAAAATGTGACCATACACCTTAACTATTTTTAAAATAAATAGCCTATATTTTAGTTCAATAATATTTATTGAATATTTTGAGGAGATCTTTTGGTACTAAATGACCACTTAAAACATTTTTCTTCTAATATTTGTATTATTTAAATTGCAATTAGTGTATTAATTAAGGTTAAAATAGAGAATTCCAATGCAAAGAGGCAAATTAGAGCCATTTTGAGGCTAGAAAAATAAAAAAAAATTCACTTTTACCCACTGGGTGCCTGCATGGCTCTTTAATAAATATACATGTAGTCTATTTGCTCAAAAAAGTATTGCAGATCATAACTGCTTACTTATTTGTGAAATTTTGAAATGTTAATAAAAGTCAATAGTAAAGAATGCAAGCAAATATAATATAACCCCAAAAAAGTTTAAAATAGTGCTAAAAGGCAAACTTATTTTCCTTATATGCAGTAGGCTATATACATATGAATTCATACTGAATCAAGATCGAAATCAATATTTGTCTCATAAGCTAATGCTGATGATTTTAGGCATCTATGCTGTAAATCAACCCAGCGATTGGTTTTTTTTAACCCAGCAATTGGGTTGTTTTAAGCAAACATTTAACCCAACCACTATGTTAAAACAACCCAATTGCTGGGTTAGTCCATTTTCAACCCAACTTGGGTTATTTTTAACCCACCATTTTTTAGAGTGTATAGTGTTGTGGCACATACATTATGCAGGTTATAAATATCTTATGTTACTTATTTTGCCACAAAATATACTGAGTTTTCCTTTGACTAAAACTAGACTAAAATGAAGAGACTTTTAGTCGACTAAAACTTGACTAACAAAAAAAAGATGTGAATGACTAAATATGACTAAAACTAACAAGGACATTTGGCACAAGACTAAGACTAAGACTAAATTAAAAATAGGTGACAAAATTAACACTACAATTATTAACACTACGGTTAAGAAGTGTACTAAAAAACTTAAAACTCAAAAGGACCCACAACCTAATCAGTTTATATGTGAAGAAATCCATTTATTCACAAACCTCATTCACTACTTGAAACCGTGACAGCGACAACTCTGTTTTATTCGTCCATGACGAAACGCGGCCTACCCTAGAAGCTCTTGATTCGATTCTTTGGCCGTGGCCTTTTTGATATTGTAAGATAGGCTGCTCGTCTAACTCTAACCTCTCTGTTTCTGAGGCTGTCACTAATTATTCACTACTCCAAAAAACACATGCATAAGCTAGCTCAATAGGCCGAGCGGTTCATTCATAGATCGCTGTGGAAATCGCTGTTAAAACCGGATCGGGAAGCATATTTACGGAGCCCTGCATATGACATGCAGGAAAAAATCCAGGCTAAATCGTGCACATGATTTATAAATAGAGGGAACAAACTGAGTAAATCATCTGGACGGTATAGCAAATCGAGGGAACAAATTTGTAAATTTAGTGCAATTTTTTTTTTCTTTTTTTTTTTTCTTGCACGTCATGTGTGGGGCTCCGTACATATTAACTAATACATTGCTTTGATTTATTTTACAAACAAATCTAAATTAGCATTTCAAATAATATCTACAGGAAATATAATATATAAAACTGACTGTGGCGAGCAGCGAGGCCGAGGGACCGTGAGGGCGGGACGAGGCGGCGCTCATCAGAGAGGATGAGCGCCAGCTGCGAGCCGCAGCGATCTCGGCCCTAGCGGAGGAGCGAGGGAGTATAAAGGAGGAGCGACGACAGTGAGGGACGAGAGAGGACCAGGCCTGGACTTTATGTTGTATTTTATTTATGTTTTGTTATGTGTTGCTGCAGTCGACCGTGAGGGGCTGCAGCTTATTATTTTCATTTTGTGTTTGTGTGTAGGCGGCAGTCGACCGCGAGGGGCTGCCGCCGCCATTTTATTTTGTGTTTGTTTTTTATTAAATCTTTTGATTGTCCGCCGGTTCCCGCCTCCTTCTTCCCGTACAAACAAGCTTTACTACAGTGGTGCCGAAGCCCGGGAGGAAGGAGGGACACGCTGTCGAAGAGCCCTCGCAGCTGAGGGGGATCGCGGTGCCGCGGAGTTCGGGCAGCGCGGAGGAGAGTAGTCCGCGAGCGGCTGCCCGAAGCGGTGGTGCTGGAGCGGATGAAGGTCGGTGGGACGGAGAGCTCGCTGCCGTGCCCCTGGGTCGAGGTGGGGTGGCTGCCGTCCGCGAGGGGGCGAAGGAGTCCCCAGCGCTTGCCCGGAGCCGAAGCCTGCTGCCGTCCGCCATATTGGGGAGGAGCCGGGGCGCTACCGTCCGCCAGGTTGGGGAGGAGCAGGGAGCGCGGGACGGGGACTCGCTTCCGGCCGCCCTCAGAAGGAGGAGCCACCGCCGGCCGCCAGGGGGCGGAGGAGTGTTGAGCCGTCCACCGGCCGTCCAGTACCACCGCATGGCACCGCGAGGAAGAGCCTCTCGGCTGGCTGAGGACCGAGCGGCAGTGTGTCTGGGAACCGGACCAGAATTTTTTTTTTCTCCTCTCTCCACTCTCTCGTCTCTGTCGCTCCTCATGTTCCTCGCTCCGTTCTCTCACCTCGCTGTTCTTACCCCCAGGTCCCGCGGCCGCCGTGATGGCCCCCCCCCGGGGAGGGGGGGGGGGAGTAGAGCGCAGGCTCGGGCTGCGAAGGGCGTTGGGGGTATGTGGCGAACAGCGAGGCCAAGGGACCGTGAGGGCGGGACGAGGCGGCGCTCATCAGGGAGGATGAGCGCCAGCTGCGCGCCGCAGCGATCTCGGCCCTCGCGGAGGAGTGAGGGACTATAAAGGAGGAGCGACGACAGTGAGGGACGAGAGAGGACCAGGCCTGGATTTTGTGTTATGTTTTATTTTAGTTGTGTTATCCGCTGCAGTCGTCCGTGAGGGGCTGCCGCCGCCATATTTATTTTGTCTTTATTTTTGATTAAATACTTTGATTGTTCGCCGGTTCCCGCCTCCTTCTTCCCGTACAAACAACCTTTACTACACTGACATTTGAATATTTGACTTAACAGTGACAATGTTTACTGCACATGTAGGCATACTGAGTGTCAGGACCCCAAAATGTACCCATTCTTCCTGCTGAAGCTTCACGTCTTATTGCCTGTATCCACTTTTGTCTCCTTAAACGTTCGGGTTTTTTTGGATCGACAGCTTATAAAATCTTATTTCTGTGTTTTTTGGCTTGTTTGCTGTACACCTTGTCACATATCAGCTTTTAGACATTGTTCTGTTTTTTGTTATAAGTCCGAGATGACAAGGAGGCAGCCTCACGCAATGCAAAGTCAATGGAGAGCGCTGGATTGTTTTCTAGTGATGTCCGGTTCGCGAACGAATCGTTCTTCTGAACCGGTTCTTTTTAGTGAACTGGTCGAACCAGTTCACCAAATCAGACTGAATCGTTCTAAGAGTTCTAATCGTTCTAGTCTCTTTTATGTCTATTTAATCTGTGTAAACATCCGCGTTTGCACGACAGTGGCTGTATTGAGCGCTTTTGCAAAACGTAAATGTAAGAACTTATCCAAGATGATGATGACGATACTATTATACTAAGTTATGATTACAAATTACTTTATATGAATGTGTTTTAATGTATTTTCGTCCGCCGGGATGATAGAAATGACATCATTACGTGAGGACGTAAAAGAACCGGTGAACTGTTTTTTTTAACCGGATCATTGAAACAAACTGTCCGAAAGAACCGGTTCGCGGAAAAGAACCAAACTAAATACGCTCTGTCTCCATCGTTCTCAGCCACTCCCTCTGTACGCTAAAAGGTTGACAATGGGACGAGATCCCCTGACTCTTGGCCCATCATTAGAATGGTCTCATGTGGAGCAGGCCTGACTGAACTACAGGGGACGCTGTTGCCATAAGGACCATCATTCTGTGGCAAAGACCAACGTGGAGTGGACTAAGCAACCTGCCTTCAAATAACTCAGACAGTCTTTAGTGACTGAACGCATGCAGGAGACTATCGTGCCCGCATCACACACCCAGGAAGTTGTCTACTGGATTGGCAGCAAAACACTTTTCTGATGGGTTATGCATAAACCTAGGCTCTCTTCAAATGGCAGAGAACTCAGTCTCGATGAACTACTGCCAATTCCTGGGATTGAGCTAATATCAGCCAATCGTCCAGGTAGTTCTAAATCCGGACGCCCTGGAGCCGCAATGGGGCCAGAGCAGCATCCATACCATTCGTGAAAGTCTGAAGAGCTAAGGCTAGTCCGAATGGAAGGACATTGTACTGGTAAGCTTTACCTTCGAAAGCAAATCTGAAGAACTTCCTGTGTCTCTTGACGATCTGGATGTGGAAATACGCATCCTGTAGATCGATGATCACAAACCAATCCTGGTTCGAATCTGAGACAGAATGGACTTCAATGTCAGCATTTCGAATTGCTACTCTGGGTGCAAGATTTAAGCGACGTAAGTCCAGAATCGGACGTAATCCAGCATACTTTTTGGGCACCACAAAATAGCGGCTGTAGAAGCCTGCCTCTGCCTGAAGGGGGGGGGGGTATCTCTTCTATAGCCCCCTTCTCTAAGAGACACAATTTTCAGTCTCACAGCCGGAGCCTCCCAAGGACACACCGTCATGGGAAGAGCACCGCTGGAAAGAAATTGGCCTTGCGGAATTGGAGGGTGTAGTCATGGCGTATAGTACGTAACACCATTTGCGAGACTTCGGGCAGGCGTTCCCACGCAGCCCAGTGCTCTGCTAGAAGCATTAACCGCTCTATTTTGGCACCTGGTATACTGTGGGTGCCAATACATTTCCTAACCACAAAAACACCTCTGGCGTCTGGGGAAAAAGGAAGCACATGTGGAGCTAATGAGCTTTCTGTCATAAGGGGGTCTACCTGTATAGAGCCCCGAGGCACAAGTGTGGCGGAGACCTCTAATACAGGAGACTGTTCGACTGCCTGGCTGGGCTGACCCCCCAGCATTGGGGTGTCCGAACACCATCATAAACGGGCCACGCAACGTGACCCTAGGGTTTTCGCCTGAACTCTGAAGACTAGGACATGCAGAGTGTCTGAGGCGGTGCTCGTCAATGTGGCCCAACCTTAAACCGCCTGAGGCGCACTTATCGGCGGAACAGTTAAGGCACGGTTCGTCCAAACTCCAATGGTGGGCCTGACCTTCAAGGATGAGCAAAAAATTAGGCACTATGCTGGGGGCCTGAGAACGAGAGGCCTTGGCCGTCAAGCTCAGGTCAATCGCCTGCATTGCCACGGTGAACTGGTGGGCGAGTCCTAGGACCCCAGTCTCTGCGAGGGGGTTCCGTAGGCGATAGTTCACCTCGCTGTACCTCACAGGAGCACTGACGAGAGGATGAGTGCAAACGAGCCAGAGGTGGTTACCGTTCAACTTCCCTGGACCTATGTGGGATGAGTTAACAAAACACAGCTCTACTCTTTCGACCACAGTAGTCACAGACCCTCAAGATAGACTTTCCGTCATAGAAATGGGGAGTATAACAATGAAGACTCGTCTTTTCTTGTGATGTCAGTGAGAGTGAGCCAAAGGAGGTGCTCTACTGACACCATCCCCGCCATGGGCCAGCCTAGTGCGCGGGCAGTGTGCTTGGTAGCTCTCAGCACCAAGTCAGTAGCCCATCTGAGCTCCTTACAGTCTCAGGAGTCATGCCTTTTAATGCTCCTACATGATTTGGAAGGCAGCAGGGGGCGTGGCTTCCACAATGAATTCGAAGTAGGCGCGAGATGGGCCGCGAAAGTCCCTTCAATAGCCGGCATCATAGAGTAACTTGATCCGCCATTTTAGAAACAGTGGTGAAATCTGCGCCGCGGATTAGTAATGTGCTGGAAATGGCTGCTTCCAAGACTTCGAAACCTCGTGGTGGAGGTCTTGGAAGAAGAAATAAAGCCTACGGGACTGGGTTGGGGCGCGACTGGTGAAAAATCGGGGGAGAATTCAAAACACGGCCTCATGAAGCTTCGAAGCGTTATGAATCAGTGAGTCGAATCATGATTCGGATCGCGTATCAAACCGCCAAACTGCTGAAATTTGGCGATCCAAACTGCTGAATCTACTCACTGATTCATAATGCTTCGAAGCTTCATGATGCCGTGTTTTGAAATCGTCATCACTATATAAGTCGTTATTTAGGGTTTTTTTGCGCACAAAAACTATTGTCGTCACTCCATAAAGTTATTGTAGAACCACTGTAGTGAGATGGACTTTGTAACGACGTCTTTAGTACCTTTTAAGGGTCTTGAGAGTGTACCGTGCATTGTGCCAATGGAGGCCTTTCAGAGCCATCAGATTTCAACTAAAATATCTTCATTTGTGTTCCGAAGATGAACGGAGGTCTTAAGGGTGTCGAACGACATGAGGGTAAGTAATTAATGACAGAATTTTCATTTTTGGGTGAACTAACCCTTTAAGCTGGGCATACACAGTGCGATTTTCGTCCGATTTCGAGACGAATTCTGACTCGTGCAACTCTTATTTGGGTCGGGCCGATTTTCATCTTTGTCGTGCGTCGTTTGTTGTGAGGTGTTCACATGATTTTAAAATCAAAATGATTCATCTGTGCGTGCAACGAGTAAGATGTGCATTTGTGGATCCGGTGCTGCGCATGCATTGCATTCATTGCCTCGTTTGTGAGTTGATCCATTTGGATTTTGAGACAATAGGATCGACTCAATGAATGCATGCGCGGCACCGGACCTGCAAAAGCTAAGCTTACTTGTTGCACGCACAGATTCTGACCAACATTAATACAAAATCTAAGTTTTGCATTCACATTTATGTCTCTATTTGTACAAAATGCTGCACATTCATGTAATTCTGTATTTAGCACACACAAGTTGAAAGTCATTTGTTTGTGGACAGTGAAAATATCTACAAAATGTATCAAGTTCATCGATAATTGTGCGTGTATTTATTAATCATTTTGATAGTAAAGTCGTCCCATATTTGTTGCGTGTACAGGGAGAAACGAGAGACGGTGGGATGAATTTCTGGCATGTCAGTTCTTCTGGTCGCCCTCGTGTGGTATTGCACAGCTGAAGCAGAGCTACGAGCTAATTGCTCTATTGGCGTGTGAGGGGAAATAGGACAATCAGTTCGTAGCTCTGCTTCAACTGTGCCTGTGCGATTAGCTCACGAGGGCCGACCAGAATTGCAGAATTCCAAAATGTAGCAAGAAAGAAAACGAAAGAAGAGTGAGAGTTTTAAGTTCTGTAGGCAGCTAATGTTATATCAAACTGCAGAAAACTGCTGCGCCTCCAGTTCGTGTTGTAAAATGGATAATCTCTTCCAAACCACTGTGGAGCCTATCCAGCTCCTCTTTTATTCATTGAGCAACTTGATTATTAATTTACTTTTTTCACTTCCACACTTTATTTGTTTATTTACTATTAAATACAGTATTAATATTAGATAAAACCAGATAGATATTTGAAGACATTTTCACCTTGCTTTTCCATTCATTCCTCCTGTGTGTCTGCAGGTGCTTTAAAGGGGTAAATCAAATTCATTAAATAGTCTTGAATTTAAATTCAGCGCGTTTTAACTGGAATGTAAAGATTTTGATCACATTTCAAGTTTCACTTCATTTTGTAGTACATTTGTGATGTATAATTAGTCAAATTTTTCTAACATGTTGTTTTAGGTGCATTACAAGTGAATGCTGATAAAAAGGAGGCATCAGAGTGTATCTTTGCTGGGACGGTGCAAAAATGGCTCCGTTACGCCCCTGAAAGGCTTGGGGGCACTGCTCGTGGTGGAAACCCCTGAGTTTAGAGTATTCAGAGTATTTCATTCTTTCTTCTGCCTTTTTTCTTTCAGTAGGCTACTACTGTCCCATTTCTGTCTTTACATGAAAATTAACATAGAATCCTGCTGTACATAAAGCAAGATTGATTTTATAGTGTTTCTATGTTGATTCAGTGTTAAATAAGTAATTTAATTAAAGTTGAAAAAATATTGATTTTAAGCCCATCTTCATCTATTTTTCATCATTGAAATAACATTTCAGGGTGCAAACCTGATGAAAAATCAATGTTAAATTTCAACTTTGATTCAATGATATTTTAGTTGATGCATTAACATTGATTCAACGATGATTCAGTGTTGGTCTGCTATCTGGGTTTCCAATAAATGAATGCATCATTGCGTTCTGGGCAAAAACGCATCTTTGAGGTACTTTTTCACTTCTACTGTATAACGTCTGGGTTTCACGGATACAACTAACAGTTCCCATAAACTGTCCTGGGTCTCTGCTGGTGTTGATGATGATGGGCCTGATGTTGACATTTGTGGCTCTGAATGTGAATTAAAACAACAATTAGTTACAAAGCAAAAACTGACAGCATATATGAAGTAGCCTATACTTTACATAATTATTCAGATGACATATCTCCATAAAGATGAAGACTGAAACTGAAGACTGGAGTTGGTGTGTTTGAACGCATCAGCGAAGTGCACAGTGTGGTGTTCTTTTCAGCCTCAGAAGATAAAGAAGGACAGAAGATAAAGATAAAAAATGAAACCTACTTTCAGACATACAATATAGAAATAGTGCACAGCTATTAAAAGTAGCCTACTGGTTAATTATTTGGTAACCTTTCTAAACAAATAAGTTATGTTTGGTAAAGTTTATGCTCAGAAAGACACAGATCAAACTGAATATAGATACAAGATGTGTGACAGTGTGGTTTGTTCCCGCCCCTTTCAATCAAACGCAGTTTCGACAGGCGCCACCTGAAACACTGGAAGCTTCATTTAGCCATAGTCACGTGACATGGGTGTTTCGAAACATCTTTCGGGATCTCGACAAAGCGTCGAAACGTCAGTTTCGCGTCAACCATCCCTACACTAATCAAACACACCTGAACAGCTAATCAGGGTCTTCAAGATTACACCTCATTGGATGTTTAAAACGCGGGCTCGCTTTAAAATCCCCCTGACCCTCAAATTCAGCGCATTTCCCCGCAGAGTTCATTGTGAGATCGCTGGTTGAGAAGATGGCGGCTCGACTGTCCTGCTCGTTGATTGTGGTTTTATTATGTCTCTCTGTATGCTGTAGCGGAAGCGCAGCGTTGGGTAAGTTACTCTAAAAAAAGTAATGAATTACTATAGTTACATCTTCAATAGTGTAATTAGATTACTGTACAAATTACTCTCTCCAAAAAGTAATTAATACTTTCTAAACCCTATATCAACCTCGACTAGTTAAGTGATTCAAGGATGAAACAGCTATTTTAATTAATTCAAATAAAATAAAATTGCATAAATTATTCTTATTAACTGACTTGAGTATTACAAATGCTACAGGATGCAAAGGAAATATAAAAACATGCTTTTTTAAAGTTAGACTTTAAATCTTCTACTATTGTATTATGTAATAGTTCTTCAGTCTAAACACAGTAAAAACACAGTTCAATTTACATCAGAAGTACCTTATTAAATTACAGAGATTAAGAGTAATCCCTACTTTTCCCTTTGAAAATATCAAATTACAGTAACTAGTTACACCCAACACTGGCTAAGAGTCGCTGAAGAAAGATTCACAGGTAAGATCAGGACATTAGTTTGTAAATATACAGTACAAACGTCCAGTGAATGATAGTCCTAAGTTATTGGTTTTATTTTCTGTTGTACAAGGAAAACAACACAATGCTGAAGATGGGCTTGGATATCTCACACACAGTGCATCTGGAAAGTATTCACAGCACTTCACTTTTTCCACATTTTATGTTACAGCCTTATTCCAAATTGGATTCATTTAATTTTCCTCAATTCTAAAAAGTGAAGTGCTGTGAATACTTTCCGGATGCACTTTATACACACAGCGTTTATTTTAATCAAGATGTGCAGCAATTTAGTCAAGATCATGTATTGACAATGCAAGAGTCCAGCACTCTGTCAAGTCTCCTCCAGCACATCCCAAAGACTCTCAATGCATTTAAGGTCTGGGCCCGTATTCATAAAGAATCTTAATGCAAAGAGTAGCTCCTAGTGACACAATTCTAAGAAAATTCTTAGAAATGTGGGCGTTTACTCTTAAAATTAACTAAGAAATCCTAGTAAAGAAAAAAGTAATTCAGAAAGCATCTTAACCCTTAAAAGAGGTCTTAAGGTCAAATTTGTTAGGAGCACGGACGAGGACTTTTAAGAGGCTTAAGAGTTTCTTTAGCAGCGGAGAAAATGCAGAAAGACGAAGAGGGAGAAGAAATGTGTTGCAGACGATGGATGACACTGACAGTGACTTAATAAGACGCTATAGATTAGATCGTGCAGGGATCATGTTTGTTGCATTAAACCCAACTTTCAAATAATTAAATAGACATGCCAGCAATCAGTGTAATTGGAAAGAGTGGAACAATGTTTATAGTTCTAAGCCAATCAAATACCTTATAGGAAATTAACAGCATGGTAAATAATAAAAGGATTTATATACACTGAAAATTATTTGTTGAATTTACAAAAAAATGTTTGATATTTGATCTCAATTTAAACAAAAACACACGCAATTACCATAAAACGAATTAATTTTTTCAAATTAAAATAAAAAAACTACATTTAAATTATTTAAACGAGCACAAATTAATTATGCTTAATTTAATCGGGCCATAATAATTTTTTTCAGTGTACATATATATAATGTGTGTGTGTGTGTGAGTTAGAGAGAACGGTAAAATAGGACAATTTGCGCTTGTAATTTCAAAGTGAAGGCTTCGAATAGACCCTATACTTAAAAGCGCTCCTTTATTCCCCTTTTTGGACAACCAACCAATCACAGTCTTCAGAAGACTGTCATACGTAGCAACGGGGTCAGCCCCGCCTCTTCACTAAGATACAAGTTTTTGTATTTTCCTTGCTCAGAGTTGCTTTCAGATCGGTCCCTAATAGCTCTTAAGCTAAGACTCCTACGTAAACGTTTTTAAGCTAAATTAGGAGTTTTCTGAGAGGACTCTTAGAATCTTTATGAATACGGGCCCTGGACTCTGAGGGGCTGATTCATGTGTGAAAATGATCCTTCATGCTCCTCAACTATTCTTTCACAGTTTGAGCTGATGAGTCTTGACTTTGTCATCCTGGAATATGACCATGTGTCTTACATGGTTGTTTAAGAAATGAAAAGCAACACTCCATCAATTAGGGTTAGAAGAACTGTTGCCAAACATATAACCTGATCGAAACACAATCACTGCAGTGATCCAATCATTGTCTCAGCATTTGCCAATTTAAATCCAAACAGTGACTTTTGTGTGACCTGTTGTGGAAATTCTCAATCCGTTTATCTGACTTCACCACGGACAATTCAAAACCACTCTCAGTTTTTAATATAAAACTACAGTATCTCGACACAATTTCAATACTTCAAGGTAATTCCCCTCCCGAAGTAAGGTGACGGCGTCCTGTCGAAGCTACTATGACTAACGTTAACTCAAACACACCTGAGCACAGGTCTTTAGCATCTATACACTCTCACCGTCCTTCTCATGTGTACGCTTGTCTCTGCAGGATCCTTAATACTAACGTGTTACAGCCTCACCCCGAGAACGGCTCTATAGTCTTCCAACACTATCACTGTCTCTGCTGTGATCTCGAGTGTAGAATCTTTAGTACTTCTATTCCTCAGCTGCGCATTTTTCTTCAGTGAGGGGGAGAAGGAGGCGGGATATGAGGGCGGATTACTACAGCACTTAGTACTGCACTGAATGGCTATTAGCTGCGAGAAGACCATGTCAGCCAATGTATTGGACGAAACCGTGAACCATAAATGTAAAGAAACAAAGTAGGTTATATTTTCCTAACAAGCAACCACATTTAAGATAAGCCCAAAACCGCAAGCCACAACGTTTTTCTTTTTTATATAAACGCGACTTGCCAAAAAAAAAAGCCCAAAGTCGCGTGTTATACGCAGACTTGGCAACCATGCTTTCGGTTGTCCAACAGTCCATTAAAACGGGTCTATTTTTTTCCAGCTGTTTATGCATCGTAAATCTGTTATGGTTTTAACACTTATTTGTTATGAAATGTTCAAGTTTAATTATCATGTGTTATTTTTGAGTGAAAAGTCTTTATTTATACATTTGTTTAAAGTATAGGCTAAATTAAAATGTTATTAACCGGTATTTTTTATTTTCAAATCAAACCGTTTTTGGAACCAATATTTAACGAGGAATGCAAAAACGGAAACGCTAAAATATCGATTCTGCTCGGAGTGAAGATTTTTTTTTTTTTTTTTTTTAAGCCCTGATGGACAGTGTCATAAAATGCCGTTTTATCTCAATAGTATTTTATCTGGCCCCCTATAATGCGACTGCATGACAACTTAAAGTCGAGCAGTTTAGTCAGAAATCTAGAATCTCGCCAGATGTGCCCCATGCTTCATACAATTGGAGATTTAGTGTGTACTTGACCCTGGTCGCAGCTTTGCGGTAACAAAGGATACATCATAATGCACTAAAATCAATCATTTCAGAGTAAGTCAGAATAAATCAAATATAACAACATTGTTTTATTAGTCAGGTAAATGTATTGTTTAATCCGTGTGTCAATCTTCTGTTTATTCAGTTATTCAGCATTCAGTGATCTTGTTTTTTTTCTGTGTATTTGTATAACAGCAAATCCAGGAGTGTGTCCAAACAAATTCCCTGTACTTGGATTGTGTGCCGAGTTGTGTGTTGATGACAGAGAATGTCCGAAAGCTGAGAAATGCTGCAGCAATGGATGTGTTCGTAAATGTACAGCTCCATATAAAGGTATGTTATACTGATGCATGGGTCAGGTGGTGTCCCGTCCCCGTCCCCCCCCATTACAGAGAACGAGACATTCAGCTGCATTCAGTGATCCGGTTTCTGTGTATTTGTATAACAGCAAAGCCAGGAGTGTGTCCAAACAAATTCCCTGTACTTGGATTGTGTGCGGAGTTGTGTGTCGACGACAGTGACTGTCTGAAAGCTGAGAAATGCTGCAGCAATGGATGTGTACGTAAATGTGTAGCTCCATCTGAAGGTATGTTCTACTGATGCATGGGTCAGTAACCCTTCAATATATAATATCCCATGCTGGCAAAAAATTGGAATATGCACAGGATAATTCTTACTGACTGACAGATCTGACACACGAAAACATTGTCTTAAATGAACGTTTGGTTAACTGTTGTGGAAAACTATCTGATGTGTAACATTTATTTTAGAACAGTAGGTCTTAATATATAGACTGTTAGTTTCATTAATATTAATCAAACAATTGTGTATCTGGAGAAAAAGTTGAACATTTTATCCTATAGATATTTGGTTTTGACTTGATGTGCTAAATTTGGTGTCATTACCAGTGAGTTTAAGGTGTGGTTGCTACATTTTGAAAGGTTTTTAATAGAGACTGAAAATAAAGCCATTTTGAAAATTTGCTCGTGACTCATTTTGCCAGCTCGGGTCACATGTACATTTGAAATGCTGAGAGGCATTCAGTGATATGCGGTTCTACAAACACATGACAGAGAAACCAAAGCCAGGAGTGTGTCCAAAAAACAAACCTGGAGTAGTAGGAGTGTGTGCAGAGAGGTGTTCCTATGACAGCGACTGTCCGAAAGATGAGAAATGCTGCAGCAATGGATGTGGACATGCATGTAGAGCTCCATATAAAGGTTTGTTATACTGATGCATGGGTCCTGTGGGTTCCAGACATTCAGCAATCGGTGATCTGGTTTCTGTGTGTTTGTATAACAGCAAAGCCAGGAGTGTGTCCAAACAAATTCCCTGTACTTGGATTGTGTGCCGAGTTGTGTGTCGACGACAGAGACTGTCCGAAAGCTGAGAAATGCTGCAGCACTGGATGTATACGTAAATGTACAGCTCCATATAAAGGTATGTTATACTGATGCATGGATCAGGTGTTTGTTTTCCTCCAATTACAGAGAACGAGACATTCAGCATTCAGTGATCTGGTTTCTGTGTGTTTGTATAACAGCAAAGCCAGGAGTGTGTCCAAACAAATTCCCTGTACTTGGATCGTGTGCTGAGTTGTGTGTTGATGACAGCGACTGTCTGAAAGCTGAGAAATGCTGCAGCAATAGATGTGGACATGCATGTACAGCTCCAAAATAAAGGTATTTGTTATACACACACTTTATCCTGTAGTACCTACATTTGGCTCATGGCACCATTTCATGCACGTGGCTTTACAAAATAAAGATGAATAGAAGGTATGCAAGTGACTGCCGTTACACCCCTCTGAGTGGCAAAAAGACTGAGAGGCTGCATTGGTTTACAGTGTGAATGCCACAAAACGAGGCCCGGCGCCAGAGGGGGGGGGATCAGGAGGCTTGTCCACGGACCCCATGGACATCCCTGTGCCCCGCTCTGGACCGAGGGAGAAGGACTTGATGATGGCGTGTAATTTTCTCACTCAGACCACTGCTGCTTCTGCTACTGATTGCTTTTAGATGGAAAAATTAGTCAACAGGAGTTGGCAAAAGATCCTGGGTGTGTCTGTCTTGGTGCTCGTCAAATGATTACCTTTCCAGCGTGTTTTCACTTCATTGAGTAATGTAGCCAATCACAGATGTTTGTTGATTTCTAAAACGCAATGGCCAATCACAGGTGATGAAGGTAGAATCCTTTCACCGCTGGAGTTTGTCCAGTGTTGAGTTCTGCACGCTCGCCAATCCTCTCTAAGAGTAGACATGATGTAAATAAGATTCATTGTGCCGTCGCTTCACAGATTAATATAAAGGAACTGTGTGAGAACGTGTTCATTGAGTGACAGCTTTTAGTGATTATAAAGGGAGCGCTCTGTGTTGTCTAGGCGATATAAAAAAAAATATTAATTGGCCTATAAAGTAGATTTAGAATTTGAATAAAACGTTTGTTTCTATTCTTGACAAGCGGCCACACGCTTCAATACATAGACCCATATCTGCACATGCGGGATTCACTCTTGAAACTGATGACTGACAGTGATTTAAATATTATAATCAGGCTCCTAAATGTCAAGAAACACGATTCCTGGCTGCATGTCAATATCCATGATCTTTGGTAAGTTGTAAAGAACACCATATCGAGCCCAACCTTTAGTTTAAACTGATAACCGTCTGTTTTACTCGTGTTTTCCTCTATTAAATCCACTCATGCAGCCGCTCTTCTGCCACTCAGTCCGGCTGAGGGGGTTTGTGCCGGCGGGACAATGGCGTCGATGCATAGCCTCTATATAATATTTGGAATACAATTCACTCTAGAAGCAAAATGTTTTGTGCTCTCAATCTGAGATTGAATGCTGAGATATGGACCGACTAAAGCTGTGTATCTGTATCCCTGCAGTGAAGCCTGGTGACCGTCTCAATCCGATTGTGTGCGGAGAACCGTTGCCCTGGACAATGCATGCAGTTAACAGCGCTGATTTAACCATCAGAAAGAGTCCTCAGGAGATTGATTGAGGTCTTACTTTCAGTAAATAAATCTCATAGTTTATATCTTCTGTGTTTGTTTTGTTTAATACAATACACATCGCTGTTTGGATTTAATTTGGCAAATGCTTAAAAAAAAGAGTCGATGATTGGATTTTTTTATAACCTCAAACTTTAATACTGTCACTGCTTCAATGAATAAAAAATTACATTGTGCAAAAATTTTGGCAGGACAAGTAAAAATGTAATCACTAGCCTGACCGGGCCTGTAAAAAAATCCTTAGTATTTACAACTGTCACTTTGACAACATCATCCACACTAAAACCCTAAAATGATTTTAAACAGTTTTATTGCTCCAAAATATATATATATATATATATATTTTTTTTTTTGTGGTGCTCTTAATAAATAACACTTTTCTGCTTCTAAACCTCAGTATTCCCATTCACTTGTAAGTGCATCAAACTCCATTTTTGGGAAAATGAGGGACGACTCATTGTTGCTTTTTGTGTGCATGTGTTGATCACTATATTAATTTGTGTGTGTATATAGGGTGAATGGGACTTTTTTTTTTTTTCTTTTTTCTTCAAGTCATCTCAATGGCAAAAAGTGTCCCAATCAACCTGAATTCACCACTATAAATCTATCCCACAAATGATCTACTCACCATGGACTGAAACATTGAATGTTTTGCTGCAGTTATCTGTAGTTTATAGAGTCCAGCATGTTCAGCCAATCCTGATTTGTTCCGGAGTTAATCAGCTGTTTAAAAGAATCGTTTGAATGAAGAACTCAATGACTCACTCATCAAGACAATAATGACTTGCCTGTTTAAGTTTCATATTTAGAGTATTTCATGTTTATTTTCTTTAATGCTTTAGAAACATTAACCTTAGCGAATTATTTGTGCAGTTTCAGTGTTAATGCATCTACAGTGATCAAAATTAGAGAACAATTTAAAAGCACTTAATACTGTTAATCTTCATTGGTTGGAATTTAAAGGAATGTTAGGATGAATGAAGGGGTAGACGGGTGGATGTATGGGTGTAGACGGTACCAGAGCATCAAAGCTCGCTCCACCAGAATGCTCAACAGCTTTGTCCCCAAGGCTGTGTGAGCCCTGAACTCAAATCACGCCCACCCACCTCTCAACTCTGCCCCCAAACGCCCCAACCCTACCACATTTCATGGCAAACAAAAAACTGTCTAAAATTGTGCAATTCTGAGAGTGCTACACTTAGGTGAGTGGGCCTTACAAACCAGCTGTAACACACACTCTCTGTGCAGACGCTTTCTACAATCATACAAAAAAAAAGTCTGTTTACGTGCTCATGCACTGAAAATCATCTTGCACTGTTCCCCAGCCAGCTGCTTGCTTTACAATGTTTCCCTTTGCACATGTACAGTGTTTTATGTGAAAGTATTTGTATATTTTTATGTATGGATAAATATTTTTATAAAGTATATTTAAAGTTAGACTCCCTCAGTATATTAGTTGTGTATAAGTTTATATTGTCTGTATTTATGTAGCACCGTGGTCCTACGAGGCACGACATTTCGTTCCACTGTATGTCACCACATGAAGCGGAATGACAAAGCTCAACTTGAACTTGAACTGTATGGATGGGTTTCTGTTTTGAACCCACGTGATGAATCAGCATCCAAACTGCAGAATTCATCTGATGCACGACTGCCAACATTTTCCATCATGTGTTGCGTTCATCCAGTCAATGACACTGACACCGCAAATATGCAAATAAGAACTTTATTTACTGGATGGATGGGATGGGTGGATGAATGGATGGACACTGCAAATAAGAACTTTATTTACAAAACTGCTGATGCTGCTTGATATGGCAAACTGGTATTTCTTACTACAGTGTACATATTTATCTGTTGAGGCCTTCAGCATACGATGACATCAAGGGTCGACATATTCTGAGATCTCTTGTCAGTGTTTCCCACAGATAAGAAACCAATTTGTGGGGGGTGGGTGTTTGGTGGTTGGTGATTGGCACTAATTTTGATCTTGATTCAGTATCAATACATATGTATATAGCCTACTGTACATATAGGGAAAAATAAGTTTGCCTTTTTAGCACTATTTTAAACTTTTCTTGGGTTAAATTATATTTGCTCGCATTCATTAATATTCACTTGTGTGTGCTTATATAAGTATCATTAAAAAATATTAGGATGTAAGTTAACGTTTTAAAATTTCACATTTAAAAAATCTACGGCTTGATCATGTCTAAATGTCCAAATATGTATTCAAATGCAAAACCTAAAAATAACTAAGCAGTTATGATCTGCAATACTTTTTTGAGCAACTAGATACATGTATATTTATTAAAGAGCTTATAGTGGGTAAACCATGGCATTACAAATGAAATGTATTATTTTTCCAGCCACAAAATGACTCTTAATTTGCCTCTTTGCATTGGAATTCTCTATTTTAACCTTAATTACACTAATTGTAATATAAATAAGAAAAATATTAGAAGAAAAATATTTTAATTCATTAAATGGTCATTAATGGACCATAATTATTGCACAAATAGTAGGCCTATTTAGTACCAAAAGGTCTCCTCAAAATATTCAAAAAATATTATTAAACTAAAATATAGAACATTTATTTAATTGAAAAATAGTTAAGGTGTATGGTCACATTTGACCATCAATGAGTATGAGCAACTAGTAAGGATAAGGAATACCTGAGGGCAAAATACAAGAAAAACATTAACTTTAATGTTAACAATGTTGCATCTCCATCACTCTCCATAATAAAATGATACTGTAAATGGTTGACGTAATAATCAATGCACACTATGCTGTACTGTTTTCCCAAAAATTGCTGCAAATACCTGTATATAGTGAAACTGTCGTCTATCTATTCAAATGCATTGACAGCGCGGGTTTGTGTGGAACCATGGGCGCCACTAAGGGGGGAAAGTTAGGACGATTCTAAGGGCCTACATATTATAATGTAATTTTTTTTATGTCTATGTTGATTATGAAAAGTGAACAGCATGAGTGAGAAAGGACACATCATAAGATGTGCAATGCCAGGAGAGTGGGAGTGAGTCAGACATGATTTTGACCACTTCATTAAGTTTTGTTTTGTAGAAAGCCTTTATTTAAAGTAAATTTTCATTTTGTATAAATTTTAATCAATGTTTCATCAGCCAATTGGGGCTTTCTGGGTTGAGCGAGCGGAGCTTATTGGTCAGTATTACTAAATTGCAGACCTATTTTACCGCTTTTCCATTACCAGTACCAGCTCGACTCGGCTCGGCTTGCTTTTCGCTCCGTTTTCCATTGCAGATAGTACCTCCACAATAGTACCTGGTCGTCATAGCGATGCCGCAGGAAACTTTTTCGTTCCTAGTTGCCCCATCAAGCTCTCGCTGGATCCTCTCTTCGGCAACCAAACAAAGGAAACCTCCTCGTTTGACCATGGCATATTTTTCCCCGAGTTGCCATAATAGTGGTGGGTATATCGCGCAATCTCTGGCCAAACTATTTAAAAATGGCAGGGTTATTCAGGATACTCCGTCTGGTGTAATGATGATGCAGTGAATAGTGACGATTCTCTCTGACCAATCAGCAGTCTGCTGTGTTTTCACGTCACATTTTAGTATCGCCTCAGCTCGCTTAGAACCTCGCCGGAGGTGATATGAAAAAAAGTATCTGGAAGCAGGTACAGGTACAACTTTTACCCAGTGGAAAACCAAACAGAGTCGAGGCGAGGCGAGCTGGTACTGTGTAGTGGAAAAGCGCCAAAAGATTTTGGATAGCTGGGTTGGTGCGGTATGGGCCCCAACATCATATTCTTTCATAGGGCCCAAAATTGCTATTGGCGCCCCTGTATGGAACTATTGAGCACTCCGTGAACCACGTGACCACGCATGCGAGATGAGCATGTCGCAACTCTGTTTTTCAGCGCCTCTGATGGCTCCTGTCTGTATACGCGTAATGTACTGTCTTTATAAAGTATCTTCTTATTAAACGGTTTGTATACTTACAAAGTTCTAAATGCTTCGGTTTGCATGTAGGGACCCTCATTATGCTACTGTGTTAGTGTGAGGCTATTTTGAGCCTTGTTAGTGGTATTAACTAGCAATTTAATTTGACTTATTCTATGCCCCATATAGCGTTATAAGCTAATCTGTTTTTAGAGATAAAACTCTTTACATTCGATTTTCATGAAAACGCATCCCAGAGAACGATCTACTCGGTAACCATGTGTTAATTACCCCTAGGTTCATTTTTCACCGGAGTTGTCCTTTAAGACTTTAACCAGACATATCACTAAGTAAAGCAGAAATGAAAGGGATAGTTAGATATGATTAGGACATGGCAAAAGATGTGGGATTGGGAGGTAAAAGGTCGTCATCTGTACAACATTCAAAGACAAGTTGGAAATGGAAGGAAAAACTTTGGAAGTAGGAAGGAGGACACTATAATACTCCGTATTGGTCACATATCTCTTAATCATTCAATGTTTATTATTGGCAAACATGAATCAGGCAATTGCTAAATGTTGTTTACCAGAGAAATATATAGATATATTTATATATAGAATTAAATTGTGTAGCATGAAAGAGAACAAATTCAACTAGTAGAAGAATAAAGTTTATTGAATATTGAAAGTGTGACACTTGAGACAATACTAAATAATGCCTCAGCACAGTGTATATATATATATAAAAAAATTATTAGAACACTTGGTATCTGGGAATCGTCTTATTGGGCCTGGACTTATTTTCCAAGAGGACAATGACCCGAAATATTCTTCTAACTTTTGCCGGAACCACAAATCTTATTTCATCTATTTAAACAAAACCCATAAAAAAAAAAACACTGACTTCAGGACGATGGAACCGGAAGTGCTAAAATGCTAATTCTCTTCCTTGTTTTGGCCATAGACTGTAAAAAAAATATGGACGTAGTGTCCGTGACGTCACCTATAGGATTCTGATGAGTATTGAATCTTGGCAGCGTGTCATTGCGCATCACTCCCGGATAACAGAAAATTGGCAAAAAGGCGGGACGTGGGCGGAGCTGAAGTGACGGGATTACTAACAGACAGCAGATAAATGGCTTTCCACCTGTCACTCGAAGTGACCACGTCCTTAATTATAAAGAACTTTAATACTTTATATAATGTAAACGAATGAGTTATAAAAAAAATTCACCCCTCTCACAGTTGTCATGAAGGGCAAAATTAGCCTTATAGACCAAAACCACAATTTGTACCAGGCTGTAAACATGTGTTTTTCTGCTGTAAATTTAGGCATTTTAACATGGGGCTCAACATGAGATTCTACTCCCTTCTGGAGCCTGTCCCTAGTGGCAAGTCAATGAATTGCAATATATGTCACTTCCGTATTTGCGGAAGGTTGCCACTTGGTTTTGGCCTACAAAGTGATGTCATACCAGCACCACTCTATAGGCCTTTATGTGACACATGTAATGTTATAATTAATGGTCAATGTCAGGGGCAGGGGTGTCACTAGGCCCACTTAAGGAGGGCTTTAGCCTAAACGAGCGTCAGGTGCAATGACACAATGTACACTTAATAATTTAGTAAAATTTACAAATCTTGTTTTACAATATATTTTGAGAGAGGTAATTTTCTGCTTTCAACACTAGAGTGCGATGATGTGCTTGTGTTGCATTTGCCAAAATGTCAATCAGAGACCAGCAGTCAATGGGATCAGTATTTAATAATGAAATATAGATTTATACATTTACACATTTGCATGTGATAAACTAAAAATGTAACATTTTAGTATTCTAGTATACATACATAGTATGTATTTTCTGTATCCTATGCTTTTTGTGAACCACTAAATTAACTAAAACAACATTAAAAAAATTCAATCGAAAGATTTGATACGAAAATCAAAAACAAAGCAGAGAGAACAGAAAAACATCCTGGAAGAGATTATGGCCACATCCACACGAAGCAAGAGCTTTTCCCTATCCAGTTTCAGATTTATCCACTCCGGGACCCGGTTTCAAAAAATAACGGTTTCAGGCTCTCAAAACGCCAGATCCGTGTGGACGAAAAGCTGATACGATACAAAAAGTTTAGGTATACAGCTAAACGCGTCTCCGTGTGGACGGGGCCTAAATATGAACAAAACCAAAAATTGAGACGTATTGCCCTGTATGAACTTTAACATTAATTCTTGTAGATTCAGTATTTGATCATCGTTTTTTGGGGAGATTTTCATACACAGCGTCCGTCGTTGATTTCTGAAAGGAAACACAAAAACTCAATCAGAAATCTGCTGATGTGACAGAGAAGGCAATTGTTGTTAAATTTCTAAGTTCTAAGTCTGAGTAACTTCACAACAAGAACATGTTTCTATATTTTTAAGGTGCAAAGCTTAATCTACATATACTGTTCATTTTGTTTTTTAAAGAACTACTACTGAACAAATGCTAAGATGCATGAAGCAGCAAAGAGAAAAATCACATCAATCATCTAGAACATCACATGACTTTTTAAACCGTTAAATCATCAAACAGCTAAAGTTCTGAAGGTTTGCCACGACAGCTTCTGCTCTGAGAATGATTGTCTTTCACACTAAAGCAACAGCTCAGACACTTGTTGCAGCACGTCTACAAAACAACCAATGGCTGCTAAAGCTGTGTTTCAGCTCAGATAATCATGAACCGCAGAGACGCTGCAGCTCCAGGACAGACTTCAGCACAGCTGGGTAACAACTTTATATCCTACTTTCTTTCCAAAGACAATGGTGTAAAAACTGACTTTGTATGGGTGAACTGAATAATAAATAAACGTTACTACTATTCATGGCTTGAAAAAGATTATTCAAAAATCATGTTTAATATAAAGTTTGCACCTTGATCTTACCCCATGTTATCCTATGCGTTCCCGCAGGCAGGGGCGCCGCTAAGGGGGGGAAAATTAGGACGATTCTAAGGGCCCACGCACTTTTGGGTCCCCAGAGATTGGTTTTATTAGTAGTAACAGTACTAGTAGTAATGCAATAGAAATTATAAATGTATAATCTACCAAAGAGTTACAAATATAACAAAATTATGGCTTATTTCTGCATTTCTGGCAAAATCCAGCAAAACGCTCCACTCATGAACCGCTCACACTCACGGGACATTTGCTCAAATCCCACTCCGACATGAAATTTCTCTGCACTGTAGTATAGCTACTTTAATTGTTGTAGCCATTAAGAAAATGTATTTAGTTTTATATTTATGTTTAAATATTATAATGTAATTTTTATTTTATTTTATCTCTATCTATGTTGTCAATCTGTCAATGTTGATTATGAAAAGTGAACAGCATGAGTTAGAAAGGAAACATCATAAGATGCACAATGCCAGGAGAGTGGGAGTGAGTCAGACATGATTGTGACCACTTCATTAAGTTTTGTTCTGTAGAAAGCCTTTCTTTAAAGTAAATTTCATTTTGTATAAATTGTATCTTAATTTTAAACAATGTTTCATCGGCCAATTGAGGCATTCTGGGTTGAGCGAGTGGTATTCTGATATTTATATATCAGATTTTGGATAGCTAGGTTGGTGCGGTAGGGGGCCCAACATCATATTCTTTCATAGGGCCCAAAATTGCTAGCGGCGCCCCTGCCCGCAGGTCACTGTATCTCCCATTGGCTAGTTGCTGTATCGTGCATTCACATTGCCGCTGATAATTGTGATAGTGTGAACCCCTTTTAACGTTAAAATGGCCCTTAAATGTATGGGAAAATCAAATTCTTTTGCATGTAGCCTCCTTACATTATTGTGTCAGCGCTCTTTGCGTTAAGAGAGAATCTACATAAGAATAAATCCACAACTGACTTAAAAAGTGTCAGGTCAAATGTCAAATTGAGAAAACATATTTCGGTGGTGATTGAATGTCTCATGTCTCCTTGACCACGCCAAACACGAAAGTCTACCATTTTCAATGGTTTAAAAAATCAGTTGGCTTATATATGACCAAAGTTTGAAAGATGCAGAATGTTATTGACAGTCACCAGTGATTTTTAAAAAATGTATGAAAAAAGATGCAATGAATGTGAATATTTTAGGTCTGCAAAATGAAAATAGCCCTGCTAAATGGAAAAACAGTTTACACTGAGGTACAAACAGTACATACACAGTGTAAAAGCATTAAAAAAACATGCTTAAACAGTCCCTTTTATCTGCTTTTGAGCTGATAAACCACAAACGTCTGTTCGCTGACCGTCGGATGCTGCAAACTGCAATCACACTGACTGCAACTCTGTCATGAATGTTCTTACCTTTTTTCGTTTTGTTGGTTTACAGGATGCTGAATCGGTTCTGTCTTCCTCCCAGTTAACTGCATTAACAATAATCACAAACATGTTGAAACAAATATTAAAATTTGTCTGTAAAAGTACATATACACTCACCTAAAGGATTATTAGGAACACCATACTAATACTGTGTTTGACCCCCTTTCGCCTTCTGAACTGCCTTAATTCTACGTGGCATTGATTCAACAAGGTGCTGAAAGCATTCTTTAGAAATGTTGGCCCATATTGATAGGATAGCATCTTGCAGTTGATGGAGATTTGTGGGATGCACATCCAGGGCACGAAGCTCCCGTTCCACCACATCCCAAAGATGCTCTATTGGGTTGAGATCTGGAGCCTCATTTATAAACGCTGCGTACGCACAAAAGAAGGCGTACGCCACTCTCTACGCAATAATTGGTATTTATAAAAAGCAAACTTGACGGGAAAATGTGCGGTCCTTCACGCAAGCTCTGACCCAGGCGTACGCACAAAAACGGGTGAAATGAGAAATGGCGACACCGTCGGCAGATGGAAGAAACACGTGAAAGTGTGTGAAACTGTAGACCGTTGTGTAAAAGAAATGGCTATGCCTCTCATAAATAACATGAAGACTTCACAAAGCAAGTCTTACATTTAACTGTCTACACGAACACCCGTTAATCGATCTGCAGTATAAAACAAACAAAATCAAACGAAAATTACAACAGAAATGCAAATTAACACATATTTGCAAAAAGAAAAGAGAAATATGTTCTGCAATAATATTGGCATGTTATGCAATTCATCCTCATAAATAATATGGTAGGCTAAACAGAACGAAATAGCTCATGTATAAAACTGATATTCTCGTCAATGTGTCCGTCTGACGGAGCAGATATAGATGCAATTAGATAGATAGACAGATAGATAGATAATTAGGGAGATGTATAGATAGATAGATGTATTAATTGTCTGGGGAAAGTTGTTTTCATAGTAACATTTCTTCATCAGCTACGGAATCATGGTATTCATGCATATACCTTTAGTTTTATTTTTGATAAAATAACGTATAACGTGTCTCAACCATTCAGAAAGCTGCAAGACATTACATTTGCACTGAACTATTTCCCATTTCCACGTAGATTATAACCGACATCTATAGCTTGTCAGATGCAATTAAATGGATGGAAATAAAATGCCCCATCACAATGCGTAATGACGTACAATGGCTGATCTTGCGCTCTTAGAAGATGTGGCAAATGGAAGGATTTGTAGTGAATGCATCTTCAGACAGCAAGAAGACTTGCTGGCAAACGAGGACACACTCTGGCGATGGAGCGCTAGACGCTTTTTTGCCTCGACTTTGATGTCCGACCATTTATTTTTTATTTCGGCCATGGTCCGAGGTTGTGAGGCTACAGCATTTACAGCGTCTGCAACCTTTTGCACCTCAAGTGCCTTTTTGGCATTAGTAATGCCCACACTGTGCCCTCCAAAACAAAATTTTTCTCCTCTTTTCAACCTCGCCAACGATCACTTCTATTTCACATTGAGTGAAGTTACGTTTTTTTTATTTCCTCTCTGTGTTTGCCATGATTTCGCAATCGATGAATATTAACTTGTGGGCGTTTCACGGACTATTTATGGGCAACTATGGGCGTGACATGAAGCCGCAAAAGCTGCGCTACATTTAGAATTGATTGTGATTTATTAAGGGAAAACTGCTTAGGATGTGCGTGCGCACGGTTTTATAAATCTGAATATTTCTGTGCGTACGCACGTCCTATGTTTCATCCGTACGCCACTTCTGACGCAAATCCTACGCAAAGTTTTATAAATGAGGCCCCTGGTGACTGTGGGGGCCATTTTAGTACAGTGAACTCATTGTCATGTTCAAGAAACCAATTTGAAATGATTCGAGCTTTGTGACATGGTGCATTATCCTGCTGGAAGTAGCCATCAGAGGATGGGTACATGGTGGTAATAAAGGGATGGACATGGTCAGAAACAATGCTCAGGTAGGCCGTGGCATTTAAACGATGCCCAATTGGCACTAAGGGGCCTAAAGTGTGCCAAGAAAACATCCCCCACACCATTACACCACCACCACCAGCCTGCACAGTGGTAACAAGGCATGATGGATCCATGTTTTCATTCTGTTTACGCCAAATTCTGACTCTACCATCTGAATGTCTCAACAGAAATTGAGACTCATCAGACCAGGCAACATTTTTCCAGTCTTCAACCGTCCAATTTTGGTGAGCTCGTCCAAATTGTAACCTCTTTTTCCTATTTGTAGTGGAGATGAGTGGTACCCGGTGGGGTCTTCTGCTGCTGTAGACCATCCGCCTCAAGGTTGTGCGTGTTTTGGCTTCACAAATGCTTTGCTGCATACCTCGGTTGTAACGAGTGATTATTTCAGTCAAAGTTGCTATTCTATCAGCTTGAATCAGTTGTCCCTTTCTCCTCTGACCTCTAGCATCAACAAGGCATTTTCGCCCACAGGACTGCCGCATACTGGATGTTTTTCTTTTTTCACACCATTCTTTGTAAACCCTAGAAATGGTTGTGCGTGAAAATCCCAGTAACTGAGCAGATTGTGAAATACTCAGACCGGCCCGTCTGGCACCCACAACAATGCCACGCTCAAAATTGCTTAAATCACATTTCTTTCCCATTCTGACATTCAGTTTGGAGTTCAGGAGATTGTCTTGACCAGGACCACAACCCTAAATGCATTGAAGCAACTGCCATGTATAGATAATTGCATTAATGAGAAATTGAACAGGTGTTCCTAATAATCCTTTAGGTGAGTGTATGTACAAATTAATTTCTTGCTCTCCTGACCTGTTTTTCTACATTTCTTGCAGATGCAGCACATCATGAATACAGCAACAATCAGCAGAGATCCAGCGGTAGCAGCAGAGATCAGCACTATCAGAGAGTGTGAAGGAGACTGTGTGTCCAGTGCTGTAATGATAAAGAAAGAAGTGAGTGCATCAGTCTGATCTACAACAGAAGACAGAGATCAGGTCAGTGAATAAACACACATTATATCAGCCGTGCTGCCGTACCTGCACATGTGTGACAAAGTTGCGTGATGTCTAGATGTTTAGCCTGGTTGCCGATGGGATTGTTGAGCACACAGCTGTAGGTGTTTTTATCCTGATATTTCACCTCCAGAGGTAGAGAGAGACTGATGCTGAGATCAGACACACTGATGCTGGACAATAAACTGTTTCCTTTGTACCAGGAGAGAGTCACATGACCCACATTCAACACTGAACACACCAGTGAACAATTTGATGATGATGATGATGAACAATCTCTGTTAATGTTAGGAGTGACGAGAGGAGCTGGAAAACATGAGAGAATAAACAGAAATATGTTTAAATATAAACAACAATCTTATATTGGGCTCTGTGTTTTGTGTGATGATGATCATTAAGTTATAAAATGAGCAAACATTTCAATAAGTAAATATTTAAAGGAAAATTCAGAGTTCATAAAGTTGATTACAAATTGATTTCCACAAAAATGGAAGTGAATTGGGTCAATCCATGAATGTTAAGCTAACTGTTTCAATAATACATCAAGGTGCCAGAACAAGGTGAATAACGCGCTGGAAATTTGAACTGTCGCTTCCCCGATTGGGCCAGAGTTGCATCGTCATGAAGTTTATCAACTGCACATATAAGCCATGCCAATTTAAATATTTAAGCACAAGAGGATGTGAAAGATAACTCAATTCGGTACTTGTGCTCAAATGGCCTTTTCTTCTTTTCTTAAAATAAATCTCTCCACATCACACGAAGCCAGAGCTTTCCCTATCCAATCTTTTTTTTTTTCTCATCTCAAGAAATATTTGCGTACACACAAAACCACTGAATCCGACTCAAAATGATGTAGTATACATGCCAGACCAGTATGAGGCGCTGTAATTCTGCCACAGAGATGCACTAAAAACAGAGAAGACTTGGAGCATGCGCATATACCTCGAGACGTGGGTTGATGGCATCATCGTTTAACAAAATATACGGATTGGCTGTACACACGAAAACGCAAGGGGTTTCAAGTTTCAAAAAATAGCGGTTTCAGGCTCCCAAAACGGCGGATCCGTCTGGACGAAATGCCGATACGATACAAAAATTTAACGTATGACAGGCCCTCAGAGTAGAAGTTTCAAGTTTTCAAGGTGTCAGGGCATTCTCGCACCTGGTTCGTTTGGAGCGTTTGTTTCGGGACCTGGTGCGTTTTCAGTTCATTTAGGCATACTATGCGAACACAGAGCAAAGACAAAGTGAAATGCCTTGGTCAGACGATTTCAGAACAACTGTCCAAAACACGTAAAAATACAGACGAAGCCTTGATTCTTGCTACAAATGATGAAGTAATATAATGACAGCTAAAAGAAAGCCACAATCAGCTCACGGAGCTGTAGTCTATCCATCCTGACTGATGACCGCTATGAGCCGAATCCTGGATTTGTATCGTATCGGCATTTCGTCCAGACGGATCCGCCGTTTTGGGAGCCTGAAACCGCTATTTTTTTAAACCGGGTCCCAGAGTGGATGAATCTTAAAACAACCCCCTTGCGTTTTCGTGTGTACAGCCAATCCGTATATTTTGTTAAACGATGATGTCATCAACCCACGTCTTGAGGTTTATGCGCATGCTCCAAGTCTTCTCTGTTTTTAGTGTATTCCTGTGGCAGAATTACAGCGCCTCATACTGGTCTGGCATGTATACTACATCGTTTTGAGTCGGATTCAGTGGTTTCGTGTGTAAGCAGATATTTCTTGAGATGAGAAAAAAAAAAGATTGGATAGGGAAAGCTATGGCTTTGTGTGGATGTGGCCTGAGAGATTTATTTTGAGAAAATAAGTAAAGGTCACTTGAGCACAAGTACTGAATAGAGTTATCTTTCACATCTTCTTAAATATTTAAATTGGCACGGCTTATATGTATGTGTAATTGATAAACTTCATGACGATGCACGCTGACCAAGAGTTTAGAGGAGAGTTTACTCGCACTTGACTCGTATTAAGTCATTTTGGTCCATTTTGAAATGTTGCCTTGTGAAAGCGAACTGAAAAAAAAGGGAAAAAAAGCATTATTGTGTCAGCGCTCTGTGTGTTAAGAGAGAATCTACATAAGAATAAATCCACAACTGATTTAAAAAGTGTCAGGTCAAATGTCAAATTGAGAAAACAACATATTTCGGTGGTGATTGAATGTATCCTCGACCACGGCAAACATGAAAGTCTACCGTTTTCAATGGATTAAAAATTAGTTGGTTTATATATAACCAAAGTTTGAAAGATAGAGAATGGAAAAAAAAGCAACAGTGTAACAATTTTAATCCCTTGTTTCGGAACAAAGGAAACCATCTACAGGTGTAAAAACGCCCTCAGAAGATTAGACGTTATTGAACAAAGTCGAGATGCAAGCTGTTCATCTGACCCCCTCAATGCAAACTCATACAATTATAACATTCTATTGTCAGCGTAAATCAAACTGATGCTTTCCCAGCTATCTTTCCCTTTTTGCTCCATTTTTCACCTTCTTTCTAAAGATGGAAAATTACCTTTCCCAATTTTTAAAAAGCTTTATGTAAACATTATAATGCGTATATTGACTGATAATATATACTTTTCTAGTGTTTGTTTTAACATCTTTTTGCAGTAGGCCATTTACTTTTTCCATATGATAAGATAGTACAGATTTTAGGTTTTTCCGTACCATAACTGGCCTCTGCAGATTTTCCTGGTCAGATAATATCCAGACTATTGGGATCTACGCTAATATTAGTCTCTCTGTTTATCCCGAGTTTTACAGTAGTCTGCCGGATCCAGGCCGTATCCAGATCAGATGGTGGACCTATCTGCGGAAACGACTAAAAATGCCGTATTAAGCAATGCAGACAAGTAATTTGGTCACTTTGTAAAGAAAAACTACGCGCCTGCACACATACACATTCAAACGTGCTTGCCTATAAACTAAACACGTAATGCTTACGTGCATGCCGTCATAGTTCTCACAGATTCACGTTTTTTACACGAAAATAACGGTATCATTTCAAAACTATTTCAAAACCTATTTCAAAGTTTGCGTTCTCTAGCCACCGGGCGCTGTCGCTGTGCAGATGAGCTGCCGGGAACACATTAAAAGTTTTCTGTTTTAGTTGAAAATGGTGTTGTTTAAGTAGCCCCAAAGTAAATAACTAATGATTTTTTTACAACAGAAATGAATCAATAAAAAACTTACTTTAGCTGATGCGGGGGAGACATGGGATGGTTGTAACACTTTTTGTTTGAGCATCAGTAACTCAGTGGTTATTTGTGCTAGATGTCTCAAATTTTCATCCATGGTAGCCACATTTGTCCGCTACAAATATAACTCACTTGGACGTGCTACACAATCACAGATTATGTGAGTTAATGTCAAATACAAAGAGTTCCGTTGTTACAACCTACCCCACTACTGGGCTGAGTTGTAACACTACCCGAGGGTTGATGTGAGGTCATTTGCTGAAATAACACTCACACCATCCAATTTTTGCATAAACATAATTGAAAAAAAAAAATGAAAAAACAGTTTAGAACAACGTTGACAGTTTAACCTGACAAAAAGAAAAACATTATATTGCTTTTTTTTTTTTACTTTAAATTTAGTGCAAAACAGTTGTCGAGCGTGTATGTGTGTATTCATGTCACATAAGGGTTCAGTCACTAGCTATGTGTCCGTGATCCACCTATTTTTATGTGAATTTTGAGATATTGCATAAAAAACACTGGATGGAAACATCAAGATGCGCATAAATTCTAATAATGTGCACAAAAAACTTCAATTGAGGCGTTCAATGGAGGCAGATAATTTTTTATCAGAAGCGCATAAACTATGATGGAAACACATTTGAACAAATCCCTCAATATGCAATAAAACACTCACATGACTTCCTCAACAGAGGATGTGATTGATAACTGGACTTATTGGAATCATCATAGGGGTTGGTTGTAACATTTTTAATAAACTGTTACAACTATCTCCACTCCTAACAGCCATAACTTAGCTAACTGTTTTAGCATGTGGGTTTGAAGTTAGCATAAATACAAAGCATCAAAATAAACTACTGAAATAGCTACTTCAGGTCATGCAAGTTAAATTATTGTACCTACAATTATTAATAATAATAATAATAATTAATAACCTTAAAATCACTTTTTTGGTCATAAAATCTACAAATTTGCTCACAGTCACATGCAATTTCTCCTGTGAGCTCTAAAAGAAGATGGGGTTTATGATATTAAAGACATTACCACAGCTCTTTTCTGACCTGTCAAACAACTGACCCAGTGTTACAACCCTCCCCTGTCTCCATACAGCCAAAACAATCTCTGTTCCGATTAATTTCCTATTATCACTCTAAAGCTGCTTTGAAACAATATTGTGAAATGAGTTACCGTATATAAATGAAGGTGATTTGACGACTTCTACGATTACTTTTATAAATCAATAGAAATAGTGTGAGAAGTTGTGTGCGCAAACATCCGAAGCAATAATCCTGCTTCGGATTATAATAATCTGCATTTTTAAATGTTAATAAATCGCTCGCTGTTCTTAACTGTTCTCCTAACTTTATTAAGGAACAATCTAAGATTTATTTATCTAGTGAAGACTATGCAGTGTTAATTTACATTTGATTACTTTTACTTTTCTGTTCCTGAAAACATCTCGGTTACGCATGTAATCCTCATTCCCTGAAGGAGGGAATGGAGACGTACTTCAGAATGTGAACCGACAAATTAGGATATCAATTCAAATTCGTCGGTTCACATTCTAAAGTATGTCTCCATTCCCTCCTTCAGGGAACGAGGTTAGACCAACCTGAAAAACATGAAAAGCTCTGTTTATTTATTGTGTATGTTTGATTTATTGTATTTATTTGTGCTATTGCTCGTAATTTGATTATTTGTTCTTATTTTATTACTGACTGTTTACTTTGAGTACTTTTATTTAGTGATTTAAATTTTATTTAGTTTTTTTTTTTTGTTGTACTTTATTTATTAAGGTTACATGGGTCAAAAAACAATAACTAGGCCTATTTTATTTGATTTATTTAGAACTTTTTTGTGTGTGTGTGTGGGGACGCAAAAACATTTTTCAGGGGAAGTAAAAAATTTAACCACTAGCCCGACCGGGCCTGTAGAAAAAATCCTTAGCATTTTCCCTGACACTTTGACAACGCAACACCATCCACACTAAAACCCTAAAACGACTATAACAATGATTTAAACAGCTTTACAGCTCAAATGATACACCTCAAAATACTTAGTTAAACCTCAAAATACTTCCATTGTAAGTGAATTTTGGGAAAACGGGGGACGACTCAAAATTGTGGTTTTGTGTGTGTGTGTGTGTGTGTGTGTGTGTTAATCAATATTATCCCACAAATGTTGTGGACAAATGATCTCTACTCACCATAGACAGAAACATTGAATGTTTTTGATGTTAGTTTTGCTGCAGTTATCTGTAGTTTATAGAATCCAGCATGTTCGGTTGTGATGTTTGTGATGGTCAGAGATCCAGTTTGATCGTCCAGCTTCAGTCTGTCTCTGAATCTCCCATCAGTGCCTTTATATGTGGAGAAGATTCCAGCAGCTTTGCTGATTTCAGCTATGAGGGACGTTTCAGCTCCAAAATTCCACAGTATGTCTTCATCTTTATGTATTTTAGTAACACTAGAGTTAAGAGTGACAGAATCTCCCTCCATCACTGACACTGACTTCACTTCATCAACACCAAACACACCTGCAAAACAAGTTTTGTCACAGATTAAGACTCCTGTTGGTTTACAAAATCTCAAATCTGCTGTAGTTTTTAACTTAATGTAATTTGAATAAGAGATGTTTAGTTTCATGTTTTTTTTAAGGGACATTCTTCTTGGCTCAATGAAAGAATTGAAAAGTAGAATTTAAAGTAGATGTCATAATCATTTTGGTTTTAATTTATCTGGGAATAATATAGCAAATGCAAATCTGAACAATAGTAGGAGCTTTATTATTTTGAAACAAAATAAATTTGGCCAAAAAAAGATATAGTCATTAACTTACCAATCAGACTCCAGCAGCACAAACAGAACAAAAACATGTGAAACATTTTCTTCAATGGTTCTGTGAAAGTCTGATAAAACGGTCCGCTCAAAGCAGTCTGGAGTGTGAACCCTCCCACAACAGCGTTTGACCCTCCTAGTTCACACACAAATGCTATTGCGTCTTATGATTATATATTTAACATATAAGTGCTCTTCTGATCTTGTGAAGGCTTTAACTGTTTTTAATACTGGAAAACAATCTTTATCAAATGTAAAACATAATTTAACACAAATTATAATTAAGTAATTATCTGATTGTGGTAAATACTGTATTTAAAATTAGAATAGTGGAATATTGTGTGATAATATTAGTCAACAGATTTAATAATAAAAGAAATCTGATGGATTTTAAAATGTTTTTGGAATTATTCATTTGTTGCGAGTGGCAAAAACTACCATCTCACACTATCATTCTCCCTGAGGTAAGACGCAAGCAGCTCATCTGAGTCAAACTGAAACCTGCTGCGGTCGGTTTTCTACAGAAACATGTTTGATGTGTTGGGTGGACAAACAGCTTTTGCATGACTGTGGCCATTTGTTTGATGTGTGTTCAGTTTATAGGTGAAGGGCTTCTTCCTGTCCTGCTGTTATGCACCTCACAGTTTGACTACACAGAACAGCTTTAGGCCGCATTTACACTGCTGGGCCCGTATTCATAAAGAATCCTAATGCAAAGAGTAGCTCCTAGTGACAAAATTCTAAGAAAATTCTTAGAAATGTGGGTGTTTACTCTTAAAATCAACTAAAAAATCCTAGTAAAGAAAAAAGTAATTCAGAAAGGATCTTAACCCTTAAAAGAGGTCTTAAGGTCAAATTTGTTAGGAGCACGGATGAGGACTTTTAAGAGGCTTAAGAGTTTCTTTAGCAGCGGAGAAAATGGCAGAAAGACGAAGAGGGAGAAGAAATGTGTTGCAGACAATGGATGACAGTGACTTAATAAGACGATAGATTAGATCGTGCAGGGATCATGTTTGTTGCATTAAATCCAACTTTCAAACCACAATTTAAATAGACATGCCAGCAATCAGTGTAATTGGAAAGAGTGGAACAATGTTTATAATTCTAAGCCAATCAAATAACTTATAGGAAATTAACAGCATGGTAAATAATAAAAGGAATTATATACATATATATAATGTGTGTGTGTGTGTGTGTGAGTAAGAGAGAACGGTAAAATAGGACAATTTGTGCTTGTAATTTCAAAGTGAAGGCTTAGAATAGACCCTATATTTAAAAGCACTCTTTTTTTCCCCTTTTTGGACAACCAACCAATCACAGTCTTCAAAAGACTGTGTCATACGTAGCAACGGGGTCAGCCCCGCCTCTTCACTAAGATAAAAGTTTTTGTATTTTCCTTGCTCAGAGTTGCTCTCAGATCGGTCCCGAATAGCTCTTAAGCTAAGACTCCTACGTAAAAGTTTTTAAGCTAAATTAGGAGTTTTCTGAGAGGACTCTTAGAATCTTTATGAATACGGGCCCAGGTCTTGATGCTCAATTCCAATTTGTTGACTACATCCAATTTGTTGACGACCATTTTACACATTTTATAAGCGACCCATATCCGATATATGCATTTACAGAATACACTTAAAGGGGTCATATAATGGTACATGCACTTTTACAAGTTGAGTTTACGGAAATGTGTGTTGGCAGTGCCTGTAAGCACAATCATTTCTCAGCAGACTGCTTTATAAACGAGCGTCAGTATAAAGCAGGTTTTGCTAATAAGCTGCTCTTGAAAAAAGTATCGTGTTCCTGCTGCACCTCAGGAAGAAGTGAGTGTAACGTTTTATTAACCTTTATATTAATCTTTGCAAATCGCTTGTACGCATCACGATGAATGAGGCTAAAGTTTACAGGGTAAGTTACAAATACGGCATGCTTTCTGTGTATGACGTTCTCAATATAATTCATAATCCCACGTTTATAATGAACAACGCGTTATGGTTATTACAAACTGTGTACTCGTCTCGGGTGATACGAAGTTAACGTGGTAACACTACACTAAGCTTACTTTTGTACATGGTTTAAAACGGTGTCTGTTACTGATTTAGAAGTAATGTAAAAAAAAAAATCTTATAACATAACATCAATCTGTCAATGAACTAACACATCAGTAAACACATAGCGACTACGCTACTCTGCCAGTACAAAGATAGATCAAAGTGACATGATGTTAACCAACCATTCAGAAACGTCCTGTTTGAACTTCGTTGGGTTCGTCATCTTGTTCCAGGTCCGACTCCGGTTCAAAATGATAAGGTTGCTCAGATGTGTCCTCAGAGACTCCCGTTGCCATTATTTCTCGAAAATATACCCTCAAATGTTGTCAAGGCAACACTCCACGTGTGTTGTGGTGTTTTGTCGGGTCGAACCGAACGCCCCACAGAGCAGAGGGGGCAGGGTGAGCAAAGCTCATTATCATTGGGTATCATTGTCATAGTCACATGCACTGAAATGACTTGCTGAAAACAGAGCTGGTTTTGACCAGGTAAAATTAGTGTTTTCTTACAATACTAATGAGAATTTTTAATTAAAGTATATTACAAACTTTTCATTTAGACACTAAAGAATCATATTAACTTGTACAAAAATGGCATTCTATGACCCCTTTAATGAAACAACCCAAGGTAGTGGTTCTGACCTGGAAAAGAAGTAAAAACAGCCAGAGAAGAACCCTGCAATATTGTCTCTTTTCCCCAAATGTTTAAAAGACATATAACTTCAGCATGACTCTACTGGGTTTAGCCTCCATTGCACCACGGAAAAGAGTCATGTGATCGTGTTAGAGTCCACCTGAGTTGACGTCATTCGCCACCGTCACTTTTTCAGTGACATACAACTCACATTGACAGGGGAATATCAGATCTGTCCCCTTACACAAATGCACATATCCGTTTATTTCAAATCAGGTTTATTTCCGCACATGAATTTCCACATAGGAGGCCTGAAACCAATCTGAGAATATCGGAACTCATGTGCATTCCTGCGTGCTTACACATCTGATCTGTGCCACATGGGAGGAAATTGTGTCACTTGAACCATGTAATGTAAATGCGGCCTTACTCTCAAATAAATTGATTCTGTCAAATCAGTCACAGGTCAGAGGTCAAACTGGATTCTTACTCATCATGGATCATTGAATGCTCTGCTTATTATTTATAAAGATGATATTTAGTGCAACTTTACAAAGCTGACAAAAATGAGAAAGTGTACAAAATATCTCATTATTTGATCTTGCACAGAGATGCTTCTTTTACCTCAAGACCAAGTTAAATTCATTAATCGTGCGCTTACTATCTTACATATTAAAACACTGTCACTGATTTAATTGCTAGTTGAAATCATTTTTAGAAAACGGTACACGGATATAGGAAAAAGTAGAAACAAAATGGCAAAAAAGTCTCTGCGCTTAAAGGGATAGTTCACCCAAAAATGAAAATTCTGTCATCATTTACTCACCCTCAAATTGTTCCAAACCTGTATGAGTTTCTTTGTTCTGCTGAACACAAAAGATTTTTCGAAGAACGTTTGTAACCAAGCTGAGAGAGCAACCATTAACTACCATAGTATTTTTCCCCTACTATGGTAGTCAATAGTTGCTCTCTCTGCTTGGTTACAAACATTCTTCACTCTATCTTATTTTGTGTTCAGCAGAACAAAGAAACTCATACAGGTTTGGAACAACTTGAGGGTGAGTAAATGATGACAGAATTTTCATTTTTGATTGAACTATCCCTTTAAGACTTCATTACTCAAAGCTTTTCAACTCTAACATTGTGGCCACCATGTGGTCAAAACTATGAATAGCACCAACCAAACCTTTCTAACTGAACAAACTTCTTGAACACTTGTCCTTTTAATTTTATTAAATTTTATTGTAAAGGGGGAAAAAAGCAACCGTCTAAGTGATTAATAAAGAAATTATCTCAAAGAATCAATCGCGATTTACTCCGAAAGAATGGAAGTGAAATGTGACAAGATGCCCCGTAGGTGAGGTACATTGTGACATGACAATCTGACAGCTTAAAATGTTCTGATAAAAACAAAATATACAAGATCAAATAAAATATTTTGTCAATACAATTATCACCTTTTTCATATAAAATATTTTTTTTAATTTTTACAACAAACACAATGCAAAAAGTTATATAGTTCAAAAAATAAAAATAATAATGAATAATTTCTGAACATTTAACCCTGGCTCGTGTCTTCTGCTGATTAGATCAGCATTAAAAAACTATCTCAACTGTTAAATAACAGATATATAATTAGAATAATATCAGATTTGTCTAATTTTAAATAAACACAAAAAACAGAGATGAAAAATAAGCAAATTTACTTTTGCTAAGGTTAAATAAATCTTCAGTGATATCTTCCAAAGATTTTTTTAATTTTGGTGCAATTTTCTCTAGTGTTGATATCATAGACATATCAATGATAGAAAGTCGCCAATGAAGCATCTACGTACATATACATATCTATGGTTGATATGGCAACGAGTGGTCACCGCTGTGTGAAACCCCCCCAAAAATATGTATTATTAATCACACTAATTAAAATATGATTTATTATATTAATTATTATTATTTTATTTATTGATTATTTTATAGATTCAGCGAAAACAAAACATGGACAATTTAATTTGTATATTTCACTTGATTATATTAGTTGTAGCTGATTGTCAAACATGTAAATAATATCACTAATATTAGCATTTTTGCATCCACCGTTGGAAAGACGTTTAAAAAGAAATACGAATGGGTGAATATCGTGAATATGAAAGCACTACAGGAAAATAGCTTTAAAGGGGTGGTAAACCCCAATTTCACTATTCTAACTTTAGCTAACGTGTAATGTTGCTGCTTGAGCATAAACAACATCTGCAAAGTTACAACGTTCAAAGTTTAAAGCAAAGGGAGATATTTGCTTTTAAAGAAATCAGTTTCTAAGAACTACAGCAAACGGCCAGTAGGCGACTACACACATTCCTCCAGGGTTGGTGACATCAACAGGCTCAATATTTACATAAACCCCTCCTCCGAGAATATTAAATAAGGGGAGGGTGAGGCCATTTTGTATCGCGGCGCTGTTGTGGTATAGTAGGCTGGAGTGTTGTTGCCGCGATGCCAAGGAAACGCTGTTATTTTCATCCGGATTGCAGGTCTGGGGTACTTGCTCTGTTCAGCCTTCATAGGGACGGGGGTGCGTTGCAGAGCGTTTAACATACAGCATGTTATATGCACGTGTGTTTGAGTCAGCGGGGAATCAGGCGCGCGCAGGGCTCCCTGCAGCACATCTCACGGAGGGAAACTTTCACAATGTTCGCGAGTTCAACACCGGATTTGCACAACGTCAGCTGCGTGAAAAAAACACATTGCCGGTGCGTGGATGCACGACGCGCGCGCTGCACATTTCACGGAGGACAACACAAACTTCCACAAACTTCGCGAGTTCAATACAGGATATGCACCACGGCTTGGATTTACAAACAGAAGCTGTTCACGGGCCACAACCTGTAAGTCTGATTTATTTTTCATCGATGTGTTTTCCTGTAATAGGTTGTAGCAAGGAAGTAAACAGATGACAACGCTATTCTGCAAACCAGTCTGTTAAATGCTCATTCATACTTAACGTTATCCGACGAACACCTAACGTTACAAACACTAACGTTAAAATCTCAACAGCGAACCTGACATTAGTGTAAATGATTCTTTGATTAGAGCTTTTATGTATTGTTTATCTACAGGCTTGCTAAACATGGTTCTGTGTGTGATTTGGCTAACTTACTAGTTAAAGCCAGTGCTTAGTGTTCGTTTTGGGTTAGTTCTTGCGACAGATATTTGGCTATAATCGTTCTAAAAATACAAAAGTTAAAGTGCTATTCAGTAGCGATCATTATAGATCCGCAGTCTTTACTCTTAGGACTGAACAGGTTCTGCTCGATCATCTTCACTCAAATGTTCTGGGTCTGATTCGGGCTCATGGTTTTATTGACGCCGTTGTTTCTCAAAGCACAGCCTCCGGTAAGGGGCGTGACGTTTCCGACATACGCACTAGGCGTTTAGCGAATCACAACACACTGGGCCAGCTAACCAATCAGAGCCCACTGCGTATTTTTGAGGGACTGGCTTCATACAACCCGGAAAGCATCAGACCGTTTTACAAGGAGGGACAGAGCAGTGTAGAATAAAGGTCAAATATATGAAAAATAAGGCAATTTTTTTAAACGAAGCATGAACACATGTTACAGTGCACCCCACAAACACAGTCAAGCCTTCAAAAGAATGTGTTTTACCACCCCTTTAATCAACACCAGATCCAAGTTACCAGCAGATAGCAGTAATGCACTGCTCGCGAATGCGATTTGCCAAAGAAGAAGCAACCTCAGAAGCCACGCTACTTTCGTTTTCACTACATGCTAAAAAGCTCTTTAATTACACAAATACTTCATTAATTTTTCGGTGGATATGTGAAAATGAAGGTCTTTGTGCTCTCATTGATATTCATTGTGTCTGGTAAGATATTTATTTCTACACATGCACTATCTCTCGCTCCGGTCACTGTAAACAATAAAAACATGGCGTTGTGGGGCATTTGTGTTATTTTTCGTATTATTTTACTTTATACTCAAAATAAATTGGTTGTTTTAAACGATTACTGCAGCTGAGTGATTAAGATTATATTGTTATAGTCATCATGACCGGATTTATGCATAGTAGGCACTTATCAATATAGATCAGTGATAGAAGGCCTAGTGGTGGAGTTATGACGTCACTTTGTAGGCTAACCGGCAGTTAGCATCGCTCTGTGATCAACACAAGTTTATGAAACTTACACGTTTTGTCAATCAAGATAATTATCACAGATGAACACAACTTTTATTAATTGTGAAGCTTAAATGCAAAGAGTGTCTGCAGGTTTTACCAAGTCAAATTTAAGACTTTTCAAGACCTTTTAAAGACCATTATGAACTAAATTTAACTTATATCACGAAAAAAAAAAAAAACATAGACAAAGAAAGAAACAACAAAGAAAATGCAGAATCACAAAATTACTTGCAAATTAATGTATTAAAATTGAACCTTACACACGCCGAAGCTCGGCCTTCAACATCCCCGACCCCCAGTACTGCATCTGGCCCACAGCGGAGGCACCAAACTGGGGGGGGGGGGTGTCCAGACTGGTACACACAACATCCTGCCGCTGGCCCTCCGGGGTCCAGCGGTACCCACATTCTCAATAAAAGAGCAGTTTCCTCCCTGACTGAGCTCCGAGAGGGACAGGTTGGCAGTGCGCGACGCCCCCGGGCCTTGCCACTCCTTTCCTTCCCTCTCACCCCTCGCCAGGGGGCAGCAGAGTGGGCACCGAGGACGCCCCCGCGCCTTCTCACCCACTCTCTGCCCCACCTGGAGTATTCAGACAACACTCCGGGCCGCCTCCGGGCCTCCCGAGTCGGGTCTGAATACTCCACCTCGCTGCCTCACCCCGGGTACGTCTGTGGTGCCGTTGATCCCGCTTGTTCGGTCTCTGGGGGCCTGGCTAGGTCTCCCCAGGCCGTCTCGCTGGCTCATCCGTACCATCAGACTCGGCTATGCGATTCAATTCGCACGCCGGCCTCCCAAGTTCAAGGGCATCCTCTTCACCTCCGTGCGGAGCAGCGATGCCCATGTCTTGCGGTCCGAGATCGATGTCCTACTGGCGAAGGGCGCTGTCGAGCCGGTTCCTCCTGCCGATATGAGGTCGGGGTTCTACAGCCCCTACTTCATTGTACCCAAGAAAGGGGGTGGGTTAAGGCCAATCTTGGACCTGCGCATTCTGAATCGGGCCCTGCACAAGCTTCCGTTCAAAATGTTAACGCAGAAACGCATTTTCCAATGCATCCGTCCCCAAGATTGGTTCGCAGCGATCGACCTGAAGGACACGTACTTTCATGTCTCTATCCTTCCTCGACACAGACCGTTCCTGCGCTTTGCGTTTGAGGGGAGGGCATATCAGTACAAAGTCTTGCCCTTCGGGCTGTCCCTGTCGCCTCGCGTCTTCACGAAGGTCGTCGAGGCAGCCATTGTTCCGCTCAGAGATCGCGGCGTTCGCTTACTCAACTATCTCGACGACTGGCTCATACTCGCCGAGTCTCGGGAGCAGTTGTGCGAACACAGGGACATGGTGTTCAGTCACCTCAGCCTGTTGGGACTTCGGGTCAACCGAGAGAAGAGCAAACTCTGCCCCGCGCAGAGGATCTCTTATCTCGGTATGGAGCTGGATTCGGTCAGCCGGACAGCGCGCCTCACTCCAGAGCGCGTCCGGTCAGTGTTGAACTGCTTGAATACGTTCAAAGGCAGGACAGCGGTCCCACTGAAATTATTTCAGAGGCTCCTGGGGCATATGGCATCTGCAGCCGCGGTAACGCCGCTCGGATTGCATATGAGACCGCTTCAACGCTGGTTGCACGACCGAGTCCCGAGATGGGCGTGGCAGAGCGGTCAGTACCGGGTCCTAGTTACTCCTTACTGTCGCCAAACCTTCAGTCCGTGGTCAGACCCCTCGTTTCTACGGGCCGGAGTGTCCCTAGAACAGGTGTCGAGGCATGCTGTGGTCTTCACGGATGCCTCATCCAAGGGCTGGGGGGCCACGTACAACGGGCACGCAGTTTCGGGTCTGTGGACGGGGCCCCAACTGCGTTGGCATATCAATTGCCTAGAGTTATTGGCGGTACGTCTTGCCCTGGCCCGGTTCAAGAAACCACTTCGGGGCAAGCACGCACTGGTCTGTTCGGACAGCACTGCGGCCGTTGCGTACATCAACCGTCAGGGTGGTCTACGCTCCCGTTGCATGCTCCGGCTCGCCCGCCATCTCCTCCTGTGGAGTCAGAAGTTTGTGAGGTCACTTCGTGCCATTCACATCCCAGGTGCGCTGAACCAGACAGCCGACGAGCTCTCTCGCCAGTCGACACCTCCGGGCGAATGGCGACTCCACCCCCGGAGCGTCCAGCTGATATGGGACCACTTCGGAGTTGCACAGGTAGACCTGTTCGCTTCTCCGGACTCGACCCATTGCCAGTGGTACTACTCCCTGACCGGAGGTACCTTAGGCATAGATGCACTGGCGCACAGCTGGCCCCGGGACCTACGCAAGTATGCGTTCCCCCCAGTGAGCCTTCTCACACAGACACTGTGCAAGGTCAGGGAGGACGAGGAGCAGGTCTTATTAGTTGTGCCCTACTGGCCCAACCGGACCTGGTTCCTCCCTGGCCTCCCTTCTCCTGAGGAAGGACCTGCTTTCTCAGGGGCGGGGCACTCTATGGCACCCGCGTCCAGACCTCTGGAATCTCCATGTCTGGTCCCTGGACGGGACGCGGAGGTTCTAGGTGGCCTACCACAAGCAGTGGTAGACACCATCGCTTCAGCTAGAGCCCCCTCTACGAGGCACCTCTACTCTCTGAAGTGGAACCTGTTCGTCGAGTGGTGCTCTTCCCGCCGGGAAGACCCCCGAAAGTGTTCGATTAACGTTGTGCTTTCCTTCCTGCAGGATGGGTTGGATCGAAGGCTGTCTCCCTCCACCCTCAAAGTGTATGTCGCAGCAATAGCGGCGTATCACGATGCAGTAGATGGTAAATCCTTAGGTAAGCACGACTTAATCGTCAGGTTCCTCAGAGGTGCGAGGAGACTAAATCCTCCTCGTTCTACCTCGATACCCTCTTGGGACTTAGCCCTGGTGCTCAGAGCACTTCAGGGTCCCCCATTTGAGCCTTTGCAGTCTGTTGAGCTAAAAATCCTGTCCATGAAGACAGTTCTCCTGATTGCATTGGCTTCAATCAAGAGGGTAGGGGACCTGCATGCACTCTCGGTCGACGAATCGTGCCTAGAATTCGGGCCGGCCAACTCTCACGTTGTCCTGAGACCCCAGCCTGGATACGTGCCCAAGGTTCCTACCACTCCCTTTCGGGACCAGGTGGTGAACCTGCAAGCGCTGCCTTCGGAGGAGGCAGACCCAGCCCTAGCTTTATATCCCGTCCGCGCTCTTCGCGCTTACGTTGACCGGACTCAGAGCTTCAGATCCTCACAGCAGCTCTTCATCTGTTATGGAGGCCAGCAGAAGGGAAAGGCTGTCTCCAAGCAGAGGTTGGCCCACTGGATAGTGGATGCCATTGTCTTGGCTTACCAGTCCCAAGACGTACCTTGCCCGTTCGGGTTGCGAGCACACTCAACAAGGAGTGTTGCTTCTTCCTGGGCGTTGGCTCAAGGCGCCTCGCTGACAGATATATGTAGAGCTGCGGGCTGGGCGACACCTAACACGTTTGCTAGATTTTATAACTCCGTGTAGAGCCGGTATCTTCCCGCATTCTCGCCCCCAGTGGCCAGCAGCGCTAAGTGCCCGTTCTAGTGTCGGCTTGCATATGCCACTCCCGCCCTCTGGGCCGGATACGTGCGTCTATTTGCTCCAGTCGCGTTCCCCGAAATTCGGCTAACCCTGTGAGTTCCTCCGTCACCCCTTCGGTGTCAGACGTGGCAGCCGTCTGATGCCAGGCCTGCACCCGTATGCTTGTGGAACGTGTGTGTAGGCTGGGTTCCATATGTTGCGGTCCCCTCAAGGCTACCCCATATGTGTATTTTCCACGGTACCAGCTACCCTACTCGGCTAGCCCCGTGTCTTTCCCTCGACAGAGCTTCCTGGGTCGTCTCTGGGTGTGTTCTTCCCCCCCCTGGAACCAGGTTGGGTCCACTCCAGAGACTGCCATTTGTTGCACTACCCTGTTAGGTTAGTCCTTATGTGTATTCCACCTCTTCTTCCATTGAAGGATGTGGTCCGCAGCGTACCATCTCCCGAGACGGGCACGCTTTCCCAGCGTTATCCAATAGTCACGCTGAGTGGGTCTTGCAGGAACAGCAGTGACTGTCCTTCCCTGCCCGGATCCCTGACTCCCACTCTAACATAGGAGTGGTCCAGCGAGCTCAGGCAGGACGCTGGAAGGGCCAGCCTCCTGGCGTGTTGGTAGGGATCCCAATTCGTCGGTCAGTTCCGACGTACGTCGAACGTGACCGACTGAAAGGGAACGTCTCGGTTACGTATGTAACCCTCGTTCCCTGAAGGAGGGAACGGAGACGTACGTCCCGTCGCCAGGTGCTGTCCTTCAGCTGAAGGCCCGAGCCACTTATCTCGGCTCCTCAGTTGAAAACGGTATGCGGCACTTCCACTTCCTTATTTATACCCGCAAACGCGGGGCGTTGCGTGGAATGCGTGATCGCATGCCAATGTTCATTGGCTCGTTTTAATTACTCGAAGTAGGTCGGTCTCTGAAAACAGATCCCAATTCGTCGGTCAGTTCCGACGTACGTCTCCGTTCCCTCCTTCAGGGAACGAGGGTTACATACGTAACCGAGACGATATATATATATTTGATGTGAAAATCAAACTAACAATATAAGTGCACCTCAGGAAACATTATAAAATAATCGAAAATGCCATGCCATGGGACCTTTAAAAATTAACATCTTTCTCTCTTTTGACTGCCTTTATCAATTGCACTCTATTTTGTCCCTCTTTTTGAAAGTTGTGAAATCACTTTTGTGGAGTTTTTCTTTTGCTAGTTGAGCAAATGGGGACACAAAAAATATATTTAATGGATTCTCTCTTTCACCGCTATAAAAGTTAACCCAACTATGACGACTTCCGATTTGAGAAACCAAGAAATGTGAAAAGGGTCTATAGGACATCTAAACACTTGATCATTTAACTCCACTTTTAGACATATACCCGCAAACTTCCCTAAGTACTTCCCCTGCCATTTTGAAGTTTATTCAACTTCAAGTGGGCAAGGGAAGTTTATTTGATCAGAACCTCGACTCCTCGATTTTGAGTGAGTGAGTCCATTTCGAAGGCTGTGTCCTCTGGAGGTCACAGTTGTCGGCCGCATACAGTTGGATTCAAAATAAAAGCAGTCCAACATCACTAACCAGATCAGCCACGGTTTTTGGTAGAAATTATATTTCTACATGGCAAATATTTTACTAGTAGGCGTAGTAGAGTAATAGAAAACCAACAGACCCAGCAGTCATGACATGCATGCTGCTGATTTTGTGTAATTGAATCATCATTTGAAAAGGGGCGTGTTCAAAAAAATTGCAGTGTGGAGTCCAATTAGTGATCAATTAGAGGTTATTTATTCTGTGAAGAAACTGGTGTCAAACAAGTGGCCCTTATTTAAGGACAAAGGCAGCAAATGTTGTACTGTGCATTTCTCTCTGAAAATCTGAGTAAAATGGGTCGTTCCAGACATTGTTCAGAAGAACAGCGTACTTTGATTAAAACGTTGCTTAGAGAGGGGAAAACAAATAAAAAAGTGCAGAAAATGATAGGCTGCTCAGCTAAAATGATATCAAATGCTTTAAAATGGCAACCAAAACCAGAAAGACGTGGAAGAAAGCGGAAAACAGCCAAAATGGCAAAGATCAGCTCGAGGGGTGATCAAAGAAAATCTAAAGTTACCTGTGAGTACTGTAACAATTAGACAACACCTACGTGAAGCCAAGCTATCGGCAAGAAGCCCCTCAAAGTCCCATTGTTGAAGTGCAAGCATCATGATATGGGGATGTTTCTCATACTATGGTGTTGGGCCTATTTATCGCGTTCCAGGGATCATGGATCAGTTTGAGTATGCCGAAGAGGAAATGTCCTTGAAATGGGTGTTTCAACAAGACAACGACCCCAAACACATGTTATAACACATGTTATAAAAAACATTTTAGTGGAACTGAAGGGTGATCGCTGTCATGCGGTGAATCTAGGCAAATCGTGGAACAGCTGCTCGTCCGTACAGTCTTGTGCAGCCGCTCTCAAGAAACTGCACCGGCTGTATTAGCCGACTGCTCTCGAATTGCTTTCACGGTACTTTGATGCCATACGTCACTGTCACATGGCGTCCGCGCTGTCTCAAGTCGGACCAAATTTCTAACCCGCATGCACTGCTTCAAGTCAACCGCCGATCGGTCTGTGCATCACTGCATCAAGTTGAACAAGCCTAATATGTACTCTTCAGGCATATCTATAGACCACGATGCAACACTTGTGATGTCACAGCAGATTGCGCTTAATTTACCCTCTCTGTAACGCAGCTGTCGACACTGTAATCTCTGAAAATGCTCTCTCTACCCCCCCCCCCCCCCCCTTTAAGCACTACATAATTAGCGAACGCCGCCACCGTGGGCATCATAAAGTGATCGCGTATAGGTCATCAAAACGGCCAGCGGCGGTACTGACTGTAATTACTTTTGTTTTAACTTTTTTTTTCTTAAGGATTAAGCTTGAGTAATATAGGCCTATTATAGATTAGCTGCATTTTACATTATGATTTCCAGTGTGCAATGAAACATGAATGTGCAAATTATATATCCAGACATATTTCTCTGCTCACAATCTTTATGATCTGTAGAAAAACATTTCACAGCACTTTCCAGTTTGTCACACTATTACAGATGTGATTTATTATTAACTGTTAATTTCTTCTTTAGGTGGTTCTGATCCTGTAATAGAGACCGTGTCAGTGAAGGAGGGAGATTCACTCACTCTACAGACTGATGTCACAACAAACCAACAAGGGAGAATTAAATGGTATTTTAATGACAATCGTATAGCTCAAATTTATGGAGATCTCAGTACTGCCTGTACAGATGTTCAGTGTAATGAAGGTACTGAGAGGTTCAGAGACAGACTGAAGCTGGATCATCAGACTGGATCTCTGACCATCACAAACATCACAAACACAGACTCTGGACTCTATAATCTACAGATCAACAGCAGCATTAAAAGCTTCATAGTTACAGTCACTGGTGAGTATTATTGAGTTATTCAGTGCCTTTTCCCTACAGTTTTAGAATACAGTTCAGTATTATTATTTTTTTATAGGGGCCTGTTTGAAAAAGTGAGCTTTGGCTCAGTATTAAAAAATAATTGAGATCATCTCTATTACCTTAGCATAAATTAAACGCTTTTAACAAAACCACATGGTGTTCACACAAATTATATTAAAGGAATAGTTCACACAAAATATATATTTACTTGCTCTCACGTTGGTCCAAACCCATAAGACTTTTGTTCATATTCAAAACACAAATTTGAGAGATTTCTAGCCTGGATGCCAGCCGAATTTAGCCCCGCCCACAACATTTGAGGTCGGGGAGTTCGGTCTGGACTTGATCCGTTGTGGAGCAACTATGCTCGAACCAGAGCTGTTTGGATCAATCAAATTGCCAAGGGGGGCTTTATACGATGATGGACAGATGATCAACAGTAACGTAATCATCCACGTCACCAAAGAGCGCTTGGGTTGAATTCGTTTGAATCTGAGTATGACGACGTCAGGCTAAAGTACTCTGTGTATTGTTATTTATTTTTAAATTATTTTTACAACACTGGCAAAGATCGATTACAATTTCTTCTTCTTCTTCTTCTTCTTCTTCTACTTCTAGCGTGTGCAGTTGAGGTCTGTTGACAACTTGACAACTGTGCGTTTTTATTTATTTATTTGTATTAAACATTACAAAACATCACAGTATTAAAGCAGTACAGATAGACATCTATGGATTAGTGATTTTTAGATAGAGTTCTTTTTTAACTAATATTTAATATGACGAGTTGTTTCAGACAGTGTTCCCGTGGGGTCTTAAAAAGTGTTAAGTCTAAAATTTCAAAATCTAAATTTTAGGCCTTAAAAAGGCATAAATTAGCTGAAGTATTGAGTTCTAGGTCTTAAATAATTTTAAACTGGTCTTAATTTTCTAACGTCCATGTAACTGAGGTCCATGCTACCTCTATTGCTCAATGAAATGTTCCCGCAGCGCTTTAGTGTGTGTGTTTATTCCGGGGTGTTGTAGTTCTTTCTTTCGCTAGTCCAACTACAGTTCGCTGTATTACAACTACAAATGAGACCAACATGCATCTTATATTGCAGCCAATCAGCTTTTGTGTTATTGGCAAGAGTCTCTTTCGGATTGTACCACAGGCACATCAAACTGATTTTATTCTTCAGCTAACAGTTCTCCAGTTCTTCGATCGTGAAAGCAAAGGAAAATCTTTCTCACCTGACATTTGGTATAATGACCAAATAAAAGCATGATATGCCTGATAGCACTAAAAAAAACACAAACTCAGTTTGTTACTGTCCGATGTCAGACTGACTGGATTCTGTGCACGTGTTTGCCGCCTGTCGGCGCTCGTGCGAATGTGTTCTATTTCTAGGCTTATTGCCCCTGAACGATTAAATCACACATTACACACAAATACGATTAAATTCACACAAATACACACAATGCCAAAGAACTAGCGCTGATAAAAGGTGTTGTCGCCTCACATCACTTGTGTTGGGGCAAAAAAGGTGTGCTTGCCTTGAACACTACGAAAAGGACTACAGGCGACTGTCAACTAGAATGTGTGTTCTGTTAGTAAAAAGGTGTTTACAAGCTGGAGCAAACTTTTCCAGAAAGTTGTAACGTGAAGCTGTTTCGAACTCCCAAAATGAACTTCAAATGAAGCTCGTTTTGGCCTGAATTTGTTCGAAATGATGTCACTTCAGTTCTTTCTTCAGTTTAACTTGAAGTATATTGGGTACTTTAGAAGACTGAAACTAGTCTCATCTTGACCTGCTTGATTTGTGAATTGTTTTCATGGCAAAGCTCTTGTCCATAAAGCCCTTGGTAAGTCCGCTAGTCAGGAATGTGCCTAAAAGGTTTAATGTCCATTTCCAATGAACACGCAGACCACATTAATGCATAAATCACCTGTTTTAGATTGAACCTGATTTGTGATTCACATTTTATTTCACACTGCTTCATCCTATATTTCTTGTGTAATAATGACATGGTCTGTTTACCCTTCCTTGAGTCCTTAACTTCACTTTTGAGATTTGTCAAATCTTTAACCCTTCCCTGAGTGCAGAACTTTGTGAAAACTTTCTATTGTGACAGTTTTGGTCAGTTAGCCCTTCCCTGAATATGCTTGTTAACCAAACTGATTTGTGAAATCTTTCAAATTTGAAATTGATATTTTAGTAGATTTGGCTGTGGAAATCTTCTAAAAAAATGCATTGTCTTCTTTATAATCCTTTGTGATATAGATGTGAGAATGACGTTTTATAACAGTCTGAAAATACAAAATTAAAGCAATGATACCAGATGCAAAAAGATGACAGTGACACTGCTGTAGCTATCACTGTCATCACAATTTCACATGAAGCAATAATTTTGTGGATTCACTTCTGAATCTTTGCAGTGTATACATTAGCATTATTATTATTATTATTATTATTATTATTATTTATATAGAGTTATATACAGAAATTAAGCAAGCATGACTTGCATTATAATCAATGAAACTCACCATGATGCATAATGAATCGTTTTATTTGTGTCTCCACATTGTTTGATATAATCAGAAGCTATAATTGTCATTACATTTTTTTAATCTGTTGATTTGGTTTCAGGTGTTCCTGAATTAGATAAAATGAAGAGAAAGTCAGTGAAGGAGGGAGAATCTGTTACTTTAGATCCCAAAGAAATGAAATACCCAAATTATGTGATGACGTGGTATTTAATGAGATTCTTATTGCTGAAATCACTGGAGATCAGAGTCAGATCTGTACAGATGATCAGTGTAAAGAGAGATTCAGAGACAGACTGAAATTGAATCAGACTGGATCTCTGACCATCACAAACACCAGAAACACAGACTCTGGACTTTATGAACTGAAGATCATCAGCAGCAGCATTGGTCGTCGTCGCCGCAGCATCAGCATCACCAATGTGAAGAGCTTCAGTGTTACTGTTATTGGTGAGTATAAGTGAATTTTCTTAAGGCATTTTAAAATGTTTTCACCATTTTTAAAGGTCCCATGGTATGGCATTTTTCTATTTTTTTATAATGTTTCCTGAGGTGCACTTATATTGTTAGTATGATTTTTACATCAAAAAATGTCATAATTTAGAAATAAAATGCATTTTTTCTATACTGTTATTACCCCTCTGGCTTGAATGCTCTGTTTCAAGGGGCGTGTCTGCTGTGAGACTTCACTGAAAACGCCCACTGTTGTGATTGGCTGACATCTTTGCATTTGAAATGAGTGTTAGATTATGTTGCGGAGGGGGCGTGGTTTAGCAAGGCACTGCATGCATGAGAGAGAGAGAGAGACTGACTGGGCACTCGTGAACCACGGAGAGCTGGAGGAAGTTTTATTGTAACAAACTTCATTGTAATATATCTTTATAATTTGTTTTTGTGTACATTTTTGACATTTCTGAGCGTTTAAATAGGTTTTAGGTCTGTATTATCTGTGTAAATAAGTAGGGACTTTTATTTTGTCGGGTATTGCAGTCTACGGAGCGATATGAAAAAAGAGGGAGCGCTCATGAGAGCTTGCGGTTCATCATTCAGTGGGTTTAAGCAGATTTAAAGTTTACAGTTTGTTTAGCACCCCCCGAAAAGAGCTTTGTGCAGCATAACAGCGTCATACATTATAACGGCAGTTTGGGCAAGTGTGCAGATACTCTCGCAACGTGTGATTGACAGCTCCGGACATTATAAACAGAGTGTTCTTTGATCGCTCTCTGTAGTTTAATCACTTAAATAACGGATTTGTTTCATGCTACTAACAGAAACGATCGTTTTAGTCACTGGCTTGATTCACTGATGCATTACGCTTAGGGCATCAAGACGGCGATCATTAAACGATCTAGAAAGAAAGTCTGAGTGAACTTGAATGATTAGCTACACATCAGAAATCACTGATTACAGATCAGGCATTAATGAACACTGTTACTCACTGTTTGTCGCGGTGCTGTCGATATCGTAAAGTCTGTTTGTAAAGCCTGTGCTGACATAAAATGAATCCATTTTCTCCGAGTGCTCTGGGCGGGCAAAGCAGAGGAAGGGGGAGGTAACCTTTCCTGGTATGACGACATAACAGGAAAATTCAAGATCAGCTCGTCTGAGCTGTCATTTTCTCAAAGGCAGAGAAAGACAGCCAGAACTCTGTTAACATCCTTCAAAATTTCTAGCCACTTGGGGACAATATTCAGGCTAGGGGAACTCATATTAATGTAAAAAGAAACTCATAAAATGAAATTTTCATGCAATGGGACCTTTAAATCTAGTAGTAATTTCTGTTCCTTTTTATCTGCTCCAGGTTCAGGTCTGTCTTCAGGTGCTGTAGCAGCAATAGCTGTTGTTGTTCAGCTGGTGTTTGCAGCTGTAACTGCTGCTGTGGTCTATAGACTAGCAAGACAGAATGTAAGTGTTACATACAGCTGATTTAACAAAAAATGTGTGATGTATTGTGCAAAGTAAACATTTAAAAGAACAGTGATATGAATACATTGATATATTATTTGTAAGCAATTATAATTATTTCTATTAAATAATTAACATATGGTGTTGCAACACATCTAAGATCAGGATGGAATGTAAATGTACATTGCAAAAATGTCTTTTTTTAATTTATTTTTTTTATCATGCAAACGAAGTTCACAGGTTAAAGACAACATAAACTCTAATTATCTCCCAAATAAAAAATATGAAAAAATTTGGGCAACTTTATTCAAATAGCTAGTAAGGAATTCAATAACCAGTGCTAGTTATTTAAACTTACCAGTATAATATTTCAAGCATTTTAGATTATCCATGTGAATTTTTAACATCAAAATTTAAATGTTCAGTGAAAAAACAAAAGTATTATTGTCTTTCTGAATAGTCTGTGATATTTAAATTACAATATAACAGTATAAATTTTGTGCGTTTGTGAAACATCCATCCTGTTCATTTCTTTTACCTTCTGTGAATCTGTGTTTTCTTACAGGAGGATGTGATCTGAAGAAGACTCAACTGAGGGGCGACATGGACAAAATATATCCGCATTTCCTCTGATTCGGATAAAATAAGGCTAATTTTATTTATTTAAAGCTGCAAATCTGCAAGCAAAAGATTAGACTGGACAGAAATTAAAATCTACAGGTAAAGCTAATACACACAAAATACACGTATTAAATATGATCTGGTCAGAGGTCAGATCAAGTCAAGTCACCTTTATTTATATAGTGCTTTTTACAATGAAGAAAACAGTGATGTCATCAGCTCATTTCAATAATCATATGTTAATGCGGGTGGATCAGTAATATAGTTATTATAAATGTAATATAATAATTTATAATATAAAAAAATATATATACATTTTTAGTGTCCCCAACTGAGCATGCCAAAAGCCAAAGGCAATGGTGGTAAGGAACCAAAACTCCATCATCAATAGTAATTATAGTCTACTTTTGATTACCCCATTACAACACAGGTGCTGCTATCATAAAACTTTACTTTAAAATTCTACAAATGGCACATTTAATGTCCAACAAATATTGTAGCAAAATTTAGCTATATTTTAGTCAGAAATACAAATGCAAGTTATGCACGGAAAAAAAAATGCATTATTCAAATGCATTATTAAGCACAGACTATATGTCAGCACACGCATACAGAGCACCTGACGGCTCTCTGCATTAAGTTATTTTGAAGCCATTAATATAAAGGTTGTCTCATGTTTAGGACAAATTGGATAATGCACTTTCCCCGCAGCAGCTCACATGGTCCTCTGCTTTTTTTTCATATACGCTCCTATATAACATCAAACTGCTTTATTTTGATATTAATGGTAATGCCTCATCTTATATTGTTTATAAAAATATTAATGGAACATTTCCTGATCGGCTGAGACTAAAGCCTCAGTCACACCACTAACAACATGCAGTGACAAGTGACATGATGACTGCCGACTAGGCATGTGCCGGTATCAAATTTTCATGTTGCGATTAATTGCTTAAGCTTTTATCACGGTATACGGTATTATCACGATATTTAAAAAAAAGTTGCAAAAAAAGTGTTGTCATACTATAACAGGTTTAAAAACTTTCTTATAACAAAAGAACCAAACATTTAAATACAATAAAGCAATACACAAAAATGTATAAAGTAAACAAATATTTGAAACAGATTAAAGTGCTAAAGAATTATAAAGAACAATAGGTAACACTTTACAATAATGTCTCGCCAGTTAATGCATTAACATTAACAAAGAGCGAATAGCTACATTTTTACAGAAGTTATTCTTCTTTGATAATGTTAGTTTAAAAAAGCAACTGTTAGTGTAAGCTCAGGTCCATTAAATAATACAGTTACAACTTTTGATTTTAATAATGTGTTATTAAATGCTGAAATGTACATTTAACTAAGATTAATACATGCTTTAGAAGTATTTTTCATTGTCAGTTTGTTAATGAATGAACTAATGTTAAATAATGGAGCCATATTGTAAAGTGTGTGATTGAACAACAGTCAGAACATATTCAAACAATATCTAGGGCATGTAATTTAAAACTTAAAAAAAAAAAATTAAGTTTGAAAATGACTTTAAGTCTTTAAGTATTAGGTTATGTGATGACAAGCACCGGATTGTGGTTACTGGGGAAACGGCTGTATTTCTGCTGTTCCATCAGCGCCCTCTGCTGTCTGAAAGTGAATGTGCACTTCAGTGCCTGCCTTCCGCCATGTGCTCGGCTCATGAACGTCTGTTTACATCAGTGGGCGTTCCTCTTTGACGCGTTGTTCATTTTAAACGGTTGATGGGTAAAGTATTCTTAAAATACATTCTAAAAATCTGAATAATTCGTAATAAATAATTATTCACGGTATTTTGAAGTGCCCACGATAACAATATTGTGCATGTTCATTATTGCGGTATATCGTATTAACGTTTACCGGCACATGATGTCTACTGCCGACTACTGGTGACATGAGCAACAGTGACATTTGGCAACAGGATGTAGGTGTGTCCAGTGATGAGAAAATATCAACTTTATGCAAATGAGCAGCAACTTTCAGGAGCGTCTACCAATGGAAGTGAAGTTAATAGAGTTGTCTCCTGTCAGAAACTGTAATGTGTCAGCAAGATGAAGTCAATCTGACCGTAGTAAATTAAGCTATTTGTATCAAGGCTATACTCGCCACAAACAAACTGCCAGCTGTTTGTCAGGGGAAATGACTCAGGGTTCCCACGCTTCTTGAAAGTACTTGAAAGTACTTGAATTTCAGACACAAGGATTCAAGGCCTTGGAAGTACTTGAAAACAAATATAGGTCCTTGAAAATGCTTGAATTAAATTTGAAATAAATTTAGTTTAGAATGGTGTTATTTCAAAAATTGTCCAACAGTATATGCGCTATCAAAGACAGAACTAAACGTTGCTTATGTTCAGGGGGTGGAGGGGTAGCGGGGAAAAAAAACTTGAACCGATGGAGAGCAGTACATACACTTGCTGAAAATGAAAAGTTGTGATTTTCTAGGCCGATATGGCTAGCCTAGGAACTATACTCTCATTCCTGCGTAGTAATCAAGGAGCTTTTGCATGGGTGCAGCCGAGGAATGATATTACGCAGCGCCTGAAAACAGGCTAACTTCCTTCAACATAACCAACGTGACAACTTGCTTGCACAGAGAGCATGCTGGGGACAATTTTCAGGCGCTATGTAATACCACTAACGACTATTTTTATATCGATTAATCTATTGACTAATTAATTGATGAATCTGTCGACTAATTAATCAATTAATCTATCGACTAATTGAATAGCCATATTGTTCTAGAAAATCACAACTTTTCTTTTTCCGGTAGTCTTAGTTCATGCTGTAACTTTACACATCACAACATGTAAATAGGAAAATGGTGGCATTATTTTGTCACTTATTGAGCAGTAGGCTAGCTGGAGCCGTTTACCAACAGTCTTTGTGCTAAGCTAGGCTAACGGTGGGTGCGTCAGACAGTTATGGCACAGAGATGAGAATGGTATGTATGGACTTATCTAACTCTGGGAGATACGGTGAATAAGCTAAAGTCCCAAAAAAGTCGGCATTTTCCTTTAAGTAGCCTACTTTAAGAGATCTTTCGTGATGCTACATATGCTGGGTTATGAATCTGATAGGTGCTTGAAATAAAATAAATGGTGCTTGAAAAAGTCCTTGAATCTGGTGTTCATGAAAGAGTGGGAACCCTGTGACTGCTTGTTTTCTCCTTTTTAATCAAACTGAGTTCTCTCCAGCCTGCAGTGCTGGAAATGGATCTTATGACAGCTCATGCACCAGCTGATGGTTTCCAGCATAAGGTCTTGTGAGCTTAAATGGACCTGTGAACACTGATAGCCTGTTTCTTTTAGAGTTTTTAATGTCTTGTATAGCAATTTTATAATTGTAAGTTTTTTTTGTTGTTTGGTATTTTCTGTCGACACTTCCTTTGAATTGGTTCTTTTTGGTTAGTTTTCTGGGAACTGTTTTATAATTACCTATTTAGAAAAAAATGAAATGTCTTGTATGCTGCTGCAATGTAATCCTGCTACTTTCTCTAAAGGAAAATGTATAGGTCATCCTATCGGTCAATGGTAGAGCAATTACTGTTTGTCTCAGGTGAAGTCTTATTTTGGACACTAAATGGTGCGCTGTGGTGTAGTGCATGAAATACCAGAGGGGCAGGGTTTGTCTTGTGAATGGGCGGTGTGGGAATACAAATTTTAGAAAGTACATTGCATTTAGCATTTTAGGTAAAAATTATGATATTAGATGAATTAGTCTGCTATGCAAAATCTTCCAGACCTGTTTTACTGATTTCAGAGGCTCTAGCAAGAGTCTCTTTCCTAAATGATCACAGATCACAGCGCGTTCTTGTGTTCCCTGAAGAGGGCAGATGCATCGATACTCGAAACCACGATCAGCAATGCAGCGATAGGTTGGCGTCAAGACAGCAACGTAATGACATCACATAATTAAAAAAGCCACCTGGCAAAAAAACTTGACAAATTATACAATAAAAACCCCACGAATTTCTGGACCTTTATAAGGAAACAGCCAAATCACCAAACCAACATAAAAGTTATGATAGATAAATGATAAATGTTTTTAGTTTTTTTAACATGATTACCAATTATTTATATTCACGATTTTATACAGTATTTGTACACCCTTTACATTTTTATTTAAATGTTGTAATTTAATTTTTAATTCAATTTGGAGCAGATTTGTAACGTGACAGTATTAAAGTTTCTTAAGGGTCAAATTCTCTGCATCTCTTGCGCTGCATCAAGCCATCCCATAATATCTGTCATCACTTAAATTAATGCACGGCTCAGAGTAACTGTACAACATGTGTGTAAACCTCCAATAAAATTATAAAGTAATTATTCCATCACAAATAAATCGCTCAATCAAGTGGCTGTGTCTATATTATTATAAACAACATTATAATATTATATACATTCTCATATACATATAGCCTACAATATAACATTTTGTATATTATTATTATTATTATTTAAAATGATTATTATTGCCCCTGGTTCAGTAATGAACTCTTGTAATAAAGTAGCAGTGGCTGGGACAGATTTTAAGTATCACCTCAAGATGCAATCTAATCCTGTTTACATGAAATAAGCCTGCTCATGAGCAGGTTTAAGCTTACGGACCTGTTACTATGACAGCAAGTCCAGGATGAGCTTCGAAGAACCAAACAATCCGAGATCATGTCAAATCGTCAACAATCAAATCCAGCTAACTGAGTTAGCGACGTACGAAGAACGGGCCCCTGGTCTCTACTTCAAGAAACAACAGAAGTTCACAACAGCGGCGTTCCACTCCAAATTTGTATGCCCTTCACTAGGCGATTTGGCGAGTTATGTTTCGCAAATCAGTCAATAAGAAAATTAAATATAGCTGAATTGAGAAGCACCTGCATATTTCTGGCTTACTTAAACACAAACATCACCAAGCAGCAAATAAAAGCACTTGGCTGTAAAGGGAATAACTTAAGAATTAATGTTATGCTTCAAATAAAGATTGTATCTTTTACATTGTGATGCCAGTAAGTGGCGACCAGTGGCTGTTAAAATGTATTTGATAGAGAACTCAGGACAAACTTAATTCATTGTTTTCAAACGATAATGAATTAATTTAAAGTTGTTAAAATATGTTCATAATGTCGTATATTAATGTAATGCTGCATATACATCTGTATATGCATATGTATATGCCACAAGGCACTAAAGTGTAAACTACAAAAGATGCGGTTTGCGTTCTGTTTGTCCCAGTTGATTTACGGCTGTCTGACCGTGAGACTGATGTGTCGGCAGCTAGAAAAATAAATATGCTAAACATGATCCATCTCTATCGTCTACGCTTTTCCTCCGAATGCAACGCTAGCTGCAACAGTAGTGTAGCATAACTCAACAAAAGTATTTTAAATATACTAATTTATAAATAGATTCATTTATAACATTAACTAGAAAATTTTTTCAGAACATCAAGTAAATTACATTTTATTTTGTTTAGTTGTCTATAGTTTTGTGTGGTACAAATACCACTTGTGGGGCTGCCTCTAGTGGTACACAGAGGAATCACTAAATAAATTAAGAATACATTTATAAATGTAATCTTTATTTGGGTAAAAAATATGTTTTTACATTTAAGTACAGTGCAGTTTTAATTTAACTTTACAACACATTTGAATTGAATCATTATTTAATTATTTTATTTACCTGAATGTAAGCGCAGTGCAGAAAAATTGCGTATATTAAACTTTTATTTAAAGGTCCTGTTCTTCGTGATCCCATTTTTCAAACTTTAGTTAGTGTGTAATGTTGCTGTTAGAGCATAAATAATACCTGTAAAATTATAAAGCTCAAAGTTCAATGCCAAGCGAGATATTTTATTTAACAGAAGTTCCCTTTCAAAGCCTACAGCGAACGGCCGGCCAGCCTGTACTTCCTGCTTTAATGACGTCAATAGAACAGTTTGTTGACTAACCTCCCCCCACAAGAAAAAAAGGGGGCGTGGCCTTGTTGCTCTCCCACGTGGAGAAGAGCAAGTGTTGCGTTTGTAGAGTGTGTTTGTCGCCATGTCGTCGAGACGCTGTTACTTTCATCCCGGAGTCAAATCACCTTTGTTTGGCCAGGGACGCTGTACTTTGAGCGCATACATCTCCCCGTTATGGTAAGAGGCTTGACCTTTCCGGGCAACGTGCCCTAAGCTGCTGTCGAATCACAACACGGGAACCGCTGGCACAATAAGCACTCGTTACGTATTTCTGAAGGAGGGACTTCATACAGGGTTCCCACGCTTCTTGAAAGTACTTAGAAGAATTTTAGACTGCATTTTGTTAGAGTAGCGTGGTGCTATTACAAAAATTGGCTTTTATGCGCTGCCAAAGCCAGAACAAAACAGCATTATGGGAGGAAGGAATATATTTCTGCTGTTCCATAAGCGCCATCTACTGTCAAAAGCCCTATTTGGGTGGTAATTGTTTCTCGTGGGGTCATAAGGTATTGTCATCCTTGACAGGGGCTAGTCTGAGATGTTATTGCCGCCCGAATCCAGAAGGTCAGTGTTTTTCTCCCACCACACACGTAAAAATCCCCGGCCGAATGACCTACTGTTTTTAGACAAACACCAAGGACGTGTGGTCATTTAATTGCCGTCCGATGAGATCACTTCAAAATACACTAATATCCTTTTTGACCACTGCAGGCCACAGTACGGTTGCGCTTTGCTGTAATTTGGATGCATTTTAAAGATCTAGACTTTCATTACTGAAATGATGGCAAGTATTTACAAGAGCGATATTTCCTCACCGCTCAAAAAAGAAAAAGAATAGCACGTAAACATTTGACATCTTTTCATTGAATTGGAAAATTCATGTATACAATATTATCTCTATATTTTGATATTTTAATTAAGTAATGATTTATAAAAAAGAAAACTAAAACTAGTGTGAAATTGTGGTAAAGCTTGTTCGTGTAGATGCGGGAAGGAAGAAGACGGGGTCGGCGTAACTGGGACTGCACTCTTTATTGATCTTCACGATCCTCAATTTACAACACGCACGAGGGCGTTCAACTCAAAACATTAACTACAACAGACAACGTTGCTCTCAAACTCAATATCTTTCTCTGATCTCTGGCAGTGATGTGCAGGCGTCTGCAGTCCCAGTCACAGTCTCTCTCACTCTCTCTCTCCAAGGAGCGGCTTTTACGGTCTCTCCACGCCAATCACTGGAATGAGACACAGGTGTTAGTGATCTGCACTTGACCTACTTACTCACCGCTCGTCTCCGTATTTCCTCGCTCCCGCTACAGACTTCGCAGAACCACGCCCCCACCGCCACATACCCCCACCGCCCGCACCAGGCCGGGGAGCCATCCGGCCTGCAGCCCCCCCCCCCCCCCCCCCCCTCCTGGAGAGGAAGTCAGCCACAGCCATCTGAGCACCCGGCCTGTGGATCACCTTGAATTTAAAAGGCTGTAAAGCTAGATACCAACGGGTGATCCGGGCGTTGGTATCCTTCATGCGGTGGAGCCACTGCAAGGGGGCGTGGTCCGAACAGAGGGTGAACTCCCGCCCCAGGAGGTAATAGCGGAGGGTGAGAACGGCCCACCTGATCGCCAGGCACTCCTTTTCTATGGTGCTGTACATCGTCTCTCTCTTAGAGAGCTTGCGACTGATGTACAGCACCGGCCGCTCCTCCCCCTCCACCTCCTGGGACAGGACTGCGCCCAGCCCCCTGTCTGAGGCGTCGGTCTGTAGGGAAAAAGGAGAGAGAAATTAGGAGCTTGTAAGAGCGGCCCACCACACAGAGCAGCCTTTATCTGGGTAAAAGCCTGCTGGCACCGCTCCGTCCACTGAACTGTATCTGGTACCTCCTTTTTAGTTAGATCAGTCAGCGGGCTAGCGAGGTCCGAATAATTAGGTACAAACCTTCTATAATATCCCGCTAGCCCCAGGAACTGTCTAACCTCCTTTTTGGTCTTGGGCCGTGGGCAGGTTGCAATGGCTGCAGTCTTGTCAATTTGGGGACGCACCTGTCCATGACCCAAGTGGAAGCCCAGATATTGTAGAAGATTTTATTAGTTAAAAATTAGCAGTTTAAGGCTAATGAAAAGACACTATTATGTTCAAATGTGTGCTGACATCTCAAGTGTGTTCAAATGTGTGCTGACTGTGTTTAAATATATGCTGACTTTGAGAATGCTATTTAGAAGGACAGGAACAGAATTAGAACTTAGAATGTGGTAATATGTGAGCCAGGGGGTTGTTACCATGTTAGGAAGACAACAGTGGTTACCAAAATAGGAAGACAACTATGGTATATATATGACAGAAAATTCAAGTAGCAGGAGGGCCGGTGGCTGACGGCCCTCCGGCTTCATTGCTGTGTTTGGTGTGAATAAAGCCTCTTCTGAAATCACTAATCCTGTGTGAAGAAATTTTTATAAGAAGAGAATTCTTCAACATATTTGGCGACCCCGGCAGGACTGGCTCAGGAGCTGATAAAGAACCGCGGCAGGGTGTTCCTGGACGAATCAGCACAAACAAGTGGCCACGGTAAGCAGTTTTTGCTTAAAAGTTTGTGTTATTCGCCAGAAATGTACCTGTTGTGGTGAGACAGCTTCTCCAAATTTAAAGAACTGAAAAGGATTTTTGATTTCAGAATAAATGCATGCTGTATAGTTTCTAACAAAAAGGCCTTGGGGGATATTAAGGAAATATGTAGAAGCGTAAATTAGGTTATGTGTATTCTTGTCAAGCCAGATAGTTTTGATAAGGTTTTAATTGTGTTTTATCGTGTTGAGGAAGTGTATCGATAAATTTGAAAAAAAGGTTTTAATTGAGCTTTATCATGTTGGGGAAGTGTATTGATAAGGTTTCAATTGTGTTTTATCATGTTGAGGAAGTGTATTGATAAAACTTGATAAAAAGGTTTTAATTGTGCTTTATCGTGTTGAGGAAGTGTATCGATAAGGTTTTAATTGTGTTTTATCGTGTTGAGGAAGTGTATCGATAAATTTGAAAAAAAAGGTTTTAATTGAGCTTTATCATGTTGGGGAAGTGTATTGATAAGGTTTCAATTGTGTTTTATCATGTTGAGGAAGTGTATTGATAAAACTTGATAAAAAGGTTTTAATTGTGCTTTATCGTGTTGAGGAAGTGTATCGATAAATTTGAAAAAAAGGTTTTAATTGAGCTCTATCATGTTGGGGAAGTGTATTGATAAGGTTTCAATTGTGTTTTATCATGTTGAGGAAGTGTATTGATAAAACTTGATTAAAAGGTTTTAATTGTGCTTTATCATGTTGAGGAAGTGTATTGATGAAACTTGATGAAAAGGTTTCAATTGTGTTTTATCATGTTGAGGAAGTGTATTGATAAAACTTGATAAAAAGGTTTTAATTGTGCTTTATCGTGTTGAGGAAGTGTATCGATAAATTTGAAAAAAAGGTTTTAATTGAGCTCTATCATGTTGGGGAAGTGTATTGATAAGGTTTCAATTGTGTTTTATCATGTTGAGGAAGTGTATTGATAAAACTTGATAAAAAGGTTTTAATTGTGCTTTATCATGTTGGGGAAGTGTATTGATAAGGTTTTAATTGTGGTTTATCATGTTGAGGAAGTGTATTGATAAATTGGACAAAAGAGTTTTAATTGTAAGTTATTGAGTTGAGGAAGTGTATCAATAAACTTGACAATAAGAATTAGTGCATTGATTTGATTAAAATTAAAAAATAAGAAATACAAATCGTGTTGAGGAAGTGTATCGATTTGATTAAGTTAAATAAATAAGGAAAAAATTAAAGAGTAAAACAATAATTAGTTTCTTAAAAGTATAGAATAGAGTGTGTTTGCTGGACTGCCTGTGGCTAAGAATAGTGTGTGTGTATGTGTGTGTAAGTTTGAGTGTCAGTGGTTAAAAATAAGCTTTTCCTCTTGTGAGGTTGTCTTCCAGCATTCTGTGATTGGAGGTGCACATTTCATTTGAGAAAGAGATAAAAGAGTCTGTATGAGCCCTGTGTCAGAATTAGAACAAAATAAAGAAGAGATATGACAAGTGGTGAATAATTTTATTAATGCAAAGTAAAGTTAAATAGTAAAATTAAAAATTGGAAAATTAAAAAGTAGCTGGTGATTAACAGATATTATATATGATAAAAAGAAAAAGGCAAAGTTAAATAAAATAAAAGAAATAAATAAGTGATTAATTTGAAAATTATATTTGAAAACAAGTTAAAGTTAAAGAAAGTAAAGTAAAGTAAGTTAAAGAAGTGAATCAGGTCTAGAAATTGTTTATTAAAATAGTTATTGATTAAAGAACAATTATGGCCACTCCAGTGGAAATGCTAGGGTCAAAATACCCATTGAGAATTAATAGATAAGATATCAAATAAATGGAAAAAAAAGGATATGATAACCAAATGGCCAAAGGAAGGGACATTTGATGTAACATTATGCAAAGAAATGGAAACCTTGATAAAAAATTACAAAATCAAGAACAGTTTAAAGAGAAATTAGAAGAGAAATTAAAAGAGAAAAGGAAAAAGCAGTGCTGGCATTGTTTAGAAAAGAAGGAGAAGAATTATTATGAAACATAAGACAGGCAAGGAAAATTTTAAGAGGTAGACAAAGAAGAAGAAGAAAAAAAAAAACATGTTTTCTAATACCCTGTCAAATGTAACTCCAGAAGGGCAGTTCCCAATCCTAAATGCAAATGGAAGGACAGATGGAGTTAGAAAATGAAAAACAAACAAGACAAGATGTGAGACAAAAAGAGAAAAGTAAAACATTAGAGAAAAATGTACCGTTAGGTTATGTATTAGAGCAACTAAAAACTAAGAATGAGGTTAAACAGGCAGAAAGAAGAAGAAAAGAATAATAAAATAAAAAATAAATAAAAAGGTGAAACAGAAACACAAATAGAAGAATTAAATAAAAGCATCAAAGAAATAGAAGAATTATTAAAATGCACAGAAATACAGGCGAGTGATAGAAAAAAATTATTAGAGAGTTTAAATATAGAAAATGAAGAGGAGGTAACATTTGATGAAGAAAGGTGGTCACAAGTAAGAGAAACAGGGAATTAAAACAACTCCCTATTTTGATTATGGGTGACAAAAGATTTTGAGGGGCTTGTCAACTGCCTTCCTGACATCCAGGAGAGAGCTGGGAAATGGATAAGACAATGGGCAAATTGTGATCTGTGGGGGACATTAAAACACTTCTGGCGAAAATTCTAAGTGGATCAAAAAAAGGAAGAAATTCTTCAAGCCTCTGAACGAGACAGAACTGTGAACTCTTGCTATATGGATGAGACTGTTTTTGATGCACATCGTCCGGTAATATGACAGGAATTGCAAAAGGAGTATCCAACCAAAGTAGACAGCTGGGAGACACAGAAAGTCCAATCATATATGGGCAAAGACAATAAAAAAAAAAAAAAAAAAAAAAAAATGGAAGCAAAAGACTGGGAATCCAGAAGGAGACCCATTGAAGAGAAGAGTCAGACCAAATGGCAGTGCTCCTGTGAATGCTTCTGTGAATACCTCTGTAAATAACCCACTGACTTGTGCAGCTTTCCCATACCAAGGACAGAGAGGGTTGTGAACAGCCTGGATATAACAAAACCAATTGCCCAAACAATCCATAGCAACAGTCACTCAGGGGTGAAAGGTGGGGTGGTTGGCAACGACCCGCTCAAAATTTGCAAAGACAGGGGACAAATACAGTTAATTCCTCTGACAACTCCAGTTTGATTACAGACTAAAAATAAAAGTGTGACCTTACCAGTTCTTGTATCAAATCAAACTCCTGTAAACTTGTTAGGAAGAGATGCATTATGTAAATTAGAACTTCAAATTTGGTGTTCTCCAAAAGGAATGTATATAGACTTACAAGAAATAGAAACTCAAATGATGATTTCTGAGCCAGAAGCTCAGTTACTAAAGTCAGGATTTCACTGTACTATGATATATGATGAAGAGAGAGATGAAAAAATAGAAAAGAAATGGCAAAAAGAAACATACAGAAAAAAATTGAGATTACCTCAAAAGACATCATAATAGGTAAACAGTGAGCAGTGATGAAAATAACTGAAAATGAATTTATAAAAAAGTTGGTTCAATGTACCATAGTCTGTTCCACATATCTTTATACAGGAAAGAATTAGGAAGCCAAAAGATTTACAGCCAATGATGAAAAAAGCTGAACAATGCCAGTGGAATTCAACAATAAATCCATTAAATTTTTACTCTGTTGACAAAAATTTCATAAAAGTCTTGTGTGAAACAAAATTAATGGGGATTACTCAAGAGATAGTTATAAATCAAAAAGGACAAACATAAATGATAGCAAAATCCAAATCAATAGAGGCTGTTGAGAGTGAGCTATTTAAGGATGTTTAGTGGCAATACTTACTCCAGTAGTTTTGATAGAACCACAACCACAACTGGAAGATATTGTTCGAATACAGCAGCAAGCAGGCCCTTATGAACATTCTAGGTGGTATCAGAGGGGGGCCAAAACAGATAGGAAAAAAGATGAAAACAAAGATATTTGCGTTCACATGAAGGACAGATTTTTGCACCAACAATGCTTTTGAACATTCTCATTTCAGATGCGCAGGGATTTGATCACTGCGCGAGGGGGGAAGTAATACGAAAAATCGCAATGGTAGACAATTTTAGGCATCTGGTAATGGATTATGTGGACATGATAAAGCGAGTAAAAGGTAAATGATATATGCTTGTGATAATTGATCAATTTAGCAGATGGATAGAAGCTATACCATCTTCAGATGAGGGTTCAGGAACAGTAATCAAATTTCTAACAAAAGAGGTAAATTCCTAGATTTGGAATACCATCAGAAATAAGTTCAGATAACAGGTTGGCATTTATTCAAAAACTGTAAAACAAGTATTGCAGCAACAAAGACTTGGTTGCATTAAAGGGCCTCACTTGCACTAATGAGTTGTCGCATGCAAACTAACAGAATCATACATTTAACATCGCATGGAATGCTTACGGGTCGACCCATGCCTGTACCATATTGCAGAGGTAGATTGATTAAAATTGATCCATACAAGGGACCCCCGTTAGAACAATTGCAAATGGAATTAAGATCTTATATGAGGAAACTAACTGCAATACATAAAGCTATATATTTACAGGAAAAAAGAAAGCAGCCCAGTGAGGAGACAGAAACATCTTGTCCAATTGACCCAGGTGACCAGGTGTATCTGAGGGTGTTCAGGACAATGACAACTTAATGGATAATAAGGACTTGCCTGATAAAACAAACTGGATTTTGCAAGCATTGGAAGTTGATTCAAGTACCTCCAATGAGGACGAAGAAGATGAATGATGAGCCAGACCCTGGGTGTATGTGCTAGCCTAACCCCTCCCCAAAGGGTGACCCTCTACGATGCGCAAAGTGTCTGGGTTGAAGAAGATGACTAGGATATAAAAAGAACTTTTGATAGTATAATGTATGATTTGATGTTTGATTATTCTACATAACTGTGACAACCACAGGCAAGGCTGAACAAATTGCACACTCACGCTTATAACAATGTACTGATGATAAGACATAGGAATTAGGGAAATTAGAATCTTTTACTCCATTCCTGAAAAAGAGAACAAAAGCAAAATCTGGAAGGAGATGTTTGGTTCTAATATTCCTCCGGAGTGTGGTTGCATAATCTAGTCATTGGTAGTGAAACTGAGTGACTTATTTTAAGTCATTAGGTAGCATAACTGAAAAAACTGGATTCTGAAACCTACACATCTGGGAAAAGGTTAGTAAAGGTGGGGCTTAGTTAAGCCCCAGAGGGGGAATGTAGAAGATTTTATTAGTTAAAAATTAGCAGTTTAAGGCTAATGAAAAGACACTATTATGTTCAAATGTGTGCTGACATCTCAAGTGTGTTCAAATGTGTGCTGACTGTGTTTAAATATATGCTGACTTTGAGAATGCTATTTAGAAGGACAGGAACAGAATTAGAACTTAGAATGTGGTAATATGTGAGCCAGGGGGTTGTTACCATGTTAGGAAGACAACAGTGGTTACCAAAATAGGAAGACAACTATGGTATATATATGACAGAAAATTCAAGTAGCAGGAGGGCCGGTGGCTGACGGCCCTCCGGCTTCATTGCTGTGTTTGGTGTGAATAAAGCCTCTTCTGAAATCACTAATCCTGTGTGAAGAAATTTTTATAAGAAGAGAATTCTTCAACAATATCTTACTTCCACCCGCCCAACTGCACACTTCTTTGGGTTGGCCGTGAGCCCCGCCCTTCTCAGCGACTTCAGGACAGCGCGCAGGTGCTGCATATGCCGCTGCCAGTCCGCACTGTAGATGATAATATCATCCAAGTACGCAGCAGCATATGCAGCATGCAGCCGGAGAATCCTGTCCATCAGACGCTGGAAGGTCGCGGGAGCCCCGAACAAGCCGAAAGGAAGGGTGACAAATTGGTGTAATCCAAACGGCGTGGTGAAAGCGGTCTTTTCTTTGGACATTGGCGACAAGGGGATCTGCCAATATCCCTTGGTCAAGTCCAGCGTCGAATAAAAGCGAGCGGTTCCTAGCCGATCAAGCAATTCGTCGACCTTTGGCATTGGGTACGCATCAAATTTCGACACCGCGTTCACTTTTCTATAGTCCACACAGAACCGAACCGAGCCGTCAGGTTTTGGGACCAAAACTATCGGGCTCGCCCAGTCGCTGCTGGACTCTTCTATTACGCCCATATCCAGCATAGCCTCTAATTCCGCCTGAACAACTTTTTTTTTGTGTTCAGGTAAACGGTAGGGCCGGCTGCGAACCACCGTGCCCGGCTCTGTCTCAACATGGTGTTGAATGAGGTCCTTGCGACCAGGGAGGGGCGAGAACACGTCAGCAAACTCTGCTTGCAATGTTTTAACGTCAGTGAGCTGCGACGGCGAGAGATGATCCCCCCCCCCGGGGCCAGAGCGAGTGATTGAGGCTTTTGAACCGCCTCTGGCCCGAGATCATCCTCTCCGCTCACCACCGTCGCAAGGAACACTGACTCCGCCTCCGACCATTTCTTTAAAAGGTTGAGGTGGTATATTTGACGTGCTCCGTCCCTATCTGAGCGCACTACCTCATAGTTGAGATCACCAACTCGCCGTGTGACCAAAAAAGGTCCTTGCCACTTTGCGAGTAATTTAGAAGTGGAAGTAGGGAGTAATACAAGCACCTTGTCTCCCGGTGTAAATTGACGAAGCCTAGCCCCTCTGTTGTACAGCTGTCGTTGTCTGTCCTGAGCCTGTAACAAATTCTCCATTGACAGCCGCCCCAAAGTGTGGAGTTTTGTTCTCAGGTCCAGGACATACTGAATTTCGTTCTTACTCGCGGAGGGTCCGTCCTCCCAAGCCTCCCTAAGGACATCCAGCACCCCCCGAGGCTGGCGCCCATAAAGAAGCTCGAAGGGGGAAAACCCCGTGGAGGCTTGCGGGACCTCGCGAACAGCAAACAACAGAGGTTCTAGCCACTTATCCCAATTTTTGGCGTCCTCGTGAACGAACTTACGAATCATGGCTTTCAACGTGCGATTAAATCGTTCCACCAAACCATCTGTTTGTGGGTGATAGACGCTGGTGCGAATCGATTTAATGCCCAACAACTCGTAAAGTTCGCGAATCGTTTGTGACATGAACACCGTGCCTTGATCGGTGAGAATCTCTTTCGGGATTCCCACCCGGGAGATTAAGGAAAACAGAGCGCTCGCAACTCTTTTCGCCGAAATAGTGCGGAGCGGGACTGCTTCCGGGTATCGCGTTGCATAGTCCACCAAGACCAATGCAAAGCGATGCCCGCGTGCTGACCGTTCTAATGGCCCGATGAGGTCCATACCAATTCTCTCGAAGGGGACCTGCACTAGTGGGAGTGGGCACAATGGTGCTTTTGGGGTGGCCGGTGGATTCACCAACTGACATTCACGACAAGACGCACACCATCTGCGTACATTCTCGTGAATGCCCGGCCAGAAGAACCGGGTCATTAGACGGTTAAGTGTGGCCGTTTGACCTAAATGCCCGGCCATTGGATTGGAATGAGCCGCCTGGAAAAGCATTTCCCGGCGGCTTTTAGGTATTAACAACTGGGTTGTAATATATAAGTGCACAGTTCTGAGACACTATATACCTATACTATGAAGTCAGTGCATATGTAAATTTAGAATGGTTATGACTTTTGGGAAAAAACTGTTCTTGAATCTATTTGTCCTTGTTCTGATCCACCTGTAACGTCTCCCTGAGGGCAACAGGTTAAACAGATCAGAACCAGGATGGGAGCTGTCCTTAATGATGGTTTTTCCTCTGCTGATGCAGCGTGACGTGTAAATATCCATCAGGGAGGGGAGAGGGCAGCCAATGATCTTCTGTGCTGCTCGTATTACTCTCTGAAGCCTCTCCCTGTCTGCCACGGTGCAACTGCCGTACCATACTGTGATACAATATGTCAACAGGCTCTCAACGGACGAGCGATAGAAGGTCAGCAACAGATTGGAATCCAGGTTATACTTCCCAAGAACCCTCAGGAAGTGTAGCCGATGTTGAGCTTTCTTAATGATCGACACAGGTACAGTAGGTATTTGATATATTGGCAATAACACACCCACCTTTATAGTATTTATTGTGCTTGATTTAAAATAAATGGTGCTTTAAAAAGTCCTTGAAAGTCCTTGAATCTGGTGTTCATGAAAGAGTGGGAACCCTGTTCATAGAATAAGGAAATCCTCAAGCCGGTTTTAGGACAGTGAAAACAGCGGTGAATTGTGTGAAAAATACTGTGTTTTTTTACACGCGAAACATGAACACGTTATATTTGCACACTGTAAACACAATCAAAGCTTCAGAAACACAGGAAAAACGGGACCTTTATTTAAAAAAACGAATAATACGGATGACACAAAATACTCACATTAATAAATAAAAAATCTTTGGAAATCCCCCTTTAAAACGAATGCTCAGTTTTTGGTTCACTATTATTTGATTGAAAACAACAACAATAAAACAAAGACAAACTCTTACATTAAACAAATCAATATTTTTTATTAACAAAAGTTATCTTGCGCTTGCCTCTGCTATCGTCCTGTCACTCATCTCCTCGCTGTCTAGCTCTCTCTCGCTCACGGCTATGATTACAGTTACAGTAAAATTTAAAATCACCATCATCGCTACCCACCCTCTGCCAATATGTATTACAGTATTTGCAATGAACATCTCGTCCAAAACTGAGCGTATTGTAAAGAAAAGTTATTATGACTGCTGCGTATAACACTTGTCTGAACATTGCATGGTCACCCGCTCTTCGCTGTCTTGCGCAGCTTCACCACACATATTTAGCCTACTGCACACAGCTAAATAAATCAGGCTGGGTGCAGATTAATATTTAATATTTCTGATATAACTTTTTCTGTGAAACGCGTTAAATTGCACAGAAGAAAGCCCATGCCCTGTACAGTTTAAGAAGACTATTATTTTGTTACACAGAACTGGGGAAGGGCTGATGACGTCACATGCTCAGGTTTGCTTGACCAATCAGCGGAAAGGGGCGTCTCATGACCGCCCACACGTGGAAAACGAATTTTGAAGTCATTTATCCGGTTTTTACCCGTGAAACGAAAAATCAAGCAAAAATCTCGTTTTTTCGGGGGGTTTTTAAACGTAAAAACGAATAAAGGAGCCATTTTCTCATTTATGCTTATTTCATTTCAAATAGGAAATCAAACTATCAAAACGTACACGGACCAGGTCGTATTTTGATTTCCGATTTCCATCTATAAACACAATCGGATAAGGAGATTGTTTTCCGTTTTCCGTCTTTTAATATCAAAAGAAAAATGGATTGTTTTCCGGTTTTTGTAATTACTAATGGTTTTTCTTTTTTTTTTTTTTCCTTTTAAAACGAAAATCCGTTGGCCACCAAGTACACGGACCCGGGTGGTACCGGGGAGCGAACCACCAACCTTCCAATTTGTAGACAACCTACATGAACCACTGAGCCACTGCCGCCCTATAGATGGCAGTAGGCCAATGCAATGTCAACGATGCACGCTGCCCTGAAAAACCCAAAGAAGAAGAACATCTTCATGAAGTTGTTGTTTTTAAATAGAGGTGTGCGATACCGCTAGATTTGGTATCGATCCGATACCAAGTAAATACAGGGCCAGTATCGCCGATACCGATACCAATATCGATACTTTTTAATAATTAAGGTGGATGCGTCTTCAACCTAAATCTAAATGAATTTTCATGACTTTTAATTTGTTTTTGTGATTTGCATTTTGGGTTATTAATCAGTACTACAAAAGCTTTTGTTCAGAAACAACTTTTGGTTACTTCTGTTTTATTTAAATAAACAAAGTTACAAAATGATTACTTCACAAATATAAAAAATGTAAAAACAAATTTTCTTTTCAAATAGCATGTTAACAAAAAATGTTTCTCCTCTTTAGTGCACTTCTTTTCAGGATTTTTTTCTTAAATAAACAAAGTCACAAAGTTTTACATACAACGCTCCTCTTTCTCTCTGCTGCCATTCTCCGCCTCTGACTGACTGCTGTTAGAAATGCGCGCCTGACTGCTGGTGGTAGCGCTAGTGGTGAGTCACGTGACGGTACAACACAGGAGAGGGGGAGGAGAGCAGCGTCGAGCACGAGCAGCACTCTTGAGAGCTTGCTCTGCTCTGTGACAGCAGCAGCATTTTGACAAACACGGCCAGGTCGCAAAACGAGAGAAACTGAAACTTAAGTATCGATATTTTCACGTTGGTATCAATCAATACCGATACCAACGTTGGTATCGATATTATCGATATTAGTATCGATCTGCCCACCTCTATTTTTAAAGCGATAATCACTGAACAGAACACTTTCATGGATTAGAATCTAACGAACATAAGTTACATTTTTTTATGAAAAGCCGTGGAAATGCTCTTCTTTATTTTGCCATCATTGCTTTGGTGTTTACGTGACCATGGTAAGACTTAGATTTATGTTTCTCTTCTGGCAACAAAAAGAATGAGGGCGGAAGTGTTGGTTTGTTTTGAATGTGCTCTAACCGCTTTATATCGTGTGGCTGCGTTTACATTTGTCATAACGTGCATCGTGCGATCATCGTTAGGCCTATGTGAAGCGTATCAACAGTCAATCCGACCACGGCGTTTATATATTTAAGCGATCGACAAGAGGAAGCTTCTGCATTTATATTGCATCTATGCTTCATTATACTGCAAATCTACAACTGTACTTCATTGAACTGCAGTTATACTACATTATACTGCAGTTTTACTGCAATTTTACTTCAATGTACTGCAGTTATTTTGATTATGAACAGGATGTTTTGACTTAAGGGTGCGGGACGCGATATTTTTTCCCCAGGATGGTAGGGGAAGGTACCGCCTTTTTCGTCTATGATTGGCTAGAAGGGATTGGTTATATATCTCACGTTCATGGCAGGCTGTCAGCTAGTCTGTTTTGATCGTCGTTAAACGAAGTCAATCCAACATAGCCTACTAAGAAAAGCGCTATATGTGCGTGTCTTCAGATTTATATTTCAAGTTCACAATTTCATAGCCTGTTTAGATTAGCTCTGTTTCCTAACCCTAACCCTAACCTCTCAATACCTGCGCCAAAACCATTTATTACTGGAGCTGTTCTCCCTGTCCGTTGATTTATACCTAATCCTAACCTCAAGATGATCCGGTATGATGTTCTCCAAGTTCTGGGACAAGACCCACCCACTTTTTACGATCAATGATATTGGACCCACTCTCTTTTATCGTCTCTAACATTCAGCACATGTCTGTTTACCTACCCCTAATCGATAAACACTTATTATTAAACACATATTAGACGCTTTATTTCCACTTTTCTAATATTTTCTTAATTTGTATTGAAAATAAATGCCTTTCCGATTTGATATGTGATGGGAAAACGGAGAAGATTGATTTCGGCGAAAGCCGGACTCGAACCGCGGGTCGATTTGTGTCAAAACTAGATGCCGTACGTCTTACCCCTACACTACTACCGCTCTCAATGATGTGAAGATTTACGCAATTTTGTCTTTCCGACCAATACGTTTACCAAGTAAAGCTGTATATTTGTACTTAATGTAATTGGCATCTACTCCAGTAAAAAATTTCTGAGGACCCACCCACATTTTTTTTTGCTTCCGACGCCCACACACACACACACACACACACACACACACACACACACACACACACACACACACACACACACACACACACACACACACACACACACACACACACACACACACACACACACACACACAATAATTACTAGTAATGTTTAACATACAGTTAATGTTGATGCACTAATATTGTGTAATCCTTACCTTGAAATGGCTAACAAATGTTATTTGTTTTGGAAAGAGATTGTTTCTATAGAAGATGGGACGAATCAGCACATTGGCATGACACAGTGGCCCTTAACCACCACATTTCTGTGTGGCTTTAAAGTTACTGTACAGTCAATTTACCCATAGTGTTTGCCTCAACTAGATACACCATGTGAACTTGGAATATAAATCTGATGGTACGCACACGACAGCCTGGCCTGCCATGAACGTGAGATGACGTTTCACGGCCAAATCAAATAACCAATCGGAGGAGAGCCCTTCTAGCCAATCATTGACGAAAAAGGCGGTACCTTCCCCTACCGTCCTGGGGGAAAAAATATCGCGTGCGGGGCGTGTGTCACGGTGGGGAATTGATGTCCGTCCATACTCTCTATTTAAGAAAAGAGCCTCTTGCAAATTCAAGTTTACATTAAAGCTTTGATTTTCAAGTTGCTGGATTTATATTCATTAATATATATATATATATATATATATATACATATATATATATACATATACATACATATACATATATATACATATATATATAATCGATATACTAATATATATATATATATATATATACATATACATACATATACATATATATACATATATATATAATCGATATACTAATATATATATATATATATATATATGTATACAGGGAGTGCAGAATTATTAGGCTCGTTGATTTTCTGATCATATTTTTTTTCCAGGCACATTTGAACAATTCCAAACCACAGTAATCCTAATAACTACTATTGATTTAGTATTTAATAATGTATAAGTGATATATAATTGTTCATGAAGGCTGGAAATGAAAAACACCTTATATTCAGGTGTGCAGAATTATTTGGCATGTTTTCTTTTACAGATAAATTGAGCCAAAAAAGAGATTTAACTCAGACTGAAAAGTCAAAAAGTATTAAATGCCCATGAGAAGGATGCAATACTAATGCAATACTAGACATTGCAGTTAAGGCATGACCATTGGACAGTGAAATGCTCGTTGGGTCAGCAGGGTCAGACAAAAACAGGTGGTGAAGAAAAGACACCTGTTAACTGCAAAAGAATTAAGAATTAAGGTGAAGAATTAAGGGTGAAACCATCAGGAACCCTTTAGTCTCCAGCGCCACCATTTTCCAAAGCTGCAACCTACCTGGAGTCTCCAGAAGTGCAAGGTGTCAGGATCTCAGAGACTTCAGTTAGGTAAAGAATCCTAAAAAATGACCCCCACTAGATAAGAATCACAAGCTGAAGTGTTGTAAAATACATGAAGAAGGTTTTTTTATAGGCTTTATGGACAGATAGGTTGAGAATGACTCTTGAAGGACCAGCACCACATCCTCTAGTACCACTGTTTGAAGAATTCATCTTCCAGAATCTGGCAGTACGTTTTGGGAGTTCATTTTTAGTCCATCTCTGCAAAACGGACTTCAGGATGGACTAAAATGAACTCCCAAAACGTACTGAGATACTGAGTATCTGAGTACTGAGTACTGAGTACACCCTTAATTCTTCACCTTAATTCTTAATTCTTTTGCGGTTAACAGGCGTCTTTTCTTCACCACATGTTTTTGTCAGATCCTGCTGACCCAACGAGCATTTCACTGTCCAATGGTCATGCCTTAACTGCAATGTCTAGTATTGCATTAGTATTGCATCCTTCTCATGGGCATTTAATACTTTTTGACTTTTCAGTCTGAGTTAAATCTCTTTTTTGGCTCAATTTATCTGTAAAAGAAAACATGCCTAATAATTCTGCACACCTGAATATAAGGTGATTTTCATTTCCAGCCTTCATGAACAATTATATATCACTTATACATTATTAAATACTAAATCAATAGTAGTTATTAGGATTACTGTGGTTTGGAATTGGTCAAATGTGCCTGGAAAAAAAATATGATCAGAAAATCAACGTGCCTAATAATTCTGCACTCCCTGTATATATACATACATATATATATATATATATATATATATATATATATATATATATATATATACATATACATACACATAATGACTCTAATTTGCATTTGATTTCTCCATTTTAACATTAATTACTACACTAATTGTAATATAAATAAGAAAAAATATATTAGAAGTATTTATTTTTATTTAATTCATTAAATGGTCATTAATGGACCATAATTATTGCACAAATAATAGGCCTATTTAGTACCAAAAGATCTCCTCAAAATATTCAATAAATATTATTGAACTAAAATATAGAACATTTATTTAATTGAAAAATAGTTAACGTGTATGGTCACATTTGACCACCAATGAGTACAAGTGTAACCAATAAGTGAGGAATAGCTGAGGGCTAAATACAAGAATAACATTAATGTTAAGATGTTGCATCGCCATCACTCTCCATAATCAAATGATACTGTAAATGTGGTTGGCGTAATAAGCAATGCACACTATGCTGTACTGTTTACCAAAACTTGCTGCAAATACCTGAATAGTGAAACTGTCATCTATGCATTCAAATGTATTGACCAAGCGCTAGAAGTATAGAGATTGCTAATGTGTCGTCATCATGACGTATTCCCAGTGGTAAACGCAAAGCATTTTGGGAATCCGCGGCACAAACAGGCGCCAGTCGCCAATCGCCAGACTTCTTTGCATGGAGGGAAGAACGCAGTGTTCAAGATGCCGTCTACCTGCTGTGTTATAAACTGCAATAGTCGTTCTCACGATAGAAGTGGCATAAAGCTTAAGAACGGGATATACAAATATAAGTAAACACTTTGCAGTTTGAATGATGTCCTGCATGAACAAAATGACGGAGTATATTTTTATGTGTCCACTGTTCGATACTATGTTAAAATAATATGCAACACAACCTTTTTCACAATGTAAATTCAAACATAAAAATGGGAAATATGAAAATGATTAAATCCCGAATTAAGAACACGTAAGGCCCTGGGGCTATAACAAACCCTTGTTTAGCCAAACCCACCAAATCCACAACGTTTTCTACCACAGAAATAATTAGTATTTTTTTTATAAAAACAAAATCGTCAAAGCACAGAGATACAATGAGTATATACTGTCTGAATATTCAATTTTAATATTAAGTAGGCCTATATATAAATATTCCAGGCTGCAACACATTAACAGCATAAACGCATTAACTCCAGATACGAGGTCAAAGCAAACAGGTTTCCAGAAACAGAAACAACTTTTGAGTATACAACTGCCTTAAGGAGTTTTACAACCAGTGAGGTCCCAAATTTGAGCTATTTTGGGGGCTTGGTCCCCCAATAATTTTTTTTTATTTTTCTGATCTAACTATGTGCATTTTAGGATGTTTGAAGGCTAAACATAAACAAACCATGTTAGTGGTTTATCATCTTGTCATACCTACTCTCTCCTCATTTCATCCCTCTCTCATTTCCATATTTCCTCTTTATTTTTCTCTCAGTCTCCTTCTCTTGCCAAAAAGCTAAGCTCTGGCTGATAGTCTATTCATTTTCGTCTGTCAGTGAAGAAAGGGTTAACTGAAGTTAATTCACTGAAGGCTACGAACGCTATAAAGTTTAATAAATTAATTCACAATATGTACACACACACACACATTCATTATTTTATGAGTGTGTATTTTATGATTTGTGCGTGAGACGATCCAGCTGCTCTCGCGCTGCGACTGCTGGATATATTTATTAATTTATCTGAGGTGCCGGGACGCAGTAACGGACCATTCTGGCCCACTTTAACCCCTGCTACTAATGTGTGTGAGACCATTTCTTTTAAGAAGGCAGGTTAATAGTTTGCTTAGGAAAATAATGAAATGAATAATAAAAGTCGAAAAAATAATAAAAGTCGAAATAATCAAATATAATGTTTCTCAGATGCATTGAGAAGCCTGGCAGGTTACACATTTTCGATTCGATAGCTTCTCCAATTCAATTCAATTCACATTTATTTGTAGCACTTTTCACAAATATCGTTTCAAAGCAGCTTCACAGAAAAATGCCCGCGTCTACATTACAATTTAAAGTGATTTGTCCACTTTATGTATTTCAGAAATGCACATATACAAAGCACACATTAGCTAACAATGTGTATTATTAATCAATATAATAATTAAGGCACAGAAATAAGTGAAATAAGAATACATGTTAATGACTTACTCCAGAGCCGTGGCACGAGCTCCGTTTGATGCTCACAAATATGTAATATTAAAGTAATGTTGTGTTTATCAAAAATTAAACTGATTTTAAATTTAATCACTTTATTGGCATTTTAATAGTATTGGCTTGTGTGTGCACCAAGTCAGACACTTTCAGCTTCCCAATCTCGCCTCAGTTATAATTTGTAAGCACAGTCAGAGAAGCATGCAGAAAAATATTGATTATATATATGTATATATAACCTTTTTAGCTATATATATATTGCCTCTGGTCTCGTCCTTGTCTCTTTTCTCTACCAGGCCTTGCCAGATAGCCGGCTTCCAGATCTCCCTCTCTCTCCCTCTGAAGTAATACACAGTGGGACTCTCCATTCCACTTTTGCCTCTGCTAACTGCCCAGGTAGCAAGATGACATTGATACAATTTTGAGTTTATCACATACTGATCAGGCGTAACATTATGAATATTGTGTTGTGCTGGTCTCCCTTTTGCTGCCAAAACAGCCCTGACCCTTTGAGGCATGGACTCCACTAGACCCCTGAAGGTGTGCTGTGGTATCTGGCACCAAGTTGTTAGCAGCAGATCCTTTAAGTCCTGTAAGTTGCGAGGTGGGGCCTCCATGGATTGGAACAAATTGTGATGCACTATGTATTCTTACACCTTTCTATCAGAACCAGTATTGACTTCTTGAGCAATTTGAGTTACAGTAGCTCATCTGTTTGATCGGACTACACGGGCCAGCCTTCGCTCCCCACTTTTGATAGATACTGACCACTGCAGACCGGGAACACCCCACAAGAGCTGCAGTTTTGGAGATGCTCTGCCCTAGTTGTCTAGCCACAATTTGCCCCCTTTCAAACTTGCTCAAATCCTTACGCCTGCCCATTTTTTCTGCTTCTTACACATCAACTTTGAGGACAAAATGTTCACTTGCTGCCTAATATATCCCACCCACTAACAGGTGCCATGATGAAGAGATAATCAGTGTTATTCACTTCACCTGTCATAATGTTTTGCCTGATCGGTGTATATATATATATACATACAACCCCAAATCGGAAAAAGTTGGGACAGTATGGAAAACGCAAATAAAAAAAAAGAAGTGATTTCTAAATTTACTTTGACTTGTATTTCATTGCAGACAATATGAACACAAATATTTAATGTTTTGTCTGGTCAACTTCATGTCATTTGTAAATATGCATCCTTTCCTGTCATTCAGACCTGCAACACATTTCAAAAAAAGTTGGGACAGTAAAGCATTTACCACTTTGTAATGTTGCCATTCCTTTTCACAAAAGACGTTTAGGGACTGAAGACACCAAGTGATGAAGTGTTTCAGGTGTAATTTTGTCCCATTCTTCCTGCAATCAAGTCTTAAGGTGGGCAACAGTACGGGGTCTTCGTTGTCGCATTTTGCGCTTCAAAATGCGCCACACATTCTCTATTGGAGACAGGTCGGGACTGCAGGCAGGCCAGTCAAGTACCCGTACCCTCTTCCTCCGCAGCCAGGACTTTGTAATGTGTGCAGAATGTGGTTTTGCATTGTCTTGTTGAAATATGCATGGACGTCCCTGGAAAAGATGTCTTCTTGAAGGCAGCATATTATGCTCCAAAATCTTTATGTACTTTTCAGCATTAATGGTGCCTTCACAGAAGTGCAAATTACCTTTGCCAAGGGCACTGACACAACCCCATACCATGACAGACCCTGGCTTTTGGACTTGTTGCTGGTAACAGTCTGGATGATCCTTTTCTTCTTTGGTCCGGAGCACACGGCGTCCATTCCTCCCAAAAAATACCTGAAATACTGATTCATCTGACCACAGTACACTTTTCCACTGTGTGATGGTCCATCCCAGATGCCTCCGAGCCCAGAGAAGTCGACGGCGCTTCTGGACACTGTTACCATAGGGCTTCTTTTGGCACAGTGCAGTTTTAACTGGCATTTGTGGATGTAACTACGTATTGTGATACTTGACAAAGGTTTGCCAAAGTAGTCCTGAGCCCATGTGGTGATATCGCTTATAGATGAATGACGATTCTTGATGCAGTGCCGCCTGAGGGATCGGAGATCACGGTTGTTCAGCTTAGGCTTGCGCCGTTGTCCTTTACGCACTGAAATTCCTCCAGATTCCTTGAATCTTTTAATTATGTTATGCACTGTTGAATGTGAAATATCCAAATCTCTTCCTATCTTTCTTTGAGGAACAATGTTTTTAAACATTTCAATAATTTTCTCACGTATTTGTTGGCAAACTGGCGATCCTCGGCCCATCTTTGCTCCTAAAGGATTAGACTTTTCTGCTTTTGTACCAAATCATAATTACAATCACCTGTTGACATCACCTGTTTCAAATCACATCATTATTTTACCATTTTACCTCATTACTAGCCCTAAATTGCTCCTCTCCCAACTTTTTTTGAAATGTGTTGCAGGTCTGAATGACAGGAAAGGATGCATATTTACAAATGACATGAAGTTGACCAGACAAAACATGAAATATTTTGTGTTCATATTGTCTGCAATGAAATACAAGTCAAAGTAAATTTAGAAATCACTTCTTTTTTCTTGCGTTTTCCATACTGTCCCAACTTTTTCTGATTTGGGGTTGTATATGTATATATAAACTACATCATCCTGTTCAAATGCTTTCAATGCTTTCTCCAGCTTTTAATGCATCATGTTTCTTTCTTGGGGATCAGTGAATGTTTGCAGTTTTTGTATTATTTGTGTAAAAATCAGTGTAAAAGATGGATCTCAAAATCATCAAAATCAGCATAAAGTCGTGTTCCGCATTCTGCAACAAAAAAAATTGGATTCAATCTGCAATCGGGTCAGTAGCTAGTTGGCATGTCTGTTCATATGTGGAATAGTGTATCCAAAAAATCAATTTAACTACCCGGAATTACTCCATAAATTCAGGGAAGTACTATAAATAAAGTACTATTGATAAAAAAATGATGATCCTTTTATTTAATAAAATTATGAATATTTTGCATATTCTGCAAGGGGTATGTAAATGTATGCAGAACTGTCTCTGAATCAGGATGTGTTGTAGGGGTGAGCGACTAATGCAAGCTTAGTTGAAACACACATTGTTTAAACATTTCCACACATAACAAAACTTATGGTATTTACTAGTTTCCATATCATCACTATAAAGAGGAAAGGTTGTGCCAAAATTCTAAAATCTTTGGAAGGTATCCAAATAAATGTTCAACATTTTGCATCACACTAACCAGGTTTAAATCCCAGTTGCACATGTTGGGCACGTTGTAACACTGCATTACCATGTGACCCTATTAGAACTATGCTATTCTATGATGTTAGTGACATAATTCACATTAACAACTTTTATTCTATTGAGAAACCATGAGAAAAAGGTGAATAAAGACTGTAGTGTGTAGATGGAGGGGAGTGTTGTGTTCAGCTCTGAATTTTTGAATGTGTTTCTTCATCTATCTGCCCACATTGTTTATAACTATGCTGTATAGCCAACCCAATGTCACGGTAATTTGTTCGTATTTTACGAGGTGGTTAATTCGAATGAATTTGTACGACCTCACTCAACATTTTGCTAAATCGTAAGTATTTGACGAGTTGCCCAATTAGTATGAATTCGTACGAATGACCTAGTCTCAGCCTCAAACATCCCGCCCATGGGCCGTTGGCTGAACATCTGATGCATATGGCACACTTATCTGGAAACACTTCAGGAGTTTCAAAGTCGTCATCTGATTGGATGAATTTTACAGGATGTCCGCATGACGAGTGTGCCGCTTTCTTTTATAGTCCGCCTGGAAACAAATGCTTCGACTCCAAACTCCCTTGTCGTGTTTACGTGTTGACAACGAGCGCTTATCAGGATCAACTAAACGCAGGATTTTCAAAATTATGTGAAGTTCGCGGCTCCATTGTTGCAAGAAAACTTGAAAACGCTCATTAATTAATAATTTGTAGATGCTCGCCGGTCTGTTATTGCAGGGACATCGACCCTAACGAAACATGGAACAAAACGAACTGTGATTGGTTGCATTACATTGCCTTGACCAATGAAAGCTGCGATGGAGTCCAGACCTTCTGCCATCAGTATGAAGGTCTGGCTACGTGAGACTACTAATGACTTACCTCTAATCCCGCCCCTAAAGCCATCACTTCGGTTTAGACAAATCGTGTGCGATTAGGGCAAGCATGGGACCATGTTTGCAATGTGTTCATTGTCAAACTCCAAAATTAGTTTATTTTTAATTTTTAAAAAACGCCATTATTTTGAGTTTATAATTTGATTTCATTGACAAAATATTTTAGTTTGTCTTATTTTTTTTTTCATTATATCAGATAACATTTTAAGCTGTCATATGGTCATGTTACAATGTGCCCCTCACATGCTAAAATGTACCCCACCTGGGGCATGTTGTCGCATTTTCTGGGTAAATACAAGTATACACTGTAATTATGAACCAAAACCACATATTTGTATTAGACGTGTGAAATTAATGTGAAAAAAAATATATTTACTTTGAACCTGTGTAGATTTACAAAAGCTGATAAAGTCAAAAAGTGTTGGGTTGTGCCCCGCTCTCCCGATGTTCACGAAGCTGTTCATGAGACACCATGAGACTTGTGTGTGTTTGTCTGATGAGTGAATGTATAGGCTAAATCAATGATGTTCTTCTGCCTTTTGTTTACATGTGTTGCATTATGAATCCAGAAATATTTCTCTGCTCACAATCTTTATGATCTCTAGAAAAACATTTTCACTGCACTTTCCTGTTGTGGGATTTTGTTTGTCTTATTTATTTAACTGTTCATTTCTTTTCCAGGTGTTTCTGGTGTTGATACAGAGAGATTGTCAGTGTATGAGGGAGAATCAATCACTCTACACACTGGTGTTAAAACAAACCAACAAGAAAAGATTGTGTGGTATTTGACATGGGTGGATGACATCCGCATCGCTGAAATCACCGGAGATCTCAGTTACAGATGTACAGATGTTCAGTGTAAAGACAGTGATGGGAGATTCCGAAAGAGACTGCAGCTGGATCATCAGACTGGATCTCTGACCATCAAAGACACCAGACCTACAGACTCAGGAGTTTATAAACTTAAGATCAACAGCAGCAGCATCAGTACAAAGATCTTCATTGTTGCTGTTCATAGTGAGTCTTTATGTTTAAATGCAAGTACATCACGTCACATCTTTAATGTGTTTAGTGACATTCAGAGGTGTTTTTTCTCTTGTATAATTATCTACATATAGTAGAGAATTCAAAAATGTTGCTGCATATTTGTTGTTTAGCAGCTATTGTGCTAAATATTCCTGACCCTGAAGAACTACGTTGCTCGGCAAATAAATTGTTATTAGTTATTGATAAATTCATTATTCGGGGTTTAAGTGTGTAGAGCTGAAACCCTATTGTAATTGTTACAATTTCCAAGGATCAGCATTCTCACCTAAAACTCGTCGGGCAGATCAAACCGTAATTCGTAGAGACTTAAACTTTGAGGGCTGGTAGTACAAGGCTCGCACCAATTGGTCTGATACTTAAAAGTGCAAAATGGCTCATAACTAAACCATTAGGCGTAGACTCAAGTGTCTTACATCGTCAGAAGTCCACTCAAAATCCTATCATTCCTAAATGAAAACTCAAAACATGTGAGACATATGATTCCAAAAAAGCATGCAGACTTATATGGAGATCGCCCCATAGGTGGGGCTAATAACTGTAAAAAATCTTTAAAAATGGGCATTGGCTATAAATGGTCTTTTCCATCTATGAACTAAGGGTGCTTTCACATCTCTAGTTCGGTTCATTTGGCTCCGAACCAAGGGCAGACAATTATACATTGTAGCATTTTTCAGCTTTTTTGGTTCCTTTTCACACCACACTGATTGCTTTGGTCCTAACCAGTTGAAACGAACCAAAATGCAGTCACATGACAACATCCACATCACTCATTGGCCATGGTGTATTTCCTAAACTGCGACTGCGTGGGTTTTGTCTGGTTTTGTCCCTGGCCATAATCTATTACATTGTTTGTATACACCAAACAATGTAAACAATACATTTCTATAATGAAGCGCGGGTGCGGCTTGAAAACAACGTTCTAATGCACTGCAAACGGCGAGCGCGCATCGCTCGTCACTTCAAGCGAAGATCGCGCTGTTCTTGTGAGTTTTCGAAAGTTGGGACCTAATATGGTCATCGGACCAAATTTCTATGAGGCTCCACACCTCCTCACTACTCCAAGTTTGTCCGCGAGCTGCCATGCTAAAGTGCAAAATGTCAATAAACACTTCTAGCTCACTACGGCAGCTGGTTTAGTCCAAAAATGATCAGGACTTTTTGCAGTTGGGTCTGTTCGAGGTCGGATCACGTTCTCACCAAAAACGAACCGCTCCAGAGTTCGTTTGAAAGCGTACCGAGACCACCTCTTCAAGGAGGTCTCTGTACGCTTGTTTGGTCCGCTTTTGGTGCACACTCAAGTGTGATTACTGCTTTCACACCTGACCAAACGAACCGCACCAAAAGGGAAAACCAACTCTAGTACGATTCAATGGAACTAAATGAGGCAGGTGTGAAAGCACCCTAAGTGGTTACATGCTTGCTGAATAAAACTTAAAACTTAAAAATCCTTTTACACATGTGCTTAAAGGCCTTAAAGGTGCCCTAGATTGAGTTGAAATAATATTTTAAATTGTTCTATGATATCTACATAGAGGCTATGTAAGTTATTTAAGGGTAAAAATTGTCCAGATACGGTTTTACAGGTCCATTTACAACAACAGAAATAGAATACATGAAATAATGCATGAATATTAATGTAGAGTTCTGCTCTGATTGGCTGTTTCACTGCGGCTGATTTCAGTAGCTTCAGTGACAACAAAAAGATCTATACTGTCCGTCATGAAAATGGAGAGATTATGCATCCAACCTTATTAGTTTGATCCTGTTTCTGACGAAGATGCTTTTTTTGAGGAACAGCCAATTGTTTTGAGAATGGAAATGGACACTTCTGAGTGGTAAGTTTAGTCTTTATATTCAAAAGAAGACCCGCAAAACGTAGCGTCAGTACTATAACTTCAGCCTGACATGTGAACTAGCATATAACATTAACTTTACACGTTAACGCATAACGTCAGCAGTCACAACTTTGTTTTTAGCATTGTGAAAATATTTTAATCATTGTAATGTGTCACCGTATGATTTTACAATGATAACTTCTTCCCTTTGACAAACTCAAAACAGCAAACAGGGTAGCACGTAAATATGTTGTTTGTACAATACAGTAAGGTTTTTTGTTTTTTTTACAAATTGGCTAGATGCCTTGTCAAATGACTATCGTTTCAACTAAAGTGGTGGAGAAGGTGACGTTAGTAGAATGATCGAGTGAGCTATAAGCATCTAAACTAACATAGTTAGCTCCTGAGTTATGTGTTGTTGATTAAATATAGGCTAAATTATAATTCTATCAGACAAAAGGGATTGCCATATGTATCTATGGTAGTATTTTGTAGATTTATATGACAACACTGGCAGGAAATAATATTAACCTTTGTCATTTGACATACTATGTATGCTACTTGGAGTTTCCTACTGTACTAGCATCTTGCGTTGATATTATCGTTAATGTTGTCTGTTTGATGAAGTGAAGCCTGTTTGATATTGACCCAGGTTAGAAAAACTGTCCGTGGTGAAATGCGCAGAGCAAACGAACAAATTTGAATTAAATTGTCTCGTATCCGGTTATAGATAAACATCAACCATGCCTGTTGACAGTTTTGTTCTGTGGGAAGGGTATGAAAAGTCCTCACATCCCCTGCACAGCCTTGAACATAACATTTATTTCCATGATCTGCCATTTTCGCTATCCTCGCGTGACGCTTGTTTCTTCACAATACCTGCAGAACTCTCGATGATTCGGCTGTGCAGTTCCGCTTGGCCTTACATGTGCTGCCAGCATATGCAAATGTTGAGATTCGCCTGTTTTTCCATGGTGTTTTTCACAAACAAGATTTACATATGAAGGAGGAAGCAATGGTGTTTGAGACTCACTGTATGTGATGTCCATGTACTGAACTCTTGTTATTCAACTATGCCAAAGTTAATTCAATTTTTAATTCTAGGGCACCTTTAATGCTTGAACCCCGATAATTGCTGCTCGCAGCTATGTTAAATTAAGTTTTTGTTGCTGTGTGATTGTTTTATGAAAACTTGTCAGGTATAGGTTGTAACCATTTTATAAAAGAAATAGTCCCATTGGCTGTTGGACTGTAAACCACGGCCTAATCTCAGCCTCAGACGTCCTGCTACGCGGACCGATGGCCGAACGTCTGATGCATATGGCACACTAATCTAGAAACACTTACAACTGTGACAATGAGCGCTTACCAGTATCAACTAAATGCTGGATTTTAAAAAGTATGTGAACTTCGCAGCTCCATTGTTGCAGTACAGTACGTGCATTCTTAAATTAATAATTTAGAGATTACTTTACATTTTCACGCCCCTAAACATGACACAGAACAAAACTAACTAACTGATTGGTTGCTTTCAATCAAACATCCTCTGGGCGGTCCTTGACCAATGAAAGCTGTGATGGAGTCCAGACCTTCTAGCCTGGTCCTACCTGTCTCACATACATTTCATTTTTACAGAGAGTCTGGCCCCTCTCCATTGACAAGCACTAACTTCCTTGAAGGCGGGTACTTTGTTGAAGTTTATAACTATTGAATCTGCCCAGAGCCACTCTGGATCTGCCATAACCAATCGCTAACGTTTGGTCGTGATGCATGTCATCTCAAACTAGTGCACGATATCAACGTCATCGTTCTTAGCCACTCCCTCTGTTCGCTGATTGGACCGGTTTAAATTTTACCAGAGAAAACCAGGGAATATACCGCAATCCCAGATGGAGTACTGAAAGAAAATGAAAATTGAGCGGAAGTGGGTGGGTGGTTGGGTTGGTAGTAAAATCAAAAGAGTTTAGTGTTTTGCACTTGATTTTCATATTATACATGTAACCTGGAATTGTTAATAAAATTTTTATCACAAAACAATGTATGTAGGAGGGCAGAGCCAGGCTACAGACCTTCTGCCATCAGTCTGAAGGTCTGGCTACGCGTCCTCTTCGCCGGACCTTGACCAATGAAAGCTGCAATAGAGTCCAGTAAAAAACAGTAAATTGACGAGTGCAAACCTTGCATGATTCATTTAAATACTCTCCTCCCATAAATTTTGCATCTGAACGGGAAACTCCTACAAATGCATATGCAATAGGATCAAAAATAACCCTGTCCACGCCTTTTCAGCGCTAATTTTTCACTGTGTGTCTTTGGTAAATCCTGACAGTAGTTTTTTTAACGGCAAAAGAGGGTTTGCGCTGGCGCAAGCTGTTAGTAAATCTGGCCCTATGACTTTTTTAGCTGTTAAAGATTTAAGTCTGTTTATTGAAATGATAGGCTTGTTTTTAGATGGGCTTAATCTGCGCAGAACGCATCACCCGTAAACACAGCTACACAACTTTAAAGATGAAGCATTCTGCATTTTCACAGTACCTTCCTGTTGTTTAATTTTGTTTGGGTTATATTTATCTGTTCACTTTTTCTACAGGCTTTTTCAGCGTTGACACAGATGAAGAGTCAGCTTTTGTGATGGAGGAAGATTCAGTCACTCTAAACACTGATGTTACAACAAACCAACAAGAGAAGATTAGATGGTATTTTAATGGCATTCGCATCGCCCAAATCAGTGGAGATCTCAGTACAATCTGTACAGACGTTCAGTGTAATAATGGCACTGAGAGATTCAGAGGCAGACTGAAGCTGGATCATGTGACTGGATCTCTGACCATCACAAACACCAGGAACACAGACGCTGGAGTGTATCAACTACGGATCACCAACATCAGCAGCAGTACAAAGCTCTTCATTGTTGCTGTATATGGTGAGTCATTGTTTAAGACCAAGTCTTGTTTAGTGACATTTTTTTCTGTATTTTTTTTTTCTCTGTATCTGTATATAAATTCACATACAGATCACAAACACATTTACTGTTGAAGTGGAATTTGTAGATTTAAATATAAACTTATTTTATCATTACTTATTTTGATTTACCATTTGTTATTGTCATTGAACCAGAATTAAATCTAGCAGTTAGTTTTGTTCTGATAAAGATGGCAGTTTAGCATTTGTTTAAATCCATATATTATATAATACATGGTATTTTCTAATCTAGTTCATCACCAGGAATCCAAAGTGCAGTGGTTTTGATGAAAAGTGTGCTTATTAGCTCAAAATGTGGATAAATGTTGCTTTTTAGACTAAAAGTAAAGAGTGTTCCACAGTTCTCTCGTGATATGTAGTGTTCCCTCCTAAAAATGTGGTTTGTGTTTGGTTTGTGTTTCAGATTTCCCTGTTGTTGAAGTAGATAAAATAAAAAGAAAGTCAGTGAAGGAGGGAGAATCTGTTACTTTAGATACCTGTGTAATAAAAAACACAAATGATTTGATGACATGGTATTTCAATGGCACTCTCATCGCTGAAATCACTGGATCTCCCAATAAAACCTGTACAGAAAATCAGTGTGAAGAAAGATTTAGAGACAGACTGAAGCTGGATCATCAGACTGGATCTCTGACCATCACAAACATCAACACCACAGACTCTGGACTCTATAGGCTACAGATCAACAGCAGCAGAATCTGCATCATTAGGATCTTCAGTGTTACTATCAGCATAAAGAGTGTTAATGTCACTGGTGAGTATCATTTATTCATTTAGTGCACTTTCCGTAGGAGTTTTAGAAAACAGTTTGAAATCTATAAATCAACCTGTACATCAGTTGTACAAAAAGTGAGATATGATGGTGCAGGTGTGACATCACTTTGTAGGCCAAAATGCGGAAGCGAGTTAACATTTTAGCACTTTAGCACCTCGTCCCAAAGTCAATGGGTTATTTGAATGGGATGACCCATTTTGGGTCAATGACTGAAATAAGGTCTATGGTGAACTTTCACGTTTTAATGTACGACATAAAATACATCAGTATTGCCCTACTCATGATTTTTTGAAGCTGTTATGTGTCTTGAAAAAGGCGGTTGCTAACAAGTGGCTAAATGGACTACAGAGGCTGTCGAGGAGATTAAACGTCATCACGCCAAACAGGTTAGATCAGCCTCATTACGCTCTTAATTGTGCTCATATAAACTAGTCTAACTCAAACGAAAAGAACTGAAAGAGTTTAAGGAAGCTTAGTGATGGTGACATTGTAATCGCGGGACCGTGGTGTAGTGCGTTTATAGCCTACCTTTAGCCTTTTACTTCTGGCGACTGCATTTAGGCTTCAAAATGCATAAGTTGTGTTCATCTGTGATAATTATCTTGATGGACAAAACGTGTAAGTATCAAACTTTTGTTGAACACAGAGATTGTTAATCCAAAAGCCTATGGGAAAATCCTATTGGGTTTTTCTTGAGGGAACCAGTGTGATGGTAACGACTGGTTGGCCTGCAAAGTGACGCCATAACTGCAACACTCTTATCTAGAAAAATGCATAATATTGTCAGTTTTTCTTTATTTATTAAATAAATCAATATAATACTGTCAAACGTATTGTTAAAGTTGATTAGTAGTCAGTCTCTGGTAATAATGACTGTCTGTCTTTAGCTGTTCCAGGTTCAGGTCAGTCTTCAGCTGCTGTAGCAGGAATAGTTGTTGTTGTTCTGCTGGTGTTTGCTGCTGCTGTGATTTACCATTGCCACAGTAAATCTACACAAGCAGGACAATATGGCAAGTTTTACATACAGCTGATCTGACAAAATGGAAATATGAGATTAATTGTGCAAAAAGAATCTTTAGAAATGTGTATTTTTATTCAAATTAACCAAAGTAATCTGTGTTTCATTGAGTTTGTTGTTATTGTTGTTCAAACAGACGCAACGAGGAAGAACAGCCATGAGGTAAGATACTATGTGCACTGAATCTGTCTGCAAAAAAATGAATTTATATATAATAATATTGTCGAAACAGATTTGGCAGATTCAAATGCATCTATTTACAGCATGTTTTTGCAGCGGTGAGTAAAGTAGCCAATCACAGATAGTTGTTAATTTCTGGAACGCGATCAGAATCTCACCGCTCAAAACGTAAGATTTTTTATTAAGTGCTGAGTTAATGCAGGCTCGCGAAACCTCTCATTAACAAACAAAGTCAAAGACACGATGTAAGTAAGAGATTATTGTTGACGACTTCATTTTTATAACGGAATTTTGTGAGATCGCGATGAACTGACAAAGCAACCGCATTTTAGTGATCGTAGCGATCTTGGCTTAATCTTGTCCCAAAATCCTTTAATATGCAAATTAGATACAGTATATAGATGCATTGCCTAAAATGGGAATGGCATTTATGGCCATGTTTACACACATATTGCATAAAGTAAAATGGTATATCAAATTATTCTGTATCTTTCATTACATTGAGAATCATAAAACAAACTTGAGGCATAAAAATTGATTGGTGAATAAAAACAAAAATCCCATTGTTTGTCTATTCATGTCTTTTACCGTTCTGGTGTCCTCTACAGAGCAGAGGATATAGCATATAACATAGAATTAAAAAAATATATATAAATTAGTTTTTTATGCTTCAACCAGTAATGACCGGGGAAAAACAAATCTAAATGCACAAAACCTTTTTTTCTGGTTCTCTGGTTAATAGACAATTTGTAGCAAAATATTTTTGAAATTCCTATTATTGGTAAATGACTTGTAAATAAATAATCATACATTTCTCACTGTACACTGCTATGGTGGAGCCGTTGCTTAGCCTATCTGCACTTTACTAGAGCACCCTTAGTATTTTCAGAAGCACCCTCAATGATTTGATTCTGGAACTGGGCCTGACTGAGTATCACAACTGTCCCGTGGCTTTTTTGTTTTCTAGAATATCTGCATTGGTTTCTATGGCTTTGGCGTTGTGTTGGTTGGCCAAAAACAACAACATATTGTCGTGTTGTAAATAATTCTGTCTATATGTGTATCTGCCGGGCTATTGCGTCTTCTGAGGGAGAACCGTAGGAGGCTGGTATGCGTGGCTTTATTCCATGCTGTCGTCTCTGCTGGTCTCAAACCTCTCCATTATCTTGTGATTTTCTACTTTTGCGGCACTTTGCAACAACACAATCTTGTTTCTGCAGTGACTTTAAGCACGTTTACTAATACAACGTCTGACGTTTACACTTTACGTGGCGTGAGAAAATTACAATCCACGCAAAATCCGATTAAAGCGGTCCGACTGGAACGGACTTCCAGAAATGTGATTTGAATAGGATTTCAGACTGTCAGTCCAAATCCGATTTTTGTGCATATCTGATTAAATTCCGATCAGATTTAGCAAGTGTGAACGGCAAAAAACATAAAAATGCAATGTTTTTTTGTTTTGTTTTTTACAATGGAGTATCTATTTACACAAAGTGCAAATAGCCTGCCTTTTTGGCTATTTACATTAACTCTGCCCACTGACGTATGTTGGACCAAACAAAATGTAGCAGTTGTGTAGGGGTAAGGTGCATGGCAGAACATTTTGATACAGATCAACCCGAATTTGAATTCGCCTTTTTCTAAACTGTACTCCTTTTTCCCCATCCCATATCAGATCGGAAAGGCATTTATTTTCAATACAATTTTCAATAATTTTTTTTTTTAAAACTTGATGTGTGAAAAGTGAAAAATGTCTAATGTGTTTTTAATAATAAAGTTATCAGTTAGGAGTAGGTGTAGGGAGGGCTTTATTGTCCCAATAAGGCATCTATTCAATAATTTTAATAAATATAAGCATTTACATTCTTAAATCCGTTTTGAGCTACATTCATATGTGGTTTGAAATCCTATTCGAATCACATTTCTGGAAACATCAGATGTTATAGTAAACATACTGAAAGTCGCTGCAGGAAAAGGTTGTGTTGTAGCAAAGCGCCGTACGAGCAGAATATTACAATATGGCGTGTTTTGAAACCGGCATAGATGACAGTGTGGAATAAAGCTGCTCATACCAGCCTCCTACGGATCTGCCGCTGTCTCAGAAGACGCAGTAGTCCAGCGCGGTGGAAACACACACTCCAAAAATGGTTCTTGGCTCGTAATCATAGGGGAACCTTTTTTAGTGCTATATAGCACCAATTTTGGTGCTTCGGTGGTTCTTCAGCGGTTCTTCAGAGGTTCTTCACCGGTTCTTTGACTAAGGTGCTATATAGCACCTCTGAAGAACCACTGAAGCACCAAAATTGGTGCTATATAGCACTAAAAAAGGTTCCCCTATGATTACTAGCCAAGAACCAATTTTGGTGCCATATAGAACCTTTTTTTTTTTTTTTTAGAGTGATTGCAAACTCCTCCATGTTGCGGTTGCTGTTTTTGGTGCATAACACAACGTCACTGCCATAGAAACCAATGCAGATATTCAGGGAAATTAAAGAGTGACATGGTACACTATTGTGTACAGTCATTCATTTAGATCAGATTTCAATCGGATACACAAATAATCGGATTTAGACTGTGTGAACGAGGCTTAAAGTGTCATCATTTACTCACAAAGTTCCTTTCTTCTGTCTCCTTTCCTCGAGTTGTTCCAAACCTGTATGATTTTTTCTTCCTCTATTGAACATAAAAGAATATATTTTGAAGTATGGTATTTTTTTCCTACTATGGTAGTCAATGGCTACCGTAAACTCTTTGATTACCAACATTCTTCAAAATACCCCTCCTTATTAGAAAAATATAAAACATATTAAAAAAAAATTTCCATTAAGCCGAGGTAACACTTGTTAGGTCGATTATGAATGGGCTTTGGTTGTTACCACTGATCAAGCTCAAATGCGCCGAATCAGGGACAGTTGCATTCAGTCTGTGTTTACAGTCGGTGTGAAAAATCATGCGCTGTATCTAAAGATTCTAGTCTTAGAATTTAAGAACCAGCTGTTGCTAGTCGTCCTCACAAAGATTTTATTAAACATGTTTAATATTTGCGACTGGTGCGATTATGCTGAGGAGATGCGTTCCCTGTAAAACATCATTCTTGTTATTTTATCAAACACAATCTTTTTTATTTCTTTTTCAGTTTCTTTTGTATTAATTCACAATTTAACTATTTTAGGCTATTCATTTTATGCTGCAGACGGAAAAAGGTGAAACTGCATTCTGTAAAAATTCAGAATAAGCAGTGATTTCTCTCATTTTAAAAATAGAAATTAAGGCAGTTTTTACACTGGCAGTTTAGTTCAGAACGAGGCACGGTTCGCATGAAAAATTGGTAATATGAAAGCTGTCATGCGGACCTGGGAGCGCACCAGGGTACCGAACCCGAGAGGAGGTGCTCTGAGTTCGGCTGCATTCGAACTGTGCCGCAATTCGCGTGAACATTGTGAGAAACACGGACCACAGTTTGGGAAGCACTGTGTGACCGAATGCTCTCCTTTCCTTGTTGCCCACTTATATAAATTAAGCCAGAGATTTCCGCCGTACATTTCCCTTTTAAGTATTGGGACACGTCATTTCCGATTGGCCATAAATAGCCTCTTTCAGCCTGTTGGGATACGTTGCTTCCTGTTGACTCGGGGGTTCCCTTTTCGCGTCCCACGTGCGGGCATTTCGAGTGTGGCGTCACGCCAGCGGTCGCGTGCTTTTCTTACGCTTGTTACAGGCATGTGTGAACTCATTTGTGCGACGCTGCGGAATCAGAGCGAGATCAAATAATCTGGTGGGCGGTTTGGTGCTTGACTGATTTCATCGTCGGCTTGTTTCAGAGATATACAGACCAGTTTATGCGGCAGGATCAAAGTGAAACCAAACCATCTAAAAGTGGTTCATTATGAGCGATTGACTGACTTCATTGCCGGGTGTTTGAGATCTGTTGAGCAAATCTTTCGCTCTCGATTCAGAGGGCCTATTTAATGCCAGGAATCGCCGTTGTCCTACAGTCTATTTCTTCCTTGCCTGTTCACCTTGATTAATGACGATGTTATAATTTGTTTCTTTTGTTTTTTTTCTTTCTTTATGTGGGAATTATTTGTTAGTGAGAGCTATTGTTCCCAGGCGAGTGTTTGGATTTATTAGTCATTTAATGTGTATATTAATTTGATTTATTCTGGAATTATTTCTTTATTATGTTTGAGTGTGTGTGTGTGTGTGTGTGTGTGTGTGTGTGTGTGTGTTAGAGTGTGTTTCTTTTGCTAGATGCTGGGGGCTCCAGTCAGGAATCCTCCTTCTCCTTTCCTGTGGATTGGTGATGGTTTGAACACAGGGTGTGGTGTGCAGTGAGACGCACGGATTTTGTGTGCAGTGAGACGCACGGATTTTGTGTGCAGTGGTGTGAGTTGCCCCCAGAGTGTGTGTGTGTGAAGCCAGGTATTACCTGTTCTTGAGTCCTCAGTCAAAGCTCTTGAATGTACTGTTATTGTAGGTCATTGTGAGTGTTTGTTAAACGACCATGTTTCCTTCCCTGAGTATATAAATGAGTATATGAATCAGTTGTTGTGGCATGTCCTGCCTGGCGCGCCCAGTTGATTTTAAATTAGATTTTTATTGTTAATAAAGAATTATTGTGCATGATATTCACGTCTCTGCTCCTTCCTAATGCAACCAACTTGCGTGTCTTAAGATAAAGGTATCAATTATTCTCTGAGTATGTCAGAGTGGCGTAGTCGGTTCTCTTAAAGCTGCCTGTTATTCTATCCCATAAGAATTGCAGGTTTCCTCATGCCACATTGTGGCGTAGTCGGCAGGATGGGGTAATGTATCGTCGGGTGAGACGCTCAGACGGTGGGGAAGAAACCTTGCAGGTTATACTGCCGATGGCGATGAAGGACAAGGTTCTGATGCAGTTACATCAGCAGCATGGGCACCAGGGTGTGGAACGGACTACCCAGCTGGTTAGACAACGGTGTTATTGGCCGGATATGGCCTCTGAGATTGCACGTTGGTGCCGGCATTGTGAGAGGTGCCAGCATGCAAAGGGCCTTCCCTCAGCACACAGTAGTTTTATGGGACACCTGTTGGCTTCCCGGCCAAATGAAGTTCTGGCCATCGATTTTACAGTTCTGGAACCCTCCCGGTCTGGCATCGAGAACATTATGGTCATGACGGATGTATTTTCTAAATACACGTGGGGGGTGGCTACCAGAGATCAGCGGGCTGAAACGGTGGCGCAGGTTCTGGTATCGGAATGGTTTTGTCGACTCGGTGTTCCGAGCCATATTCATTCAGACCAGGGTCGGAACTTTGAGGCCGCTCTCATCCAACAGCTTTGCCACTTGTATGGGGTTGAGAAGTCTCGCACTACTCCGTACCACCCGGCTGGTAACGGGCAGTGCGAGCGGTTTAATAGGACCTTGCACGATTTGTTGCGTTCTCTTCCCGACTCTCAGAAGGGTGACTGGCCGTCGTGTCTTCCTCAGGTGCTATTTTCATATAATAGTACCCCTCACCAGAGTACTGGGGAATCCCCACATTTTTTGATGTTTGGCCAGGAGCCACGCCTACCAGTCGATTTTCTGCTTGGGAGAGTCCAGGAACCAGAGGCTGGTTGTGTGCAGAGGTGGGTCCTGGAAAATCAGAATAGGCTTAAGGTAGCTTTTGAAGGCGTGAGAGAGCAGCTAAGAAGGCCGGCGGAACGTCGCAAGGTCCGGCATGACGGGCACGTCCGGGAGGAACCGTTGCGGGAGGGTCAGTTGGTGCTCCTTCAGGCTTTTAATGTGAGAGGTAGACATAAAATACATGATCTCTGGGGCTCGGTAGTATACCAGATTGTGAAAGCGGGTGAGCAGGTATATTCTATCGCTCCAGCGGACAATCTGGGTAAAGTGAGGCGAGTGCATCGCTCGGCAATAAAACCTTGGGTGGGTGAGAGTCCTTTGGTTAACGCTCCTGAATGTAACTTGGTGGGACCAATAACACCTGCTGAGGAAGAGGAGGAGATCGGCGATTGGTTTGTAGTGGTACCCGACGCCCCTCAAGGGGGGCAGAGGTCAGTGCCACTGGTTGAGGTCTCAGTAGGAGGTTCCGGCGGGGACCACACCGTCACAGACAATCTCCCGGAGGAGGAAGAGAATGCAGGGGTTATAGCACCCACCACAGGTGAGGTGATGGTCAGAGTGCGGTCCCCAGAGCCTACTCCTCTTGAGCAGGATACGGGGGTAAGGCGCACCAGAAGGCTGATGGCAGGACACCATCCTAATCCTCACCGCCTCCCTCGAGCTGTAGGAAGACCACGGCACGAGGGTGGGGCAGGTGATAGTCCGATATCCAGTGCGGTGGTTGCCTTGTTTCGACCGTGGCATTAAAAATCCTAGGTGAATAAAGTATCCATCGTCGGGTCGACGATGAAAATGTCGGGGGTAGATTGTGACCGAATGCTCTCCTTTCCTTGTTGCCCACTTATATAAATTAAGCCAGAGATTTCCGCCGTACATTTCCCTTTTAAGTATTGGGACACGTCATTTCCGATTGGCCATAAATAGCCTCTTTCAGCCTGTTGGGATACGTTGCTTCCTGTTGACTCGGGGGTTCCCTTTTCGCGTCCCACGTGCGGGCATTTCGAGTGTGGCGTCACGCCAGCGGTCGCGTGCTTTTCTTACGCTTGTTACAGGCATGTGTGAACTCATTTGTGCGACGCTGCGGAATCAGAGCGAGATCAAATAATCTGGTGGGCGGTTTGGTGCTTGACTGATTTCATCGTCGGCTTGTTTCAGAGATATACAGACCAGTTTATGCGGCAGGATCAAAGTGAAACCAAACCATCTAAAAGTGGTTCATTATGAGCGATTGACTGACTTCATTGCCGGGTGTTTGAGATCTGTTGAGCAAATCTTTCGCTCTCGATTCAGAGGGCCTATTTAATGCCAGGAATCGCCGTTGTCCTACAGTCTATTTCTTCCTTGCCTGTTCACCTTGATTAATGACGATGTTATAATTTGTTTCTTTTGTTTTTTTTCTTTCTTTATGTGGGAATTATTTGTTAGTGAGAGCTATTGTTCCCAGGCGAGTGTTTGGATTTATTAGTCATTTAATGTGTATATTAATTTGATTTATTCTGGAATTATTTCTTTATTATGTTTGAGTGTGTGTGTGTGTGTGTGTGTGTGTTAGAGTGTGTTTCTTTTGCTAGATGCTGGGGGCTCCAGTCAGGAATCCTCCTTCTCCTTTCCTGTGGATTGGTGATGGTTTGAACACAGGGTGTGGTGTGCAGTGAGACGCACGGATTTTGTGTGCAGTGAGACGCACGGATTTTGTGTGCAGTGGTGTGAGTTGCCCCCAGAGTGTGTGTGTGTGAAGCCAGGTATTACCTGTTCTTGAGTCCTCAGTCAAAGCTCTTGAATGTACTGTTATTGTAGGTCATTGTGAGTGTTTGTTAAACGACCATGTTTCCTTCCCTGAGTATATAAATGAGTATATGAATCAGTTGTTGTGGCATGTCCTGCCTGGCGCGCCCAGTTGATTTTAAATTAGATTTTTATTGTTAATAAAGAATTATTGTGCATGATATTCACGTCTCTGCTCCTTCCTAATGCAACCAACTTGCGTGTCTTAAGATAAAGGTATCAATTATTCTCTGAGTATGTCAGAGTGGCGTAGTCGGTTCTCTTAAAGCTGCCTGTTATTCTATCCCATAAGAATTGCAGGTTTCCTCATGCCACAACTGCATTAGAGGAAAAAAAACTCATTTGTTTTTAACTTTCTGTAAATGTGTGTTTTCTTACAGAATAATGGTGTGGAAGACTCAATCCCCTTATCAGAAAGGGATCGCTGCTGATATTGGGACATCAATAGGTTTTCCAGTATGTAATGATGGAGGACATTAGAATGGGCAAACGGACTTGATTTCGCCCTGCAACTCAGTCCGGAAACCTGTACATGCATTTCTACTGCTTCTGTTACACCTTTGTGGGAACCAATCACAGACTGCCTTATCCACCTGGAGGGTTGTGTCAAACCCTTTTACAGAGGTGGGTAGTAACGAATTACATTTACTTCGTTACATTTACTTGAGTACATTTTTTGGGTAACTTGTACTTTTAGAGTAGATTTAAAGATGGGTACTTTTACTCTTACTCAAGTAAATTTCTTGTGAAAAAACTGTACTTTTACTTAGTTACATTCGGTGGCGTTCCTCCGTTACTGTCAAATGGTAATAATTATATTATATATATTAAAATAAGTGAATATGACTTTCGCAAGTCTCGCGAAACGTTGGAGAGGCTGCTTCGCGAGAGGTTGCTACGCATCACCCGCTTATAATTAGCGCGCGTTTAGTCGGAAGATGTGTGTGAGCTACGGGAGGCAGATTGCCCGTGGCCGCAAGTTCAGTCTATGTTTTCACTCCAAGATGTCAAAAAGAATAGTTTCATAATGCGATGCATGTTGTGTGCACCAAAACGAACTGACATCTCTCAGCATACAAGAATTCCACCCTGAAAAGAACATGTAGCGGTAAGTGTCACAATGATGCCTATATTTGAACACTATTAACGGTCATTTGGTAACTATGGGAAATTTTCCCTTATCATAATACTATTTCACACACTGTCCGAGTGTTTTCCTCATATGCGCTCTTGTAAGCAATGAATCGTTTGAATCCTCCAAACAACACACGTCCACGAACAAACGTTCTCATCTTCACATTTACATATCCTTTTCTTCACAAAACGAAACAAATTGAATAGCCTAATGTGACGTCTTGCATTTATACACAAATCCGGACAGACACCTGTCTGAAGTGTAGAAAATACATACAAATAAAAACGGTATTGTATTTTATTCCTACCTAAAGAATAGCCTATATACTTATACAAATATAAGAACAAAGTATGTTTTAAGAAGAGCTCTAGTTAGCCCAGCACACCATTAATTGACACTGTTTAACCATTAATCACACACACACACACACACACACACACACACACACACACACACACACACACACACACACACACACACACACACACACAAACACACCCCTACACACACACACACACACACACCTCCACACACACACACCTCCACACACACACACACACACACACACCTCCACACACACACACACACCTCCACACACACACACACACCTACACACACACACACACACCTACACACACACACACACACACACACACCTCCACACACACACACACACCTCCACACACACTCACACACACACCTCCCCACACACACACACACACACCTCCACACACACACACACACACACACACACACACACACACACACACAAACACACCCGTACACACACACACACACACCTCCACACACACACACACACACACACACACACCTCCACACACACACACACACACACCTCCACACACACACACACACACACCTCCACACACACACACACACACACCTCCACACACACACACACACACACACACACACACACACACACACACACACACACACACACACACACACATATATATATTTTATATTTATATATAGGTTCATTAGCTTACATTAGTTAACATGAACTAATAATGAACTGCACTTATAAAGCACTTATTTATCTTTATTTTAATTTAAACATTTACTAATGCATTATTAAAATATTGTTAACATTAGTCAATGCACTGTGAACTAACATGAATAAACCATGAACAGCTGGATTTTTATGAACTAACGTTGACAAAGATTAACTAATGCTGAACAGAGGTGTTGTTCATGGTTAGTTCATGTTAACTAATACATTAACTAATGTTAACTAATACAACCTTATTGTAAAGTGTTACAGAGAGGTGTGTGAAAGCTCTCCAAGTAGCCTGAAATTCAGGGTTTTCGCTTATCAATCAGATCGAAAGTAACTAGTAACTAACTACTTGAGTAGTTTTCTCATCGAATACTTTTTTACTCTTACTCAAGTAAATATTACGATTGTTACTTTTACTTTTACTTGAGTAAATATTTCAGTAAGTACTTGTACTTTTACTTGAGTACAGATTTTGGCTACTCTACCCACCTCTGCCCTTTTATTAGAGGGTTTGACACAATGACGGATAGAGAATCGATGGGTCGTTGCCCGTTGATCACGCATCTTGTGTTCTGATTGGTTAAAGGACTATCCAATTGCGTACAGAATCATTTAATTTGTGCTTGTTTATCATGCCTCTTGAGCAGTAGAAAATACATGGCAGACTCCCCAGACCAATGTTTAATCTTAAATTGAGCTTGGTCTGGTGATAGCCAGACAAGGAGGAGATTACAGCTACAAAAGGAATCCAGAGAGAAACAGTATTATCTATATCTTTCTTGGGTTCACTCTAAAAAAAAAGTCTCGTAATCATAGGGGAACCTTTTTTAGTGCTATATAGCACCAATTTTGGTGCTTCAGTGGTTCTTCAGAGGTGCTATATAGCACCTTAGTCAAAGAACCGGTGAAGAACCTCTGAAGAACCGGTGAAGAACCTCTGAAGAACCGCTGAAGAACCACTGAAGCACCAAAAATGGTGCTATATAGCACTAAAAAAGGTTCCCCTATGATTACGAGCCAAGAACTATTTTTGGTGCCATATAGAACCTTTTTTTTTTTAGAGTGTTGCTGTTTCTTTAACCATTAGCTGCACCATTGGTTCTGCAAGATACAATAACATATAATATGATATATTCTGCAAATTTCTTTTGAGATGTTGTTCTGTTTTGCTACTGCCAAGTTCATGCATTTCATGTGAGGAGGAAGATGGAGACCTGTGTGGCGTTCAAGGTAAAGATTCACTACTTCACATTATCAGTCCATTTTAGATGTTTTTGTCCATCTCCATCTCTTTCAGTTGTTTTCATGAAGCATGTTTGGCTGTGTTGTATTTGTTCAAAATGCTTTTTATATCATTTAATTATTGTGTTTTTTATGTTTGCATTCTAGAAAATTATCACTGTGTGATGAAAATGATCGCCTGTACTTGAATTTTCTGCATTCCTCATTCCCCACAGGAAAAATAACAGGAAATAATGAAATATAGAAGCATGTTTGGCCCCAGTTTTAAACATGAATAGGTTTGTCTGAACAGGGTTAGGGTTATGTTTAGTTCTGTTAGTTCATTTGTGTTTTAGTTTGGTTTTGTTCTGTTCCTGTTTGCCCATCTTCCCTGTCGTTGTTAGTTAATTTGGTTGCTGATTTGAGTTCATCACCTGTTTGTGGTTTCATTTGATTATGCCCTGTGTATTTAAGTCCTGTGTTCCGTGTTGTTTTGCTAAAGCTACTCCAGCGGGGTATTCCAGAAAGCAAGGTTAACTTACCGTCACATATACCTTGAACTCTTGGTTGATTAACCCAAACCTTGCTTACTCAAGGTATGCTGGCTCCAAAAATGAGACTGGGAGTAAATTCAGACCCGTGCTGCGTTCCACTCCAGACACACACTTGCGAACTTCCCAAAGCACTTCCCCTCGGGGGAATCCCCGCCGCCATTTTGAAGTGCGTTCCACTTCGTGAAGTGGACAAGGGAAGTTTATATGGACAGACCCTTGCTCCCTCGATTTTGACAGAGGGAGCGAGTCTACTTCATATGTACACCTCAGGCAGCTTCATATACCACAATGCAACACGATTGTGACGTCACCGCATATTGCGTTTAATTTACCCCAGCACAAACAACTCTATGATATTTGTATTATTTTTAAAAACATTTAAAACAACCAAAATACACCTATATACATATAGAATGCTGCATTAAACAATTTCGTAAAGAAAAAAAAAATAAATCAACTCCATAGTGGATTCGAAGTGATCAAGGGCTTAGGACGTTCCAGTTCCGTCCATTGCAAATGTTCCTCCAGTAGTGAGCACTCATGCAACGTAAGCAATGGCGCACATCCGAGTGAACGAGACGGAGGGAAGTTAACGAGTTAGTTAATGCGTTGGATACATTTTATAAACAAAAAGCTGAAGGAGCATTTGTTAGATCACGGAAAAGATGGATTGAGGAAGGTGAGCAAAACTCTTCCTACTTTTTTAGATTGGAAAGACAACAATATAAAAATAATCAGATTGGAAAGCTTATGATTGATGGAACTCTTTGTGAAGACCAGAAAATAATTGCCAATTTTTGTGCCAAATTCTATAATAATTTATATACATCTAAATTTAGCAAACAACATGCTCATGATTTTTTTGAATCAATATCTTCTATAAACCAATTAAGTAATTCTGATCAAACTTTTTGTGATGCCCCCATTACTTTAAAAGAAATCGATGATGCAATTAAGTCTTTAAAAACAAACAAATCCCCTGGTACAGATGGCTTGACATCTGAATTTTATCATGTATTTAGTAAAAGCATAACCCCTTTTTTGTTGAATTTTTATAAGGAAAGCATAAATAAATCTTTTCTTCCACCTACTTTATGCCAAGGATTGATCACCTTAATCCCCAAACCAAATAAAAACCTGACTTTAATAGATAATTGGCGTCCAATAACGTTATTAAACAATGATTATAAAATGATTGCCTTAGTATTGGCCAAAAGATTAAAAGGAGTATTACACTATATTATTGATGAAACTCAATCTGGCTTTATGCAAAACAGACACATATCTAATTATATAAGATTAATATTATACATTTTAGATTACTCTGATATGATTCATAATGATAGTTTCATCTTTTTTTTATAATTATTAAGCCTTTGATACTTTAGAACATAATTTTTTATTTCAAGCACTTAAAAAAATTGGCTTTGGTGATTTCTTTTGTAAAATGGTTAAAATGTTATATGTAAATGGAAATAGTTCAATTAAACTAAGCAACGGTACCTCTCCCAGGTTTTCTTTAGATCGTGGAGTTAGACAGGGATGCCCAGTGTCTCCCTATTTGTTTTTAATTGCAGTACAATTTCTTAATATACATATTAGAATGAGTATTTTAAAAGGCATCACAATTGGAAATACAGAACTAATTATTAGTCAACTAGCTGACGACACAGCATTATTTTTGGAAGATTCCTCTCAAATTTTAGTAGCCCTGAACACCCTTCAAACATTTTCCAAAGCCTCTGGGCTAAATCTTAATATTGATACATAAGAATTACTTCCTATTAAATGTTGTAGTGCTTCATCAATCTGTGGGATAGCTGTTAAAAACATGATTTAATACCTTGGTATAGAAATAACTAAAGATAAAAACAGATGTGCTACAAATTTTAATCCAATTATAGCAAAAACAAAGAAAAAACTGAATTGTTGGCTTCAAAGAGATCTGTCTGTTAAAGGAAGAGTTTTGCTTACTAAAGCCGAGGGGCTATCTCGTCTATCTTATGCTGCCCAATCTCTTTATGTAGATAAGCCTACTGGTAAAATTATTGATAGAGCTCTAACAGATTTTGTCTGGAAAAACAAATGCCATTACATGAAAATATCTGTTATGCTGAACACCTACTACAAAGGTGGCTTAAATTTGATTGATTTCAGTTCTTTAAATTATACTTTTAAAATAAATTGGCTTCATCGGTATTTGAAAAATCAACATTCCATTTGGTATATTTTTCCACAACAAGCTTTTTCATATATTGGAGGTATTACATTTCTGTTGATGTGCAATTGGCATTTCAAAAATTCCTTTCAAACTCTCAAATTTTCACCAACAGGTACTTTTGGCATGGGCTCTAATATATAAACATAATTTTACCCCCCATAAATGTATTATTTGGAACAATCTAAATATTTTATACAAAAATAGAATGTTATTTTTTGATAAGTGGTTAAAAAATGGTTTGCTTTTAGTAAATCAGTTGTTTAATAATCAAGGTTTATTAATGTCCTATACTGAATTTCTTTCAGAATATAACTTGCCAGTTACCCCTAAAGAATTTGCCATAGTTATGGGAGCGATACCATCAGGAATTAGTATGCTTTTAAAAATTAGCAATTGCTCTCCTCCTACAACTATTACTGTTCCTCAACCAACAGAAACTCCTATAGGTAAAATATGTTTTTCTGGAAAAAAAGATAGAAATTATAAAGTTAGATCCTTTTTTCTTGAGAATATCATCTCTGTATCTCCTGCAATTTCTTATTGGAATAATTTATTTATACATTTAAATTGGAAAAAGATTAGGTCCTTGCAACAAAAATACTTTCTCACTAATAAAGTAAAAGAAGTGTCTTTCAAAATAATAAATAAATTTTACCCTGTTAAACATTTCATGAAGAAATTTAAAACTAATATTGATACTAGTAGTTCATTTTGTCAAGTCCACACAGAAACTGTTTATCATTTATTTTGGTTATGTTATTATACTAAACAACTTTGGAGAAATATTGAGGCTTTTATTAATGATAATATCCAGCAAGGCATATCCATAACTCTTAAATACATTATTTTCGGTCACTATGGTTGTGACTCTACTAAAAGGAATGCTTACTTTGTTATAAATTTAATATATTTTCTTTGTAAATTTTATATCCACAAATGTAAATTCACCAACAACAAACCAATTTTTTGTGTCTTTTTGAAAGAATTTAAGATATATCTTAACACTATTTCATCCTCTGTAAACAAGAAAGCAAGTAAAACGATGTCAATTTGTAATGACTTTAATCTGTATAACCCAAGTGATGTATAATTATCTTACCCTCATGTTCTTATGTTCTTTTTTTCTATCTTTCCTTTTCTTCTTTTTCTTCCTTTTTCCTTAATCTTTAAATAATTTTTATATTCTATATATGCCTTTATATTCTGATGACATTGAACATATTATTGATACATTTTGTATTTTGTGTATTGTTTTACAAACTTGTGTATTATAAACATGTCATCTCTTTATCTTTTTGCATTAATAAACAAATAAAATAAAATAAAAAGTTAACGATTGAAGGGCATAATAAAAATGAACTTGAACGCAGCATCAGAGTATGTTCCCGGTTAACACACAAAATATTCTCAACAGAGCGACGATACAAAGATTCACCATGGAAAAGAAAAAGCGTGCCATTCTACTTCCTCTTCTTCTTTTGTTTAATGGTCATTTACATAACATACTTAATGCACATCGCCACCTATTTGGTGATCTCTTTCAGTCTTTTAATAAGTAATCTTTATTCACTGAGAATAAGGATTATATTGTTTGTTTCATGTTAATTAATTGAATGCAGATCCATGTGTGAGATAACAATAAAATACATAATAAATATATTCGAATTGAATTAACATTTAAACATTACCTTGTTATAATAGTGCTTTAAAATGAAAAAATATTTTACATTATATAACACATTTAGTTATAATATATCTATGAATTATATAACGCACATCTGAACCTCTTAAGCGAACTAACCCTGGAATAAGAGCTGCTCCGGAGTAGGTTATGTTCAGAGTGAGTTGCCATGGCTACTTTTGAGCCCTGTCCATCGTTCTGGGTTTTTCGCTGCCCATCAGTATTCGCATTGTGGTGCTACGCAACGGATGAGACTCACCGACCCTTCCACTCTCAAGTCCCACTGTCCCCCCGTTTACCAGCTGACCGCCAGCCGGAGGGGTGGAGGAACCCTACAAGGCTGACTCGTGCTAAAAGTCCCTCAGCACATCCAAGGAGTACAGAAGTGACCTCCGGCTCACCAGCCTTGCAAAAGACGGCCTACTGTCAATCCGAGTTTGATCAAAACTTTGTTGTTGCAAGTAGGCCATTTTCCCCTCGCTCCCAAGGGGAACCCCATGACCTTAACTCTTGCAATACCCAGCATAGCTCCAATCTGAGTCTCGATCGGTTGGTAGTGGTTAACTTTCTCTACAGCCGCCCTCTGTAGAGTATCCGGCGCCATCTTGAACCTAATGAACCTTATACCCTGAAAGTTACCTCTTTTTTTGGAACCGAAAGTTGAGGTTATCCATGCTCTTAAACATACCCGGGTATGTCACATAACCTGCTTTCTGGAATACCACCAGAGATCATCTGTATTGTTTATTAAAGACACTTTGTTTGCTACTCTATCGTCGTGATTTTCTGCAACCCATTGTGACACAACAATGAGAAAAGACTTCTAATTGTGCAAATCTCTCTTTCTTTCTCAGGTTTATCCCAGAGTCACTCATTCAGAAGGCTCTTTTTTTTTTTTACATGAATAGTTTTTTAAACCTGAATAGTTGAGCCCTTATAAAATCTACTCTTACAATGGAAATGAACTTGAATGATGTTTGTTTGCATTTATTTTTGAGTTCAGTTATTTCTGATAACAATGCAAACATTGAATCATTTATAGAGTGATCATTGTACTATATTTTAGAATGTGATTTTAACACAACATAGACTGATGTTTAAATTAATCATTAGCAACAATAATGTCTAATCAACTTATTTTACAAGCTTTTTATTTTGGGTAGCCTATTTACTGTATAGTGGATGAGGGTGAAGGCTAATCTTGGGAAGGTCAAATCCTGGTTAAGACACTAGATGGTGCTCTAGTGAAGTATACATAACTTACACTGAAATAACAGTGATGGTACAATGACTTCCAACATGTTGAATGGGTTCTGTTTCTTTCCCAAAATCATCTGTTCTTGGAGTATGTAAGTTTGGCAAGCAGAAAACATACAAAACAGCAAAAAGAGCTAGATTTATTGCTTCTAGTTACATTCTGTACAGCCATTATTGGAAATTGATTTGTAAGAATGTGCATGGAGACTTAAGATGACTTCACTTTTATGACGTTAGCAATCCAGTGCTCCATCATAGATGAGTGGTAGAGATGCTTGAAAGCAAATACCACAGTAGAGTGTGATTCTGTGGCAATATAACTAGTGGGCTTTATGGGTGTGCGCCGTATTGATGAAACGCCATATACCGCACACCAGACACATCGCATTCTCATGTTCAAGCCGGCAATGCAAAACAGTGAATCCAGTCACCATACTGGCAAAAAAGAAGGGTATAATCAGAATTATCATCATTAAGCTCAGGGGTTTTCAAACTTTATGATGAACCTTTTATAAGGGACCCCCTTCCTAAAATCCATCTATTTTTATGTATGAAAAAAATATTTAAACTGTTAGATAAGTAATAAGTGTGACATTGTAAATACAACATATTGTTTCCAAACTTAAATTGGCTATACTTAATGTTGGATGTTTAAACCTAAAGAAGAACATTTTCAATTAAAAATGATTTGTATGCACAACTTTCACATTAAATGTATGTAAGCAGCTTATGTACTGCGTTAAGAATACTGCTTTACAACCCCAGTGAGCAAGATAAAGGGGACTATAGTGAAAAAAACTCACTAGAAAGATACAAAGCAAAGATATACAATTCTGGAAAGTATACGGCAAGAAAGGAGAGAACATTTAGAAATGAAACAGTTAGAATGTTCGGTAAACTTTATCCATTTTTGCTTTGTCTTTTTATCCTCTGAAATTTTCTGGGCACCCCTTGAAACCTTCTGGAGGACAAGTGTGAGTGTAATGGTGGCCAGCTAGTAGTTGCTGTGTGAGTAAACCTCCCTCATCTGATCTAAAAAAAACTAAAAAAACATGAACGGCCAAAACAGGGGACATTCCATGTTATATGCACACCTCATATAAAACCATTTTGCTGCATCATTTTGGAGATGTGTGACATTCCACTTCAACAAACATATCTACAGACTGGGTGACTTTTAAAACCATGTAGGCTGTGTCATCGATTTGTCATCAAAGTGTGGTAACACTTTAGAATACTGATTGATCATTAATGACTACACATGAACAAGTGAGTAAAGTACTATTAACTAACAAGAAACTCTGATTATTAAATGAGTTAGTAATAGTGCTTATCTGAATGTGGCAGTTAATCAATATTAGTTACTTAATAAATACTATTTTTCATACTTCCCCATGTACTACTAAGAACTACTATATAGAGATTCATAATTAATGATGCATAATGTATAATTGATTCTAAGGTGAAGATCATGGTAACCCACTAGTAATGACTCGGGTATTATTAAATCCTTCAGAAGGAACTACTAATTATTTGGATCAGTATTCTAAAGTGAAAAACATGATAACTGACCTGATCTCAGTCATTGTTTAAATTAACATTACTATAACTATACATTAATATAACATTACTGTCTATACCAGGAAAAGTATTCAACTGAGTCCTGCTGAACAGGATGAAAGATGTAATAGACCTGCAATCCAGAGACCAGCAAGCTGGTTTCCGTAAGGGCAGGTCATGCATTGAGCAGATTGCAACATTACGTATCATCTTGGAGCAATCGCTGGAGTGGAACTCGCATTGACTATGCTAAAGCGTTTGACAGCGTGGATAGACAGACCCTCTGGAAGCTACTGAGACACCATGGAGTGCCAGAAAGTGCCACAAAGATCATCAAAACTCTTATGAAGGGATAACCTGCAAGATGCAAAGTGCATGGCAGGCAACTCACAAATGCCTTTGTAATACGAACTGGAGCAAGGCTGTTTACTATCACCCTTCCTGTTCCTGCTGGTAATAGACTGGGTTATGAAGACATCTACAGACCAGAAGTGCAACAGCATCCAGTGGACATTATGGGCACAATTGGGTGATCTTGACTTTGCTGATAACCTGGCCCTTCTCTCTCACACTCAACAAGAGATGCAGGAAAAGACCAGTACTGTCGGGGAAACCTCAGCAAGGCTGGGCCTCAACAGAGACAAGAGCAAGGTACTAAAGATTAATACAGCCAGTGCGACACCACGCTTGGAGGAAGTGGACTTGCTATATGGAGCTGAGACCTGGAGAAACCCCACCAGTACCCTGAAGAGAATCCATGTTTTCATCAAGACCTGCCTCAGAAGGATCCTCAAGATCCGTTGGCCAGACAAGATCAGAGATCACGCCCTCACCTGGAACCCCCAAGGAAGGAGGAATACCCCTTTTCCACCCAGGCAGTGCTGGTGCTAGTTCGGAGCCAGAGCCTTGTTTCAAATCGGTTCTTTGTCTTTCCACACCCAAAGCACCAGCTCCGAACCAGGAAAAGTGGTTCTTAAGTTGCACCAAATCATTGCTGGTATAGAATATATAAGAACCGCTTACCACTTAAATCGACCAACAAGACGAACATAAACTTAACATCCGCCATTTTTGAAATAGCAGCTAATAGAGCTAATAGCTGCTGCTCATTTGTAATCTCCGTCTGTGTTTGTGTTTCCCGCTGCCTCGCTAGCATTGCTGAGAAAGATGAGACATATACAGTGATGCAAGACTGGCTCTGTGGTGGCTCTCTAGCCCGTGGAAAAGCAAACCGGTTTCTTTGAAGGCTCGTCAGTCGAACCGGCACTAGCGGTTCATTTTGGTGGAAAAGGGGTAGAAGAGAGGCTGACCTCTCAAGAAACGCCTGGTGCCTTGATCTGGAGGCAGACCTGAGGAGGATGGGCCACACGTGGAGGCAGCTAGAAAGATTGTACATCTGGAGACAGCTTGTTGGTTGCTTATGTCCCTGATGGGACCACAGGCTAAAGAAGAAGAAGATCAGTTATGACCTTGGTGTTGTGCTACAAGCCTACAAAAACAAAATGCTGTCAAAATGGCAAAATACTAGCCTGGGAAAACCCAGACAACTTCCGGCAAATTTAGATTTGCTCTGCAAGTAGTCTGGCAAAGAGCACATTCAAGCCCATTTCTAAACCCTAGAAATCGCGGCACCAATTATAAAAGTTGGGGCGGGCTTTAGACGATGACGACAGCGCAGCGACGTTGAAGCAGATTTGTGGAGCATCACTCGTTCGAATCAGCTATCGCGTCTGTTTTAAGCGATTTAAACTTTTCCTTTTCGTTAAAACCCGAGCAAAGAACAACACTCGAAGCCTTCATATCTAAAAAAGATGTTATCACTGTCTTACCGACTGGATTCGGCAAAAGTCTGATACCAGCTTGAACCTTTGGTGGCTAAACGAATGGGTCTTAGCGAGAGCCCTCTGGTAGTGTTAATGTTTTACAAAATTGTTTTAAGTCCTTTTCAGGCGTGAATGTAGTTGTTTAAAGCTCAAATCTGTGGTTTATTTATAAAGAGAGCGCCTTTTTTAAAATTTGATCTGCCGTTTTCGGAGTTGTGAGCTCTAGTGGTTCAGCGGCGCTCAATCGATCATTGAGCCCGCCGAGAGGCGCCTTTCCTCGGCCAGTCCTTCTGCCGTCTGCCGCTGGCTCTGATGTCTCTGTAGTGGTTAAACCGTCTCGTCTTGTGTAGATCTAACGGCTGGTCTTTGCTCTCATTACTCTGTAATTTGTTCCTAGACAGATCGTTTTGTCTGAGGGCAAAGTGAAGTTTCATAACTTTATATTTTTAAGATATTAAACTTTACCGTTGTAGTCTCCTAGCGCTGACTTTGACTGAATTGCTTTATTTATTGTATAGCTTCTTATACCTTTTACTTATACTTTTATAAATGCTATTGATGATCACACATAAACTGACATTTAATAAAAAGAGACTGGGTTGTGTTTTGTGTCAAATTTTATTTATTACAGTGATAATCATAGCCTATATTATGCCTATATTATGTGTTTGTGTTTTTTTAAATGTAAACGAAAAGAGGCTGGGTTTTTTATATTTCGTTTTGTTATAAACATGCATTGAAGATAATATGCATTGCCTGCACTACATATACAAATATATACTGAGTGATACTGTCAAGAACGCTGCCTGTCCATTAGCAGACTAGGCGGACTAGTGTCCTCCCGTCCTCGGGAGTTCGTTCTCTGGAGTCAAACTTGGTAAGTCACGGACGCAAGTCAGAAGTTCGCGTACGAAATATGTCATAAAACACCACTGCCTCATTTCATTAAAAAAAATAAATTAAACATAATAATAGCCACACGAATGTGGTTCAGGCAACGCGTAGCTAGGCCTACATTGATTATCTTATATATTTATAATAAAACGAAGTATAAAACACCCTGCCTCTTTTCGTTTACATTTAAAAAAATAATATATTAAACATTAATATGTGGTTTAGGTAAGGTGACCAGATTTCTGAATTGGAAACCGGGGACATTTCCTATTTGAGAACACAAGTACAGACAAGAACGCATATTGAGAAACGGCCAGAGTCTCAGATGTTTCTCCGTCATCTCCCTCATCGCTCTGATTGGTTTTAGGTCTATCCAATTGCGCCGAGAGGCATTTGAGCGACGCCCGTTGGTGACGCCCCTTTGGAAATGATTTGTCTATGAAGCTTTACCAGACCATAACTCAGTTACTACTGAGAATGGTCTGGTTTTAACCAGGCTAGCAAAATACTTAAAAATTTGTTTAATGGAAAATTAAAATATTGACATGTATATTGGAGCATTTTCCATATTTCACATTCACACAGATCTCTCAGTAATATCACTGTTTGATTTGAGATAATCTTTTATTTTGGATTTAGTATTTTGTAGTAAAGCTGTTTTGTCTAAGGCAGAAGTCAAACGGTTTCATGCGAGTGTAGCGGTTGTCTGCTACATGAGCAAGAATGGAAAAAAAGCCCTTCAACCACACGCTATTGACACCTCAAACTCACTCTCACACACTGGCATTAAACACACACATCTAGCTCATGCATAACCAATTTTTCCAAACAGATCAAACCACATTTCTGTACAGATGTGAATAAATGAGACCATAGCAGAGTCTACATTCATTTTGGGTCTCTTTAAAACCTTAAGAGTCAAACATAAAAATGTGCCATATGATTTAGATCATTTGTTAAAAAGTCCTTGTATTACAAGGAAAATTCTTTTGAAGTTTTAGGATTTTAGGTACCACACTTCAAGAATGATCCTACTGCACGTCCGCTGTGATTTCCTGATGCCACATGTGGGGATTCTCGTCAATCCTAAAACTGAACCTGAGGTTGTCGCAGGAGCTCCTGGTCTTGCACTTCGAGAACGACTGAAGTTTGATCATCATCTTATGGCAATAGGCGCATACTCGACGTGATCTTCCTCTTTAACATTCTGTAAAATAACACATCACACAAGAAACGATAATACTAAAAACACAAACGTCAGAAATGTGACCAGTAGGGCAGACAGAGAGACCTCTTAGACCATGATTCACAAATGTATTGAAGCAATGCCAAATTCGACACTTGCTGTAACAAGATCCAATCTGTCAGAAGGACGATGTAAATGCAGCTATGGTGTTATAAGGTTGATTTAAAAAATGCATTTGCTTATGGACCGTCATGCAAACAAGCAGAAATATGTGTTTAAGATAGTGAGTCTCTGCTCAAATAAACAAACACACTGTTCAGTCCACTTCAAGTTGTAAAATGCAACTTAATCTATTTGTTTGTAATATCCTGCACTCTTTTTTATTCTTCTCAGTTGCTTTAAAAATGTATTTGGAACTACGTTTTTAAGCAGAGCAGATTATTGCATTAAATTATGATTTTATGGCTTTTATATATGGATATGCTGCTGTTGTGTGTGATGGATCATTATACAAAAATAGTCTCACACATCTAACACAGAACATAAATTAGGAATAAATTCTCTTACCGATTTATGTGCTTTTCTTTTGTGGAATGTGGGATCAGCGTATGTTATCTCTTCTTCATGAGTCTGAGCTGTTTTAGCAACAACAAAAATAGATGCATTAAACAACCAAACTCATTCTTTGCAACTTGTGTGTTATTATTAGGGATATATATATATATATATATATATATATATATATATATATATATATATATATATATATATATATATTAATAACAATTAAAATATGTATTAGTATGTGTCATAATACTTATTATTTGTTTATATAATAATTATAATCATTATTGTTATTTGTTATAATTCTTTTTAAAAGCTGTAGGTAACTCTTGCCTTCTTGATCAGTTTTTCTGTGTCTTCTGCAGATGCACCACATCATGACTGCAACTACAATCAGCAGAGATCCAGCGGCAGCAGAAGCAGAGATCAGCACTATCTGAGAGACTGAGACTGGAGGACCTGACGGAGGGTGTGTTGTGATGACAAAGAGAGACATTAATGTAAGTGAATGTGTACATAAACACATATGACAGTCGTGCTGCCGTACCTGCACATGTGTGACAGAGTTGAGTGATGTTGGGATGTCTGGTCTGGTTGCTGATGGGATTGTTGAGCACACAGCTGTAGGTGTTTTTATCCTGATATTCCACCTCCAGAGGTAGAGAGAGACTGACGCTGAGATCAGACACACTGATGCTGGACAATAAACTGTTTCCTTTGTACCAGGAGAGAGTCACATGACCCACATTCAACACTGAACACACCAGTGAACAATTTGATGATGATGATGATGATGATGATGATGATGATGATGATGATGAACATTGTGAAGAGTCTCTGCTGATGACAGGAACAGGCAGACGAGCTGAAAAACATCAGAAAATGGTAAATCAATAGAACAATCTTATTTTTGTTTCAGTATGTTGAGTGAGTGTTTAGTGTGTCATTTCAACATGTAAATATAAAATAAGAATAATTTAAGGACAGGACAAATTATCTCTACTCACCATTGACAGAAACATTGAATGTTTTTGATATCAGGTTTACTCCATCTATCTCTATTTGATAAACTCCAGCATGTTCAGTTGTGATGTTTGTGATGGTCAGAGATCCAGTTTGATTATCAAGCTTCAGTCTGTCTCTGAATCTCCCATCAGGAACATCAGATGTGGAGAAGATTTGTTTCTCAATGCTGATTTTAGCTATTTGAGACTTTTCAGCTGCAAATCTCCAATGTATGTTATCTTCTTTACGTAGTTCAGTAACATCAGAGTTTAGAGTGACTGAATCTCCCTCCATCACTGACTTCTCTTCATCAGCACCATAAACACCTGCAGAACATGAACAGGTTTTGTCACAGATAAAGCCTCCTGTTGGTTTCCCTTACGAAAAAGAAGTATACTTCAAGTTCATTTTAAGAAGTACTTAAGTAATGATCAAGTATATTTTAAGTATACTTTATGTAGTAAGTACACTAATATCAATGTGTACTAGTAGTAAACTTGTAAGTGTACTATTTCAATACTGCTTGGGACTAAATTGACCCATTTTAGTATATAAATATATACGGTTAAGTGTACTATAAGTGTAACAGTAGTAAACTTTGAGTACACAACTACCTTTGTCATTTGTACTGCATCTGTACTACAAGTGAACTTATTAGTATACTAGTTTACTTTTTTAATACTTGTAGCACATTTTTTAGTTTATGAAAGTACACTTTGAAGTGTACTCTCAGTAACTACTGGTTTAGTAGTTTAAACTGCAAATATACGTGTACGTTTTCTTTAAGTGAACATAACATCATAGTTATAGTTTACTATTTATATAGTATAGGCTACTATGTTCAAATGTAGCTATTGTTTTTTTATACTTGAAATATACATTTAACAAATTTTAAAAACATTTTATTATAGCTTTATGCATCCTTTTTTTTTATCAACACTTGAATGTGGGTAAGTTTCATAACATAATTTTTTTTTTGTCTACGCCTTGACCTGGGGCCGTATGTATAAAGTAAAATTTTACTCTTAAGTGTGTCAAAATTCTAAGAATGATGTAATCTTGGTTCATAAAGGTTCCTAAGTGTTAAGACAGGTCTCAGCTCCTAAAGTATTTTAGAGAGCCGGAGAGGTATCCTAACCTAGTTAAGAGCACACAGTATACAGTGTCTTAAATATCACTATTGTGGCACTAACCACACCAAACACACATTAGTGGCCAAAAGTGATGTGTGGAAGCTTTTTAAAAAAAAAGACCCTACAAGTTTGCTTAAACCATCAAAATATGAGGGCAATATTTTTATACTTATATATTTAAAATATTTTAAAATATGAGGGAATATCAAAACACTACACTTAGTGAAGGTATTTATCTGACAAAATAATGTGGCAAAAAAGGCAAACTACAGCTACTAGAAAAACAAAAAAGCTCTCAGGAAAAAAACATACAGTGACTGCAACATAATCAGTTTTTAATATTGAATTGGCCTTCTCCTGTTGTTGCATGTGTTCATAATTTCTTTGTATGACAGCCTGAAAATTTCGTCCATACAATTTTGCATGTTTCATTGTGCGCAAATAAAACAATTGAGTCCAAGCACAACTACGCAACATTCTTACAAAATCTTTAACACATTTTAATAATATTTCAATAAAGGATGAAGATCACTTTTGGCCACTATTGTACGGCAGTTGATTGACTTCCCAACTAACATTCAAACCATGCGGCAAAAGTAAAACACTTTTATGAGGATTTCAGGCTTCCCTGGAGTTGTTGGAGCCGTTGAGGGAACTCGTGTTCACATCATTGCTCTCGACTATCAATAGAAAAGGATCCAACAGCATTAATACTAATTTATGATAATTTGTCTTAATTCAATGATTGCATTATAATTACATAAAATGATTGGTGTCATGCTGCTGTGACTTCACCCTTGCAGCCTCACTATTGGCTGATTCAGTGGTTGAGGGCGGCCATTTTGGGATGATATCATTGTAGTCCGTAGTTTGCAACACTTGTGCCACCTCAGTCAGCACTTAAGAATCAGTCTTAGACTTTACTGAAAGTTGCTTTTAGCTTCTTTATAAAAGTCTCCTACTCTAAGACAAGTCCTACTTTTTACTAAGAATGTTTTGACACTTAAGTCAAAGCTTAAGACTGTTCTCAAGAGCATTTCTGAGAAGTTTTATACATAAGGGCCCACAAACAAAATCATGATCAAAACTCAGATGGAGTAGATCGAGTCCATCAACACCCCCAAAGCTTCACAGTCGTTTCCTCTTCCTCTATGTACACTACCAGAGACTCGCCTACACAAACATTCATATACGTAGGAACACTCAAATCAATATTCAAATCAATATTTTCAAACAATGTAAGTTTTATAAGTCTGTTTGTAAAACTATGTAAATAGGGGATATTTAATAGGCTACTCAATCAAAAGATTAAACACAATTACAAGCCAAGTATACTTTGAAATCCTAATTATACTTTTAAGTATATCTTGAGTACAAGTATAAGTCAAGTATACTTAAGTGCAATTTTATTATATAATAAGTATATAAAAAGTAGACTTGAAAGTATACTTTCTTATTTTCTGGTTTAAAATAAGTATACTAATAAAACACTTGCGTACACTTCTTTTTCATAAGGGTTACAATGGCTGAAATCAGCTGTCGTTTCTGTCATTTACCAAGCAGATCTCGGCCGCCATTGACTACCATTATTTTCCCCACTGATAGTCAATGGCTGCCGAGATCTGCAAACATTCTTCCAAATATCTTCATTGGGTGCTGAATTCAAAGCTAGCAGATCTTGCAATCATTTTTCATCTGGTACAAATTGCAGCAGCTGAAAATGATCTAATTGGAACAATAGCAGATGCTTTATTACTCCACATTGGAATGAAATTAAACCATTAAAATGCTTTTATAACTTACCAAGGAGTCTCCACCAGCACAAACAGAACAAAACTAACATGTGAAACATTGTCTTTAACTTTTCCGCGTCTGACGTAATAATACTGTTCGTCAAAACACCTACACTGTGTGAATCCTCCCACAACAGAGTTTGACCCTCCTACAGTTTGACACGCTGTATTTGCATATGATATAATGTTATAGTTCATCTGGGACCTATTAACACTTTAACCCCCGGTTTCCCAGTCAAGGCTTAAGCTAGTCCCAGACTAAAAAGCATTATTGAGCTTGTTTTAACTTTTATTTTAAAATATGTCAGTGCCTTTGTTTTGTCTCGAGATGCACATCAGTAACGTTTATATAAGCCACTTAAAAGTCCTAATTGAACTAAAGCCTAATCCTGGCTTAATCTAAGCCCTGTCTGTGAAACCAGGCCTTACTGTCTTTAATGGATGGAAATATGTTTTTATCAGTTAAATACTTTTTGAAAGGTAGTTCTCCGGCTGTTAAATCGCTAAAAGTAGAAAACTTGAATGTCAGATTAACTTCATAGTGAAATGGAGCCTAACCCTAGTGATTTTATAACGGTTGTATTTATTTAATTCTCAATTATAGTGTGTGCAATGACCAAAATAAAAATACAGAGTGAAACCCATCAGGTATCTCACAGTGCCAGTTTCCCTGTGGTTTATCGTCTGAGTCAAAGTGAAACCTGCCGCGGCTGGTTTTCTAAATTAGGTGTGATCTGTTGGGTGGGCAAACGTCTTGTTGGTGAGAGTGTGTATTCAGAGCATGTTGAGTTTCTTCCTGTCTTGCTAGCAGCTTTTTAAGACTCTTTCATTTACAAGAAAAAAAGACACTTTTTCTGACACGTGGAGAGAAACTATAACAAACAGAACCAGAGGTATAATGAGAGGTGTTGTTAGCGAACTCTCATCTGTTGTAACGGACTTTGTGAAGTTTCCACCCACTGTGCAAAAAACAACAACAACTTGTGGCCTTTAACCCTTTCATCTACTGTTTTTATGTTATAGACTATGTTAATAATATGTTATTTTCTAATGGGTTTAGGTTCCCAGTGCAAATGTATGAGAAGCAGGGTATGAATCAGGATTAAGATCATTAAGCTAATCAAAATCATCCATGAGACATGTAGTTATATAACAAATAATATAACTGAGATCATCTCGATCACCTTCAGGGACACAATAACTGTACAACATTGCTGTGGTTACCACGGTGTCATGGCAATCTCGGGAGTTGTGTACTCACACAAATTATAATTCACTTCTGTGTTTAAAGGTCCTGTTCTTCGTGATCCCATTTTTCAAACTTTAGTTAGTGTGTAATGTTGCTGTTAGAGCATAAATAATACCTGTACAATTATAAAGCTCAAAGTTCAATGCCAAGCGAGATATTTTATTTAACAGAAGTTCCCTTTCAAAGCCTACAGTGAACGTCCGGTTTGGACTACATCCCTTAACTTCCTGCTTTAAAGAGCAGTTTGTTGACTAACCTCCGCCCACAAGAATACGCAAAAAAGGGGGCGTGGTCTTGTTGCTCCCACGTGGAGAAGAGCAAGTGTTGCGTTTGTAGAGTGTGTTTGTCGCCATGTCGTCGAGACGCTGTTATTTTCATCCCGGAGTCAAATCACCTTTGTGTGGCCTTCCCAGGGACGCTGTACTTTGAGCTCATGCATCTCCCCGTTATGGTGAGAGGCGTGACCTTTCCGGGCAACATGCGCTAAGCTGCTGTCGAATCACGACTCGGGAACCGCTGGCACAATCAGAACTCGTTACGTATTTCTGAAGGAGGGACTTCATAGAACAAGGAAATCATCAGGCCGTTTTTAGGACAGTGAAAACAGCGGTAGCCTATACAGATAAGTAAATTGTGTGAAAAATACTGTGTTTTTTTACATGCGAAACATGAACACATGCATAGGCGTCGATTTCGGGGGGGACGGGGGGACGCGTACCCACCAGATTTCATCATGAGTCCTTTTGTACCCACCACTTTTTTTTTTTTTTTTTACACCTCGAGTTCAATTTTACGGTGAAGCATTGCTGTCACACACATATATTTTCCACTCAATTGTGTCATAATAACGATATCTTATGTCGTTTTAACGACATCTTTTGTCGTAAAGACGTTTGAAAAGCAGAAGCAAGCTCCGTAAAATAGGCTCTTCCGCTGCCTGTATCGTTGGCAGTGCCCTTAGCACGAAATTGTTGTAATGTATTGATGTAGCCTACAGTTCTTAACAGCCATGGGTAGCAGGTGCCATGGACCGCTCATGATTAGCGTAATGACGGACCCTGGAGCAGCCACAAATATCATAACTATCTATTGGCTAGGCCTACTGTAATTAAGACATTCTGAAATGTATTAAAAAGAAAGACGCTTTCAGCCATGCTCAAAGTAGAGCCCTACATTTCTGCCCGACTTTTTTACGCCCCTAGGGCCGGGCTTCGGGCCAATTTTCCAGTCATAGCCTACCTCAGACGCGGGCCGGGCTTCGGGCCTTTTTAGGCTATAGGACGGCGCTATGCAACACGCATCGCCGCAAATGAGTAAAGCAAGCCAACACGCAAACTGCCACAAGTGAAACTGAAAATAAGCTGAGTCTAGATGCTCAAAAGCACAATCATCTTCATTAAAACTAATGAGACTAAAGGCTCTTACCAGTGCTCAGGTCGCTCGTTCTCATAATGCAGTCTTTGATGTTGAAATGAGCTGATGAATAAAATGCTCATATCTGTTGTTTTCGTTGACATGAACTCCGTTAAATGTGCATATAGCACGGGAATTGAAGATCGGATTTATATTAATTTCGCGGATAGGTGTAGCCTAAGGTAAGACAACCAGCATGTCTATTAAATTATTTGTTTAGATTGTGTAGCCCGTTTCGTTTGCGCGCGCTGTTGCGATCTGCCTGCCACATCTTGTCAAAAATGCCTTTTTGCTGTGATGGTGGTGATAATAGGCTAAACGTTTAAACGATGCTTTAAGTGTTTTATATGGATTTTATAAGCAAGACAAGTCAAGTGTTGATTTCAGAGGCTAAAGTGTTGGGTTAACTCACTATCGGCCGCTGGCCGCCACTTTAAAAAGCAAAAACTTTAGTTTAACAAGCAAAAAAATGCTTCAAACATTTTTCTAAATTAACTTAATAAAGAAACGAAACGAAATATAGCCTAACTACTTTGACAAGTGTTGATTTGAGAGGCTAAAGTGTTGGGTTAACTCACTGTCAGCCGCTGGCCGCTTGGTCGTCACTTTAAAAAGCAAAAACTTTAGTTTAACAAGCAAAGAAATGCTTCAAACATTTTTCTAAATTAACTTAATAAAGAAACAAAACGAAATATAACTACTTTGACATTAAAAACAAAACTGAACTATTTTAATGGCTGCAACTAATGTATAATAGGGAGGATAAAAAAAAACACGGGCTCCAGTGGGACTCTGAAAAATTGGTAAAAATTTTTTTTGCAAAAATGAAAAATATTAAAGAATTCGCAGGGCGCTTTCATCGGCATGAGTAAGATAGGCTAGGACCCGCAATATGTCTCTCAGCTGACATTTTTATTTATTTACATTAGTAAGCTACAGGACATAGTCTTTCAAAACATGACCTGCGCTAAAGAGAAAAAAAAATGCATCATGTACCCAGCACTTCTGAAAACGCACTTCTGAATGCGTCTCTGTCCCCAGCACATTTCAAACCAAACTGACGCCCATGAACACATGTTATATTGCACACTGTAAACACAATCAAAGCTTCAAAAAACAGGACAAACTGGACCTTTAAATGCAGTTGTCACTGAAACTTTACAGTGTGTACGTGGCCACATCAAAACAGACAGCAGTGATACAATCCATTGAAATGTTCAAGCAGGTCTATGAAAACTATATCTTGCTATATCTTTACCAGGTGTGTGCGGTGTATCATTTGACTGAACTGGATCACTTCCGAGTTGTTGTATTTTCTTTATAATTCACAGAGAGCCTTTTTCTATGTTTGAGGGGCTGCCATCTGGCTGATGTTTCCTACTGTGATGATGTTTTAGCTGCTGTTTCTCAAAAACCCACTAGATGGCACCATTTATCAATTAAATCATTAAATCAAACGGATGATCAAGAAAGGTGTAAATACACTATAATGCCAAAAATTGAGACGCCTACTTTTACATGCACATGAACTTTAATGACATCCCGTTCTTAATATGGAGTTGGCCCACCCTTTGCAGCTATAACAGCTTCAACTCTTCTGTGAATGCTTTCCACAAGATTTAGGAGTGTGTTTATGGGACTTTTTGACCATTCTTCTAGAAGTGACCATTCTTCTTGGCACAATCCAGTCAGGCAAGTACCGTTCTCCTGGCAACCGATAAACACAGACTTGTCCATCGGATTGCCAGACAGGGAAGCGTGATTGGTCACTCCAGAGAACACGTCTCCACTGCTCTAGAGTCCAGTGGTGGCGTGCTTTACACCACTGCATCCGACGCTTTGCATTGCACTTGGTGATGGGCTTGGATGAGCTGCTCGGCCATGGAAACCATTCCATGAAGCTTTCTGTGCACTGTTCTTGAGCTAATCTGAAGGCCACATGAAGTTTGGAGGTCTGTAGCTTTTGACTCTACAGAAAGTTGGCGACTTTGCGCACTGTTTGCCTCAGCATGCGCTGACCCCGCTCTGTGATTTTACATGGCCTACCACTTCGTGGCTGAGTTGCTGTTGTTCCCAATTGCTTCCACTTTGTTTTAATACCACTAACAGTTGACCATAGAATATTTAGTAGTGAGGACATTTCACGAATGGACTGATTGCACAGGTGGCAACCTATCACAGTACCACGCTTGAGTTCACTGAGCTCCTGAGAGCGACACATTCTTTCACAAATGTTTGTAGAAGCGTCCGCATGCCAAGGTGCTTGATTTTATACACCTGTGGCCATGGAAGTGATTGAAACACCTGAACTCAATTAGGGCTGCCACTAACGACTATTTTTATATTGATTAATCTATCGACTAATTTATCGATTAATCTATCGACTAATTTATTACAATAATTATTTCCCAAAATTTTACTTAAAAACATTTAATTTAACTTGCAACGTTGGCTTTTAGTAATGTACTATAAAACAGTATAAATGTAAACAAGCCCTTGACAAAATAAAGAGTAAAAGAGTAAAAATGTAAAAAGGTAAAAATTTGTAAACCAACATAACAAAAAAAGAGAGAATATCAGCAAATACTTTTTTTATAGAATATTGTTGTCACTATACCAAAATTATGACTTGGATACGATATCAAATTAAAATACCTCAATACCGATACTGAATCGATATCATGGCAAAAAAACTGTAAAAGTAATTGACAGAACTTACTATTCTTACAGAATTTACTATTTGTTCCTGTCTTCACAGGTGTACCCTGTTGAAATATATTCATTAGTATAAGATATACACTTTTGAATAAATAATTTCATAGTTTAATAAATACAATTTAAGGTAAAAAAAAAAAAAAAAAAAACACATTTAAGATTCCTTGACCAGCAATAAAGTTATGATTTTGCTCTATGAGAGAAAAACCTATTGGGTAATGTTCATGGTTTACTGAATACAGCATTTAAAATGTTAATTATTTGTTGGGTAATAATGTATGTTAAAATGCTTTAAATATGCCTGTAAGAATAGGAAGAAAAGTTACACAAATGTTTTGTGAATTTATTTTATTTCTGAAGGTTTGTGTATGAGCCAATCACAGCGGAGGTCAAGGTACACAGTACGGGAGACGAACGCGGGGGTTTTGCGCGAAAAGAAAATCACGGTTGCGGTGAATGCAATGCACGCACGAGATGAGTGAAAGTGTTCAATAAGGACTCTTATACCAATCGTTAATGGTGATACTTCTGTCTGTGTGAGTGGTAAACTCATTACAGAAAGACAGATATAAGTTTAAGTTAGCCGCTGATTTAGTGGTTACGTTTTGCATGGACTTTGCTGACAAGCTAGCGGCCAGCGACCTCGATTAGTAAAGCCTGTGTGAAGATGATCGGGGACCCTGACGGAGCCGGATGGCGTTGTCGAGTGGTGGACTTTGCTGAGATCGTCTATCATGTGCATCTTCTCTTCCTGTCTTTTTTTTTCAATGCGAATCCTCTCGTCCTGTCTTCTGCTGCTGACGCCTTTGATCTTGTGCGGTTGAGGACTGGGGTCAAGCCATCCGCCACTCCGAAATACACAGTCAATCTATCCGCCACGTTATTTTGGGGTGCGCGCATACCTTGGCTGTTACGGTAGGACCGTCAGAGAACTGATATGAAAACAAGTGATCTTCCGGTGAACACGAATACATTAATTTATTCAGTCCGACAGTCTGATTAAATAAAACAAATATTTTACCTGTAACTGTATGATGCCGAATTCCAAAATAAAAGTCTGCCTGAATAATAATAAAAAAAAACAACAGGCACAAATAATTAAATATAAATAAACATTTCACAACCCAGTTTCACCAGTAAAAGATAGTACACACCTCAAAGCCTGTCACTGTATGATGCCTAATTTCAAAATAAAAGTCTGCCTGAATAAATAAAAACAACAGACCTAAATATAAATCAATAAATAAACATTTCACAACCCAATTTCACCTGAAAATCATAGTACACCTCACAGCCTGTCACTATATGATGCCGAATTACAAACTAAAAGTCTGCATGTGTAAAAAAAGGACCTAAATAAATACACATTCTACAACCCAATTTCACCTGAAAATTATAGTACACTTCGCAGCCTGTCACTGTATGATACCGAATTACAAAGTAAAAGTCCTCAAACACACAGTTTATACATTCAGAAACCCATAAAAAGAAAAGTCCTAGTTTCCACAGACTAATTTCACTGCAAATGGAGAGTACACCTTCTCACAGTGTCATCTACACCGTTTCAGGACAGTCTGATGTGGAATTACAGAATAAGAGCCCACCAAAATCCATATTTGCGCTGTTTTGTATGTACATGAAGTAACCCATAAAAAGAAAAGTCCTAGTTTCCACAGACTAATTTCACTGCAGATGGAGAGTACACCTTCTCACAGTGTCAACTACACCGTTTCAGGACAGTCTGATGTGGAATTACAAAATAAGAGCCACCCAAAATTCATATTTGCGCTGTTTTGTAATGACATTAAGTAACCCTTAAAAAAAAAAGTCCTAGTTTCCACAAACTAAATTCACTGCAGATGGAAAGTACACCTTCTCACAGTGTCAACTACACCGTTTCAAGACAGTCTGATGTGGAATTACAGAATAAGAGCCCTCCAAAATCCATATTTGCGCTGTTTTGAATGTACATGAAGTAACCCATAAAAAGAAAAGTCCTAGTTTCCACAAACCAATTACACTGCAGATGGAGAGTACACCTTCTCACAGTGTCAACTACACCGTTTCAGGACAGTCTGATGTGGAATTACAAAATAAGAGCCACCCAAAATTCATATTTGCGCTGTTTTGTAATGACATTAAGTAACCCTTAAAAAAAAAAGTCCTAGTTTCCACAAACTAAATTCACAGCAGATGGAAAGTACACCTTCTCACAGTGTCAACTACACCGTTTCAGGACAGTCTGATGTGGGATTACAGAATAAGAGCCACCCAAAATCCATATTTGCGCTGTTTTGAATGTACATGAAGTAACCCATAAAAAGAAAAGTCCTAGTTTCCACAGACTAATTTCACTGCAGATGGAGAGTACACCTTCTCACAGTGTCAACTAAACCGTTTCAGGACAGTCTGATGTGGAATTACAAAATAAGAGCCACCCAAAATTCATATTTGCGCTGTTTTGTAATGACATTAAGTAACCCTTAAAAAAAAAAAGTCCTAGTTTCCACAGACTAAATTCACTGCAGATGGAAAGTACACCTTCTCACAGTGTCAACTACACCGTTTCAGGACAGTCTGATGTGGAATTACAGAATAAGAGCCACCAAAAATCCATATTTGCGCTGTTTTGTATTGACATTAAGTAACCCTTAAAAAAGAAAAGTCCTAGTTTCCACAGACTAAATTCACTGCAGTTGGAAAGTACACCTTCTCACAGTGTCAACTACACAGTTTCAGGACAGTCTGATGTGGAATTACAGAATAAGAGCCCACCAAAATTCATATTTGCGCTGTTTTGTATGTCCATGAAGTAACCCATAAAAAGAAAAGTCCTAGTTTCCACAGACTAATTTCACTGCAGATGGAGAGTACACCTTCTCACAGTGTCAACTACACCGTTTCAGGACAGTCTGATGTGGAATTACAGAATAAGAGCCCACCAAAATCCATATTTGCGCTGTTTTGTATGTACATGAAGTAACCCATAAAAAGAAAAGTCCTAGTTTCCACAGACTAATTTCACTGCAGATGGAGAGTACACCTTCTCACAGTGTCAACTACACCGTTTCAGGACAGTCTGATGTGGAATTACAAAATAAGAGCCACCCAAAATTCATATTTGCGCTGTTTTGTAATGACATTAAGTAACCCTTAAAAAAAAAAGTCCTAGTTTCCACAAACTAAATTCACTGCAGATGGAAAGTACACCTTCTCACAGTGTCAACTACACCGTTTCAAGACAGTCTGATGTGGAATTACAGAATAAGAGCCCTCCAAAATCCATATTTGCGCTGTTTTGAATGTACATGAAGTAACCCATAAAAAGAAAAGTCCTAGTTTCCACAAACCAATTACACTGCAGATGGAGAGTACACCTTCTCACAGTGTCAACTACACCGTTTCAGGACAGTCTGATGTGGAATTACAAAATAAGAGCCACCAAAATTCATATTTGCGCTGTTTTGTAATGACATTAAGTAACTCTTAAAAAAAAAGTCCTAGTTTCCACAAACTAAATTCACTGCAGATGGAAAGTACACCTTCTCACAGTGTCAACTACACTGTTTCAAGACAGTCTGATGTGGAATTACAGAATAAGAGCCACCCAAAATCCATATTTGCGCTGTTTTGAATGTACATGAAGTAACCCATAAAAAGAAAAGTCCTAGTTTCCACAGACCAATTACACTGCAGATGGAGAGTACACCTTCTCACAGTGTCAACTACACCGTTTCAAGACAGTCTGATGTGGAATTACAGAATAAGAGCCACCCAAAATTCATATTTGCGCTGTTTTGTAATGACATTAAGTAACCCTTAAAAAAAAAGTCCTAGTTTCCACAGACTAAATTCACTGCAGATGGAAAGTACACCTTCTCACAGTGTCAACTACACCGTTTCAGGACAGTCTGATGTGGAATTACAGAATAAGAGCCCTCCAAAATCCATATTTGCGCTGTTTTGAATGTACATGAAGTAACCCATAAAAAGAAAAGTCCTAGTTTCCACAGACCAATTACACTGCAGATGGAGAGTACACCTTCTCACAGTGTCAACTACACCGTTTCAGGACAGTCTGATGTGGAATTACAAAATAAGAGCCACCCAAAATTCATATTTGCGCTGTTTTGTAATGACATTAAGTAACCCTTAAAAAAAAAAGTCCTAGTTTCCACAGACTAAATTCACTGCAGATGGAAAGTACACCTTCTCACAGTGTCAACTACACCGTTTCAGGACAGTCTGATGTGGAATTACAGAATAAGAGCCACCAAAAATCCATATTTGCGCTGTTTTGTATTGACATTAAGTAACCCTTAAAAAAGAAAAGTCCTAGTTTCCACAGACTAAATTCACTGCAGTTGGAAAGTACACCTTCTCACAGTGTCAACTACACAGTTTCAGGACAGTCTGATGTGGAATTACAGAATAAGAGCCCACCAAAATTCATATTTGCGCTGTTTTGTATGTCCATGAAGTAACCCATAAAAAGAAAAGTCCTAGTTTCCACAGACTAATTTCACTGCAGATGGAGAGTACACCTTCTCACAGTGTCAACTACACCGTTTCAGGACAGTCTGATGTGGAATTACAGAATAAGAGCCCACCAAAATCCATATTTGCGCTGTTTTGTATGTACATGAAGTAACCCATAAAAAGAAAAGTCCTAGTTTCCACAGACTAATTTCACTGCAGATGGAGAGTACACCTTCTCACAGTGTCAACTACACCGTTTCAGGACAGTCTGATGTGGAATTACAGAATAAGAGCCACCAAAAATCCATATTTGCGCTGTTTTGTATTGACATTAAGTAACCCTTAAAAAAGAAAAGTCCTAGTTTCCACAGACTAAATTCACTGCAGTTGGAGAGTACACCTTCTCACAGTGTCAACTACACCGTTTCAGGACAGTCTGATGTGGAATTACAGAATAAGAGCCCACCAAAATCCATATTTGCGCTGTTTTGTATGTACATGAAGTAACCCATAAAAAGAAAAGTCCTAGTTTCCACAGACTAATTTCACTGCAGATGGAGAGTACACCTTCTCACAGTGTCAACTACACCGTTTCAGGACAGTCTGATGTGGAATTACAAAATAAGAGCCACCCAAAATTCATATTTGCGCTGTTTTGTAATGACATTAAGTAACCCTTAAAAAAAAAAGTCCTAGTTTCCACAAACTAAATTCACTGCAGATGGAAAGTACACCTTCTCACAGTGTCAACTACACCGTTTCAAGACAGTCTGATGTGGAATTACAGAATAAGAGCCCTCCAAAATCCATATTTGCGCTGTTTTGAATGTACATGAAGTAACCCATAAAAAGAAAAGTCCTAGTTTCCACAAACCAATTACACTGCAGATGGAGAGTACACCTTCTCACAGTGTCAACTACACCGTTTCAGGACAGTCTGATGTGGAATTACAAAATAAGAGCCACCCAAAATTCATATTTGCGCTGTTTTGTAATGACATTAAGTAACTCTTAAAAAAAAAAGTCCTAGTTTCCACAAACTAAATTCACTGCAGATGGAAAGTACACCTTCTCACAGTGTCAACTACACCGTTTCAAGACAGTCTGATGTGGAATTACAGAATAAGAGCCACCCAAAATCCATATTTGCGCTGTTTTGAATGTACATGAAGTAACCCATAAAAAGAAAAGTCCTAGTTTCCACAGACCAATTACACTGCAGATGGAGAGTACACCTTCTCACAGTGTCAACTACACCGTTTCAAGACAGTCTGATGTGGAATTACAGAATAAGAGCCACCCAAAATTCATATTTGCGCTGTTTTGTAATGACATTAAGTAACCCTTAAAAAAAAAGTCCTAGTTTCCACAGACTAAATTCACTGCAGATGGAAAGTACACCTTCTCACAGTGTCAACTACACCGTTTCAGGACAGTCTGATGTGGAATTACAGAATAAGAGCCCTCCAAAATCCATATTTGCGCTGTTTTGAATGTACATGAAGTAACCCATAAAAAGAAAAGTCCTAGTTTCCACAGACCAATTACACTGCAGATGGAGAGTACACCTTCTCACAGTGTCAACTACACCGTTTCAGGACAGTCTGATGTGGAATTACAAAATAAGAGCCACCCAAAATTCATATTTGCGCTGTTTTGTAATGACATTAAGTAACCCTTAAAAAAAAAAGTCCTAGTTTCCACAGACCAATTACACTGCAGATGGAGAGTACACCTTCTCACAGTGTCAACTACACCGTTTCAGGACAGTCTGATGTGGAATTACAGAATAAGAGCCCTCCAAAATCCATATTTGCGCTGTTTTGAATGTACATGAAGTAACCCATAAAAAGAAAAGTCCTAGTTTCCACAGACCAATTACACTGCAGATGGAGAGTACACCTTCTCACAGTGTCAACTACACCGTTTCAGGACAGTCTGATGTGGAATTACAAAATAAGAGCCACCCAAAATTCATATTTGCGCTGTTTTGTAATGACATTAAGTAACCCTTAAAAAAAAAAGTCCTAGTTTCCACAGACTAAATTCACTGCAGATGGAAAGTACACCTTCTCACAGTGTCAACTACACCGTTTCAGGACAGTCTGATGTGGAATTACAGAATAAGAGCCACCAAAAATCCATATTTGCGCTGTTTTGTATTGACATTAAGTAACCCTTAAAAAAGAAAAGTCCTAGTTTCCACAGACTAAATTCACTGCAGTTGGAAAGTACACCTTCTCACAGTGTCAACTACACAGTTTCAGGACAGTCTGATGTGGAATTACAGAATAAGAGCCCACCAAAATTCATATTTGCGCTGTTTTGTATGTCCATGAAGTAACCCATAAAAAGAAAAGTCCTAGTTTCCACAGACTAATTTCACTGCAGATGGAGAGTACACCTTCTCACAGTGTCAACTACACCGTTTCAGGACAGTCTGATGTGGAATTACAGAATAAGAGCCCACCAAAATCCATATTTGCGCTGTTTTGTATGTACATGAAGTAACCCATAAAAAGAAAAGTCCTAGTTTCCACAGACTAATTTCACTGCAGATGGAGAGTACACCTTCTCACAGTGTCAACTACACCGTTTCAGGACAGTCTGATGTGGAATTACAAAATAAGAGCCACCCAAAATTCATATTTGCGCTGTTTTGTAATGACATTAAGTAACCCTTAAAAAAAAAAGACCTAGTTTCCACAAACTAAATTCACAGCAGATGGAAAGTACACCTTCTCACAGTGTCAACTACACCGTTTCAAGACAGTCTGATGTGGGATTACAGAATAAGAGCCCTCCAAAATCCATATTTGCGCTGTTTTGAATGTACATGAAGTAACCCATAAAAAGAAAAGTCCTAGTTTCCACAAACCAATTACACTGCAGATGGAGAGTACACCTTCTCACAGTGTCAACTACACCGTTTCAGGACAGTCTGATGTGGAATTACAAAATAAGAGCCACCCAAAATTCATATTTGCGCTGTTTTGTAATGACATTAAGTAACTCTTAAAAAAAAAAGTCCTAGTTTCCACAAACTAAATTCACTGCAGATGGAAAGTACACCTTCTCACAGTGTCAACTACACCGTTTCAGGACAGTCTGATGTGGAATTACAGAATAAGAGCCACCCAAAATCCATATTTGCGCTGTTTTGAATGTACATTAAGTAACCCATAAAAAGAAAAGTCCTAGTTTCCACAGACTAAATTCACTGCAGATGGAAAGTACACCTTCTCACAGTGTCAACTACACCGTTTCAAGACAGTCTGATGTGGAATTACAGAATAAGAGCCACCAAAAATCCATATTTGCGCTGTTTTGTATGTCCATGAAGTAACCCATAAAAAGAAAAGTCCTAGTTCTCTTACGAGAGGTTCTCTCTTATTGCGTAAGTTCCTTACGCTACGGGAAAGTATTCTTTCTTCGAGATTTCTGAAAAACCCAAAATTATCCTTAATTTTGTAACATTGTCAACGCAGTGCGGCAGCCTGGCAGACCATAGCAGGCTATTCCAGCGTGCTATTGGCTGCTCTGCTGGCAACTGCAGCAGCCTATCGGTGAGCCCGCATGACGTGGCGACCAATGAGGGCGCCTCGCGCCCACCTGGCTTCATTTGCCTACAGGTGGGGCGTGGCCACGTGTATATAAGCAGGGCTCACGGGCTGCATATTCGGTTTTCGTAGTTCTGAAGCGTAAAAGCCCGCGGGGCGCACGGCAAGGAACGCAATACTCGTTCCCTCTTCTAGAGAGAACCGAGGTTACGTTAAGTAACCGAGTATCGTTCTCTTACGAGAGGTTCTCTCGTATTGCGTAAGTTCCTTACGCTACGGGAACATATTGTCAACGCCGTGCGCGCCTCGCATACAGCATATGTATCCCAGGGAACCGGGGACCATAACACTGCTCGGGCAGGGTGGCCGGTAAGGAGAACGGGCCACCACATATACAGACACTTCATTCGAACTGACGGGTGGTTACGACGGGTGGTTACAACACCCTGTCCCATGAATGAGGGAACGGCACCTGCCGGTCTCCTTCAAATTCACCACACCTTGTCTTATGAATGAGGGAGCGGCAACGCCGGTCGCCTTCAAATTCACAATATCTTGTTATATGAGTGAGGTAACGGCACCGCCGGTCACCTTCAAACTCACAACAGCTCGTCTCGTAAATGAGGAAAACGGCACCGCCGGTCTCCTTCAAATTCACATGAGCCTAGTACCGAACTTACTACCAGTATGTGAGCTATGTCTGCGCAGAACCACTGGGCAGAACCAACAGCCCTATTGAACTGATAACACTTTCGCCTGTAAGGCAGGAACTTCCAGATTGTAAAATCTCACGAACGTAGACGGGGAGGCCCAGCCTGCCGCCATACAGATATCGTGGATGGAAATCCCTCTGGCCCAAGCCCACGAAGAGGCCATGCCTCTGGTGGAGTGTGCTCTGACACCTAGCGGGCACTGCAGGTGTTTGGAAGCGTATGCAGTTGCAATCGCGTCCACTATCCACCTGGACAGGGTCTGTTTCGAGGAGGCGAGACCTTTAGTGTGCCCACCAAACGAAACAAATAGCTGCTCAGAACGCCTGAAGGCGGCGGAGCGTGTGACATAAACCCTCAATGCCCTGACAGGGCAGAGGATATTGCCACCGTCCCCCTCATCGGATGCTGGCAGAGCCGAGAGGGAGATAATCTGCGCCCTGAAGGGAGTGCCGATCGCTTTGGGGACATAACCATGCCTCGGTCTGAGAATGACCTTAGAGTCATTAGGACCGAACTCCATACACGTCGGGCTCACTGAGAGCGCGTGTAGATCCCCCACGCGTTTCACTGAAGCCAGAGCTATCAGAAACGCGGTTTTTAGCGAAAGGAACCTTGGTTCCACAGTCTCGAGCGGTTCAAAGGGATGAGCCTTCAGGGCCTCTAGGACCAAGGCCAGATCCCATATAGGAACCGACGGGGGCCGCGGGGGATTCATCCGTCTGGCTCCTCTGAGGAAACGGATGATGAGCTCGTTCCTTCCTAGCGTGCTACCTAGTGTCGTCTGAGCGAACGCTGCTATAGCCGCCACATACACTTTGAGCGTGGAAGGGGACCTGCCCAATTCCAAAAGCTCTTGGAGGAAGGAGAGCACCCCCTGGACCCCACATTGCTGTGGGTCCAATCCCTTGGAAACACACCACTCAGTGAACACCGACCACTTAGAATTATATAACCGCCTCGTCGAGGGGGCTCTATAGTGTGAAATCGTGTTCATAACCCCTTCGGGCAGGTCAACGGGTATCCGTTGGTCACCCATACATGCAGAGACCATCGCTCTGGATGGGGATGCCAAACTGACCCTCCTGCTTGAGAGAGAAGGTCTGCTCTCAGCGGAACTGGCCAGGGGGGTGAGTGCGACAGCTTCACCAGCTCTGGGTACCAAATCTGGTTCTCCCAGCGCGGTGCTATAAGGAGCACCGGGCGGCGCGTTTCCCTGATTTTCGCTATGACCTGGGGCAACAGGGAAATCGGCGGGAAAGCATACAGCGGGAGGCTGGGCCAAGTTTGGGACAGCGCATCCTCGCTTTTGGACAGAAACGTCGGGCAGCGGGCGTTCTCCTTTGTTGCAAAGAGGTCGAGCTCCGCTCTGCCGAACAGGTGCCATACCAGCTGGACTGTCTGGGGGTGCAGGGACCATTCTCCTGGGAGAATGAGGCCCCTGGACAGCTTGTCCGGGCCCACATTGAGGTGGCCCGGCACGTGCGCAGCTCTCAGCGAGCGCAGCGAGCTGTGTGCCCACACGAGCAGGCGTTCTGTCAGATTGCCCAGACATCTGGACCTGACACCGCCCTGCCGGTTCACGTAGGACACCACTGTGGTGTTGTCCGACCGGACTAACACGTGGTGCGCTCGTATAAGCGGGAGAAACTGCCTGAGCGCGTTCTCTACCGCTATCATCTCCAAACAGTTTATGTGTAGGAGTTTTTCCTCGCTCGACCAAAGGCCCAAGGCTGATCTGCCCTCGAAAACGGCGCCCCAACCCGTGGTGGAGGCGTCCGTCGAGATGACCTTGCGGTGTGAGATGGCTCCCATCGTCCACTAACGGCACCAGTCGGCTACTAACCAGGGCTCTAGGGCTGACACGCAGCCCTGAGTCACTCTGATCCTGAAGCCTCCGGACGCCCAGGCTCTGTGAGGCACTCGGGCGTTTAACCAGCATTGCAGCGGGCGCATGCGCATTAAGCCCAGCTGGAGCACAGCTGCAGCTGAGGCCATACGTCCCAGCATCCTCTGAAAAAGCTTGAGGTGCGATTTTGCCCGGCCGGAAGTACGCAGCCATGCGCCGAACTTGGCGCGCGCGTTGGGGTGACAGGCGGGCTGACATTGCCACAGTGTCCAGATTCAAACCCAGAAATGAGGTTGATTGCGTGGGCACTAATGAGCTCTTGGTCCAATTGACCGTGAGCCCTAGGCTGTCCAGATGGCTGAGCAGCATTGCCCTGTGGGCGAGGAGCTCGGCCTCCGACTGCGCCAGGATGAGCCAATCGTCCAGATAGTTCAATACTCGCATCCCTCGATTTCTCAGAGGAGCGAGGGCCGCGTCCATGCACTTCGTAAATGTACGGGGTGCTAGTGACAGGCCGAACGGAAGGACGGTGTATTGATAAGCCTGGCCGTCGAAGGCGAATCGTAAGAATGGCCTGTGACGCGGCGTTATCTTGATTTGAAAATATGCATCTTTCAAATCTAGGGAGATTAGCCAGTCTCTCGGGCGAATATGCGCGAGGATCTGCTTGGTCGTGAGCATCTTGAACGATCTTTTCATAAGAGCTTTGTTCAGACGCCTCAGATCCAGAATCGGTCTGAGCGACCCATCCCTTTTGGCACGAGAAAATACCGGCTGTAAAAGCCTGACTCGCTCATAGAATGGGGAACCGGTTCTATAGCCCCTTTGCACAGCAGCGTGGCTATTTCTGCTCGAAGTAGATGTGCTACTTCCTCGCTCACTCTCGTCTCTGTACGCGCACAGAAGCGCGGAGGGCGGTGAGCGAACTGCAGAGTGTAGCCGTGCTTCACTGTTTTCAGCACCCATTCTGATACACCTGGAATGGCTTCCCACGCTCTCGCGTGCGCCACACGGGATAGAATGGCCTCCGGGCTCGAAACGCCGCGCTTCGCGGGTTTGACGGCCTGTATAGGACGGCCTCTCTGTGCTGTGGGCCAGCCGATCGCCCTACACACTGCATCTCTGCCGCTTCGAGCGGGGAGTGGCTTGTGTGCGGCCCTACACTCATCGCTCCGGCCACCCTGGGCGGAAAACAAATGGTGTGTGGCGCGGCGCGTGGCGCCTGAGGCATAATGTTCGCGAAAATGTATGAGCGCGTTTGAGCGGGCACAACTCTTACGCGTGGAACATGACCGGTTAAGAGTGGCTGTGTGACAGCGCGTGTGGTGGTTAGTCGTGGACGCAAACAAGCGGACACGTGACCTAACTCTAGCACTCGAGCGGCCGGTGGCCGCTTTATGTGAGTGGGGGACACGGGGTTTATAGTGCTTGTGTGCAGGGGTGAACACAGAAAAGTGGGCACATTTACTGAATTTGAAACACATACGGCGTGAGCCGTGCAACCAGAAATAATGCAACTTTTGTGATTTCTCTGGTTCGCCGTAAAAACGGCGGTTATTGACAGGCGAGAAGGCATTTTTGCCGGCTCGTTGGCTGCGTGAAATCCATCTGCAGCAGCCACAGTGGTGGGGGCTGACAGGAAAGAGAGTTTTGACGGTGGTCCGGCCGCGGCGGGACTTAACCGTCGTTTCATGCCTCTGGTTAGGAGGACTTTGGAGGCTCGGGCTTCAGCGCGATCCTAGGCCGGGGCCCCGAGGTGGAGGCGGCTTACCACGGCTGGAAGAGCGCGATCTGGGGCGGCCGCTCGGTCTTCGCTGAGACGAAGGGGGCCGCGCTGGGCGCTGCGCGGAGCTCGTTGCTGGCTGGTCACGAGGACGGCGAGCAACGGAGCTAATGCTAGCGCCGGGGCGTCGAGGCAGGAAAAGGTTCATGGCCTGCGTCGTTTTCTGCAATTCTGAGAAACGGTCGACGATCCCCTTGACCGCTGGTCCAAAGAGCCCAGACGGGGAGAGCGGGGCATTTAGGAAGGCCGCGTGCTCTGTTTCTCGCATGTCCGCGAGCGTGAGCCAGAGGTGGCGCTCAGCTACCGTGAGGGAGGCCATAGAGCGTCCGAGGGCCTGTGCTGCGGTCTTGGTGTCGCGAAGGGAGAGATCCGTCGCGCTTCGCAAATCCGTGATTAACTCAGCGTCACAGCTTTTCTCGTCCAGGTCGCGGAGGAGATTAGCTTGGAGGATTTGCAGCACGGCCATAGAGTGCAGAGCAGACGCAGCTTGACCGGAGGCAGCGAAAGCGCGGCCGATCAGCGATGACGTCACTCTGCAGGCCTTAGACGGGAGGGCAGCCTTTGAGCGCCAACCGGAAGGCGGGCAAAGGTGCGCTGCGACCGCCTCTTCCACCGGAGGGATAGCGTTGTAGCCTTTCTCAGCCGCGCCGTCAACTTGTGAGAGCGTCGAAGAAGCCTGAGACGAGACCCTCGCGGAGAATGGCGCGTTCCAGGACTTTGCGAGCTCCTCGTGAAGCTCTGGCAGAAAGGGTGCAGTCCTGGAGGTGGGCGCACGGCGGCGACTGTTTAGGAAGCATCCGTCAAGTCGGTTCGGCGCTGCCACCTTGGGCGGGGCCCATTCGAGGCCTAGCTGCTCGACAGCCCGGGTGAGAAGGCGCAAAAGTTCGGCGTCCTCACCCGCTCGAGAGCGTCCGGAGCCCCGGACTGAAGAGGTCGCGGAAGACCAGTACTCGCTGTCGGAAGCCATGATGGAGCAGCTGTCGGCGCGTTCCGCGGCCGCATCCGCCTCATCCCCAGAGGCGGCAACAGAAATGGCGGCCTGGGGTGGGGGCGGGGAAGGCGAGAGTGAAGCGGGCGGGAAAGGTTCCGGCGAGCTTCTCTCGGCGAACTCCGGAGTCCGCTGCGAGCTGCGCTTCTTTCTGCGCGGCGTGGCAGGGACTGGAGGGATATCATCGTCGAACAGGACGAGTCGAGCCCGCAGGGTCGACATCGTCAGTTCTTCGCACTCCTGGCATCCGCCGGCGAGGAGTGCGGCGGCGGCGTGATCACGGCCCAGGCAGAGAGCGCAGATCACATGGCGGTCCCCGGAGCTGAGCTGCGCGTGACACGAGCCGCAGGTGGAACGAGACATTTTGTATCAAACGCTCGGCTCTTTTTGTGAAAAGTGTGACGCAGCGGCGACAACACTTTGAGCGTAAAGGATATGGGCTGCCGGATAGCAGAGCAGGCACGGATGGCTGAAGGTGGCGCGATGCTGCCGGCTTCCTCAGGCGCTGTCCTCTGCTTGCTTGTCTGCGCGGTCACGGCGGCGGGTTCCAGATCCAGCGATGCGAAGGGCTTCGCTGAAGAAAAGAAAATCGAATATGCAGCCCGTGAGCCCTGCTTATATACACGTGGCCACGCCCCACCTGTAGGCAAATGAAGCCAGGTGGGCGCGAGGCGCCCTCATTGGTCGCCACGTCATGCGGGCTCACCGATAGGCTGCTGCAGTTGCCAGCAGAGCAGCCAATAGCACGCTGGAATAGCCTGCTATGGTCTGCCAGGCTGCCGCACTGCGTTGACAATGTTACAAAATTAAGGATAATTTTGGGTTTTTCAGAAATCTCGAAGAAAGAATACTTTCCCGTAGCGTAAGGAACTTACGCAATAAGAGAGAACCTCTCGTAAGAGAACTAGGACTTTTCTTTTTATGGGTTACTTCATGGACATACAAAACAGCGCAAATATGGATTTTTGGTGGCTCTTATTCTGTAATTCCACATCAGACTGTCTTGAAACGGTGTAGTTGACACTGTGAGAAGGTGTACTTTCCATCTGCAGTGAATTTAGTCTGTGGAAACTAGGACTTTTCTTTTTATGGGTTACTTAATGTACATTCAAAACAGCGCAAATATGGATTTTGGGTGGCTCTTATTCTGTAATTCCACATCAGACTGTCCTGAAACGGTGTAGTTGACACTGTGAGAAGGTGTACTTTCCATCTGCAGTGAATTTAGTTTGTGGAAACTAGGACTTTTTTTTTTAAGAGTTACTTAATGTCATTACAAAACAGCGCAAATATGAATTTTGGGTGGCTCTTATTTTGTAATTCCACATCAGACTGTCCTGAAACGGTGTAGTTGACACTGTGAGAAGGTGTACTCTCCATCTGCAGTGTAATTGGTTTGTGGAAACTAGGACTTTTCTTTTTATGGGTTACTTCATGTACATTCAAAACAGCGCAAATATGGATTTTGGAGGGCTCTTATTCTGTAATCCCACATCAGACTGTCTTGAAACGGTGTAGTTGACACTGTGAGAAGGTGTACTTTCCATCTGCTGTGAATTTAGTTTGTGGAAACTAGGACTTTTTTTTTTAAGGGTTACTTAATGTCATTACAAAACAGCGCAAATATGAATTTTGGGTGGCTCTTATTTTGTAATTCCACATCAGACTGTCCTGAAACGGTGTAGTTGACACTGTGAGAAGGTGTACTCTCCATCTGCAGTGAAATTAGTCTGTGGAAACTAGGACTTTTCTTTTTATGGGTTACTTCATGTACATACAAAACAGCGCAAATATGGATTTTGGTGGGCTCTTATTCTGTAATTCCACATCAGACTGTCCTGAAACGGTGTAGTTGACACTGTGAGAAGGTGTACTCTCCATCTGCAGTGAAATTAGTCTGTGGAAACTAGGACTTTTTTTTTTAAGGGTTACTTAATGTCATTACAAAACAGCGCAAATATGGATTTTGGGTGGCTCTTATTCTGTAATTCCACATCAGACTGTCCTGAAACGGTGTAGTTGACACTGTGAGAAGGTGTACTCTCCATCTGCAGTGTAATTGGTCTGTGGAAACTAGGACTTTTCTTTTTTTGGGTTACTTCATGTACATACAAAACAGCGCAAATATGGATTTTGGTGGGCTCTTATTCTGTATTTCCACATCAGACTGTCCTGAAACGGTGTAGTTGACACTGTGAGAAGGTGTACTCTCCATCTGCAGTGTAATTGGTCTGTGGAAACTAGGACTTTTCTTTTTTTGGGTTACTTCATGTACATTCAAAACAGCGCAAATATGAATTTTGGTGGGCTCTTATTCTGTAATCCCACATCAGACTGTCCTGAAACGGTGTAGTTGACACTGTGAGAAGGTGTACTCTCCATCTGCAGTGAAATTATTCTGTGGAAACTAGGACTTTTCTTTTTTTGGGTTACTTCATGTACATACAAAACAGCGCAAATATGGATTTTGGTGGGCTCTTATTCTGTAATTCCACATCAGACTGTCCTGAAACTGTGTAGTTGACACTGTGAGAAGTTGTACTCTCCATCTGCAGTGTAATTGGTCTGTGGAAACTAGGACTTTTCTTTTTATGGGTTACTTCATGTACATTCAAAACAGCGCAAATATGAATTTTGGGTGGCTCTTATTTTGTAATTCCACATCAGACTGTCCTGAAACGATGTAGTTGACACTGTGAGAAGGTGTACTCTCCATCTGCAGTGAAATTAGTCTGTGGAAACTAGGACTTTTCTTTTTATGGGTTACTTCATGGACATACAAAACAGCGCAAATATGAATTTTGGTGGGCTCTTATTCTGTAATTCCACATCAGACTGTCCTGAAACTGTGTAGTTGACACTGTGAGAAGTTGTACTCTCCATCTGCAGTGTAATTGGTCTGTGGAAACTAGGACTTTACTTTTTATGTGTTACTTCATGGACATACAAAACAGTGCAAATATGAATTTTGGGGGGCTCTTATTCTGTAATCCCACATCAGACTGTCTTGAAACGGTGTAGTTGACACTGTGAGAAGGTGTACTTTCCAACTGCAGTGAATTTAGTCTGTGGAAACTAGGACTTTTCTTTTTTAAGGGTTACTTAATGTCAATACAAAACAGCGCAAATATGGATTTTTGGTGGGCTCTTATTCTGTAATTCCACATCAGACTGTCCTGAAACTGTGTAGTTGACACTGTGAGAAGTTGTACTCTCCATCTGCAGTGTAATTGGTCTGTGGAAACTAGGACTTTTCTTTTTATGGGTTACTTCATGTACATTCAAAACAGCGCAAATATGAATTTTGGGTGGCTCTTATTTTGTAATTCCACATCAGACTGTCCTGAAACGATGTAGTTGACACTGTGAGAAGGTGTACTCTCCATCTGCAGTGAAATTAGTCTGTGGAAACTAGGACTTTTCTTTTTATGGGTTACTTCATGGACATACAAAACAGCGCAAATATGAATTTTGGTGGGCTCTTATTCTGTAATTCCACATCAGACTGTCCTGAAACTGTGTAGTTGACACTGTGAGAAGTTGTACTCTCCATCTGCAGTGTAATTGGTCTGTGGAAACTAGGACTTTACTTTTTATGTGTTACTTCATGGACATACAAAACAGTGCAAATATGAATTTTGGGGGGCTCTTATTCTGTAATCCCACATCAGACTGTCTTGAAACGGTGTAGTTGACACTGTGAGAAGGTGTACTTTCCAACTGCAGTGAATTTAGTCTGTGGAAACTAGGACTTTTCTTTTTTAAGGGTTACTTAATGTCAATACAAAACAGCGCAAATATGGATTTTTGGTGGCTCTTATTCTGTAATTCCACATCAGACTGTCCTGAAACGGTGTAGTTGACACTGTGAGAAGGTGTACTTTCCATCTGCAGTGAATTTAGTCTGTGGAAACTAGGACTTTTCTTTTTTAAGGGTTACTTAATGTCAATACAAAACAGTGCAAATATGAATTTTGGGTGGCTCTTATTTTGTAATTCCACATCAGACTGTCCTGAAACGGTGTAGTTGACACTGTGAGAAGGTGTACTTTCCATCTGCAGTGAATTTAGTCTGTGGAAACTAGGACTTTTCTTTTTTAAGGGTTACTTAATGTCAATACAAAACAGTGCAAATATGAATTTTGGGTGGCTCTTATTTTGTAATTCCACATCAGACTGTCCTGAAACGGTGTAGTTGACACTGTGAGAAGGTGTACTTTCCATCTGCAGTGAATTTAGTCTGTGGAAACTAGGACTTTTCTTTTTTAAGGGTTACTTAATGTCAATACAAAACAGTGCAAATATGAATTTTGGGTGGCTCTTATTTTGTAATTCCACATCAGACTGTCCTGAAACGGTGTAGTTGACACTGTAAGAAGGTGTACTCTCAGTCTGCAGTGAAATTAGTTTGTGTAAACTAGGACTTTTGTTTTTATGGGTTACTCAATGTATAGAAAAAAACAGCGCAAATATGAGTTTTGGGGTGCTCTTATTCTGTAATTCCACATCAGACTGTCTTGAAACGGTGTAGTTGACACTGTGAGAAGGTGTACTTTCCATCTGCAGTGAATTTAGTCTGTGGAAACTAGGACTTTTTTTTTTAAGGGTTACTCAATGTATAGAAAAAACAGCGCAAATATGAATATTGGGGGGCTCTTATTTTGTAATATGTATATATATATATATATATATATATATATATATATATATATATATATATATACATATATACATATACATATACACATATATATATACACATATATATATATACATATATATATATATATATATATATATATATATATATATATATATATATATATATATATGTATGTATATACATATATATACATATATATACATACATATATATACATATACAGGGAGTGCAGAATTATTAGGCACGTTGATTTTCTGATCATATTTTTTTTCCAGGCACATTTGACCAATTCCAAACCACAGTAATCCTAAAAACTACTATTGATTTAGTATTTAATAATGTTTAAGTGATATATAATTGTTCATGAAGGCTGGAAATGAAAATCACCTTATATTCAGGTGTGCAGAATTATTAGGCATGTTTTCTTTTACAGATAAATTGAGCCAAAAAAGAGATTTAACTCAGACTGAAAAGTCAAAAAGTATTAAATGCCCATGAGAAGGATACAATACTAATGCAATACTAGACATTGCAGTTAAGGCGTGACCATTGGACAGTGAAATGCTCGTTGGGTCAGCAGGATCTGACAAAAACAGGTGGTGAAGAAAAGACACCTGTTAACTGCAAAAGAATTAAGAATTAAGGTGAAGAATTAAGGGTGAAACCATCAGGAACCCTTTAGTCTCCAGCGCCACCATTTTCCAGAGCTGCAACCTACCTGGAATCTCCAGAAGTGCAAGGTGTCAGGATCTCAGAGACTTCAGTTAGGTAAAGAATCCTAAAAAATGACCCCCGCTAGATAAGAATCACAAGCTGAAGTGTTGTAAAATACATGAAGAAGGTTTTTTTATTGGCTTTATGGACAGATAGGTTGAGAGTGACTCTTGAAGGACCAGCACCACATCCTCTAGTACCACTGTTTGAAGAATTCATCTTCCAGAATCTGGCAGTACGTTTTGGGAGTTCATTTTAGTCCATCTCTGCTAAACGGACTTCAGGATGGACTAAAATGAACTCCCAAAACGTACTGCCAGATTCTGGAAGATGAATTCTTCAAACAGTGGTACTAGAGGATGTGGTGCTGGTCCTTCAATAGTCATTCTCAACCTATAAAACCTATAAAACCTATAAAAAAAGCAGGCTTCATGTATTTTACAACACTTCAGCTTATGATTCTTATCTAGTGGGGGTCATTTTTTAGGATTCTTTACCTAACTGAAGTCTCTGAGATCCTGACACCTTGCACTTCTGGAGACTCCAGGTAGGTTGCAGCTCTGGAAAATGGTGGCGCTGGAGACTAAAGGGTTCCTGATGGTTTCACCCTTAATTCTTCACCTTAATTCTTCATTCTTTTGCAGTTAACAGGTGTCTTTTCTTCACCACCTGTTTTTGTCTGACCCTGCTGACCCAACGAGCATTTCACTGTCCAATGGTCATGCCTTAACTGCAATGTCTAGTATTGCATTAGTATTGCATCCTTCTCATGGGCATTTAATACTTTTTGACTTTTCAGTCTGAGTTAAATCTCTTTTTTGGCTCAATTTATCTGTAAAAGAAAACATGCCTAATAATTCTGCACACCTGAATATAAGGTGATTTTCATTTCCAGCCTTCATGAACAATTATATATCACTTATACATTATTAAATACTAAATCAATAGTAGTTATTAGGATTACTGTGGTTTGGAATTGGTCAAATGTGCCTGGAAAAAAAATATGATCAGAAAATCAACGTGCCTAATAATTCTGCACTCCCTGTATGTATATATGTGTGTGTGTGTGTAAATATATACATATATTCATATATATACACACACACACACATACATACATATATATATATATATATATATATATAACTAAAATAAAAGCCCTCCCCCAAAAATCATATATACGCCCGTTTATTTAATCAGGGAGACTTTTATTTTGGAATCCGACATCATACAGTGACAGGCTGTGAGGTGTACTATCCTTTTCAGGTGAAATTGGGTTGTGAAATGTTTATTTATTTATATTTATTTAGGTATGTTTCTATATTTATTCAGGCAGACTTTTATTTTGGAAGTCGGCATCATACAGTGACAGGTACAATATTTATTTGTTTTCATTAATTCAGACAGATGTACTGAATAAAAGTATGTTAAATCGCGTTCACCAGAAGATCACTTGTTTTCATATCAGTTCTCTGACGGTCGTACCGTAACAGCCAGTGTATGCGCGCATCCCAAAATAACGTGGCGGATAGATTGACCGTGCATCTCGGAGTGGCGGCTGGCTTGACCCCAGTACGTGAGGTTACATTCACATTGAGTAAAGGTACCATTTTTTGTTTGGCCTGTGTGTGGTGAAGCAGCCATTCGGTTTAAGGCTACAACGCACCCGAGCTAAATTCAGGCCTGCATCAGCTGAAGATTTAAAGGGTATTTCATATTAAGCTAGGGGTTTTTGCCGGCTATTTTATTTTCTTGGGCCCTGTGTTTGATATGTAAATTGGAATGCATTTGTGATTTGAAAAGTGAGTTTAACCAGATATATTTAATTTCTTACCTTTTTCTGAGTAAATCTGGTATACTTTTTTATAAAACAGTTGTGGTTACTGACTCTTTTGATATTTGAAGTTAATTAAGAAAAGAGTAAAATTGTGATTTTAAATAGGAAAGTGTTTCTAGAATAAAAGTAATTCCAGGACATTTCATTTCCTGTAAAAGTGTAAATATTAGTGCTTAATTAGTGATTTAAAAGGGAACAAGCATTTCATATAATAAGTTAGTTACATTCACACACAAGTAAAACACGGATAAGTTTATTAGTGAAACCTCACTTATTTGATTAAATAAGTATTTAAAGAACTCAGGATAGCCACCTCTCATTATAGTCAAGCACGCTAGAGAGGCGCTACATATAGAATATTAGGTCCGGCCCTTTAAGAGCTACACGGACCAAATTCATTGTAACACCTGATTTCTCATTCAACTCTAGTCTGTATATGTTCACTAAAGACATATCCGACTGCGTTTACCCAAATACTCGACAGGACGTGTATTTTTACATGTTTTTTACCATTCAAACCCAATAATCCGCGAAACTGGCGTTGCGATCTGTCTGAGTGAAAGGCGTGTGCTTCAGGTCAGCGTGCGCGAGCACGTCCCGGCCGCGCCACACTTTTCTGTTGCGTTTTTTTCCTGAGCTGCATATATTTGACTGTTCTGCTTCCATTGTTTAGGGAACGGTGGAAGCAGCGCTCACACACACGCCCTCACTCGTGCTGTCACACATCGACGCACATTAAGAAATCCTGCTCTTAGAGTGCTGTCATTTTTAAAGTACAGGTACTAAAACAATTTCCTATCGTAACCAACTTACCCAGTAGTCTAGTAGCCAGCCCCTGAACCCCATTGTGAACCCGGAAATGTTGAGTACACCAAAGTTTTATTGCAGAAATGTGAAGTATGGGTCCCCAGCATACAGAAACTGCTGGATGCTAATTTGCATATGTTGAGCAATTTGCATAATTAGCATAATTAGCATTATTAGCTTAATCGTCCATTTTGACCACATATTTTGCACTGTATGGCCAATTTGTACAATATGTGAGTGGTTTTAGAGGATGCTGATTTCATTTCTGGCACTTTCAGATTTCAAAATGGTAATTCTATAGCAAATTTGGATAAATTTTGTATTTTTTTAATTAATTTTGGACAAAATTTTAGGTTATTTTCATAGTAAACACAATTATCTCACATTTCAGAATCACAAGAGCTCTTGCTCTTTGATGTGAACGTTGATAAACTACAATTGTTTACATTTCTTGAGGTCAGGTCATGTTTTTATGCAAATAAGCTGTTGCATTGTTGTAGTTGTAATAAGTATGTTGTAAAGCAAGGGAGCCTATAGTCTATAGTTTTAAAGTCGAAATTCACCTTGCAAATATTTTTTTCTTATAATCGCCTTAATATTCATACAAAAGTCAGTCATAGGATTAAATGTTGATATTTTAAGGTTGACATTACTTATGTTTTCACATTAAGATAAAAGGTGGACAGAGTTATAATGACAGTATTGTTCAATACATTGTGATTTTCTAGTCAGATCCATTTTGTGCATTCCATTAAAATTAGTTACCATTATTTAACATTTTCGGATTCTTGTGGTTTGATAAGGAAAGGATTAAAAACAGTCAATATTCAGTGTTTTTGCTGCTTTCTGAAGTTGTTGTGGAGGATTATTTAACAGTTCGACTCTAGGGTAAAGTACTTTCAAAACAAAGAGAGATGGTTTGATCAGGTCGAAATGTCGGGAAAGAAGTGTCTGTTTGCACCATGTAGTGGCAAAAATGGCGACTTTAAAATATTCCAAAGGAATTGCTACTATGCCAATTAAGAGCTAGGAGCTCGGAGACACAACCATACATGACTTTGTCAAACATTATTGCTACGGATGGTGCTTGATCAGATTCTGTGCTATGTCACAAATCTTGCTAGATCTCATACTTCTCGCTCTAGAAATGTGAGCAAACACAAGTCAGACTCATGTCAGAGTCAGCCTGGAAAGCGAATAATTCGCTCTCAACTCTCTGCCTTTCAAAACAGTGCTTGTTCTGTGGCAGGATGATTGGGTAGAAGTTGTGAAGCTATGGGTTAATGGCATCATAGACCTACCAGCAGCTGATGCTCAGTATCACTCCAAGTGTTACAATGCTTTCAGGAAGGTAACCAATTGACAGCTGCCTAGCTTTGGTCATAGACCACATGAGTGCAATCATCATCGAATTACATTATGTTTTTGTAACTAATTCTGGGAGTTTTCGTTAGAAGTAAATGCTAGCCAACCTGTGTGATTTTATGGTGATGCCGTTATTGTACTGAGAGTTGAAGGATGCCAGACGATTGTTGGCTTTAGGCAGTACATTGGTAAATCACTCAAATTAGTAGGATAAACTGGCCTCTCCAATGACGACGATGATGATGTCATCAAGGTTGTCAGAAAAGTGCGGGCAGAGGTCCAGAATATTCCATTACCTCATGAATACGACCTTGGCAGCTTTAGGCATGAAAGTGTAATTCAAGATGAAAAAATGGAATGGCACTGTTCTCAGCATAAATGCAACTGCAGACAATCTGGGTGACCAATGTAGCCATCTGGCCATGCATGCTCTTTCGGGATGTGATACCACCTCATATCCTGTCGGGAAGGGGAAGGTGTCTGCACTCACGGCCATGAGAGTCATACCTGTTAAGCTTCTCCACTGTATTGGAGAGGCAGAAGCCACAGATTTACAGACCACACAGCAACAAGGGCTTTCTTTCTGGCTCTTTATAATCAGAGGAACACTTAGATGTTGTCAGCTGTGGTTGCAAAGCCGAGTTGAAACCTTGCACATCAGCAAAGTACAGCTGTGCAGCTGCAGGTCTGGCCTGTACCAGTTATTGTTCCTGCAAAGGCAATGATGGTATATGCTGCAACATACTTGCACAACACCAAGAACGCAAAGAGAGGGATGAAGGGCCTGGAGAAGATGATGACAGAACAGATGAGGATGGTGAAGATGATGAGGCTGCCTTTTGTTAATTAATTGTGAGGCATAGCAGTTTGCCTGAAGGTGGTTGCCATTGTGTGCTTTGTGTGGTGCGGAGGTGAGGCCCGCTTGGTTAGCCTTGCATCTGGCGGGCTGACCCGTGTTGCCCAGACTCAGTTTTAACTCTGGCGGAGTTTTAACTGGGTCCTCGTTGGATCTTGCGACCTGCGGACTAACCTGGACAGCCCTTCTGCAATTCAGGCATGGCCCTTGCGACTTGCGGGCCTGTCTTGTATGGCATGTATATATTTTACATGTTTGGCGTGGTGTGGAGGTGAGGCCCTCTTGGTTAGCCTTGCGTCTGGCGGGCTGACCCGGGTTGCCCAGACTCAGTTTTAACTCTTGTGTCTGGCGGAGTTTTAACTGGGTCCTCATTGGATCTTGCGACTTGCGGACCAACCTGGGCAGCCCTTCTGTTGCCCTAGCGACTTGCAGGGCCTGTGTTGTATGGCAGGTGTATAGTGTATATTTGTACATAGTTCGTTGATCACACATGGTGATGGGCTTAGGTGATGTCATCTCATTGGGTGTCTTAAAGAGCTAACCCGTTAATATGTATTGTACAGTTGCAGGATCCAAGTTATGTCAAATACCCGCATTGCTTTTTCCTCCAGAAATGCATAACATTCAGCCTAACAAAGATTCATTGTTTATCCAAAAAGTAATTTTGAACCTTCAAAAGTGTCAGGAGGGGATTCAGCATCACTACACCCTGAAAACAATGCATCAACATTCACAAGAGCACTCATGATTCTGAAATGTAAGATTATTTTGTTTACCATAAAAATAACCTAAAATTATGTCTGAAAGTAATAAAAATTTGCCTAAATAAATCAAAATATGTAATAAAATTAACTCTTTGAAATCTGAAAGTGAGATAATTGTGTTTACCATGAAAATAACATAAAATTTTGTCCGAAATTAATTAAAAAAATACAAAATTTATCCAAATTTGCTATAGAATTACCATTTTGAAATCTGAAAGTGCCAGAAATGAAATCAGCATCCTCTAAAACATCTAAAACCACTCACATATTGTATAAATTGGCCATACAGTGCAAAATATGTGGTCAAAATGGACGATTAAGCTAATAATGCTAATTATGCTAATTATGCAAATTGCTCAACATATGCAAATTAGCATCCTGCAGTTTCTGTATGCTGGGGACCCATACTTCACATTTCTGCAATAAAACTTTGGTGTACTCAACATTTCCAGGTTCACCTAGTTGGCTACTAGACTACAGTCGACTAAAAATATTGATGTCGACTAATTAACAGCGTCGACTCAGTCGATTGTATCGACCAATCGCGACAGGCCTAAACTCAATGATTTTAGAGGGGTGTCCATGTCCCAATACTTTTGGCAATATATTGGCTGTGTCCGAAAACCTAGGCAGCTGACTCGTTGCCTCGCTGCCTTATCAGACAATGGCTTGTAACGCCGGTTTCACGCCGGTTTCACACTGCACGCGTTAGCAGGGCGTGTTTTTTTCGGCGCCCATGTTAACAGATTATAGCATTCACACCGCACGCAGAGGCGGCGCGGCAGCGCGTAGCAGGAGCAGAGCAGAAGCAGCAGTGCCGCGATCGTTTCGGCGCCAAGTCTATTTTTGCCGCGCTGCTCACGCTGAATTAAAGCCACAGTGGATTGTTCTTGATCAAAACTGACCTGATTAACATGGAAAATAACAAATTTCACCATGAAATCATGAAAATGAGTGTCCCGTGTGTTTCACGATCACCATATGACATCCAGCGCTGTGAAAAAATTTATAAAATACACGAAAACACAACACTGCCAGAAGTTTATGCCCAAACTTGAAAGGTCGGATTAAATTATTAAAACTAGAGGCTTATCTTAATTTTAAAGGTTACTTTTATCATGTAAACTACATACATATATATATATATATATATATATATATATATATATATATATATATATATATATATATATATATATATAAAAATATCCCGCATTCCATACGCTCCGCTCCTGCGCTGCTTACGCCCTGCTAACGCGTGCAGTGTGAAACCGGCGTAAGGCAGCGTTTGTGTATGAAGGCACCTCACAAAACTGATTTCAGACAGACTTCTTAGACAGTGTAACCGTTTAATGATCTACAGTGAAATAGAGAAAGCTTGGTGAGAACTAAACAAATATTTAATTACTACATTAGTAATTTCTCGCTAGAAATTAAATCAGAAGTGGAAAATGTTGGTAAAAAAACATACATTTACACACAAAATGACCAGCAAACGCAACTTTCGGATGCTATCTTTGGCAACTGTCACAGAATGGAAAGCACAGGATTGTTGGCAGCGAAGGATACAAATATGCTGCCTTCAAAAATCGATCAGATGAAGGTCTCTCTGGAGCTAACATTAGATTCGGATGTGCCTTGGTGCCTTCCTGCCTTGAAATGTATCCTCCGAAGGCAGCATTTTCCAGGTTTCGGACGCAGCCAGTGTATCATAGGCATAATTTGCAGCATGTCCCCACCCCTTATTGAAACATTTCTCATATAGCCTAACCACTAGCTCTTACTATTTTCCCCACAGCTATCTTTCTTTTGCAAAAACAGTAAAGGCCCGTTCACACTAAGAACGATAACTATAAAAGATAACTATATTAGCATCCACATCAGCAGACAATATCATTCTGTTTATTTTAAGGTTGTGCTTGTCTGCCACTTAAAGCCCGGGATAGGCCTACACTGCATGATTTTCGGCTGTCCCAGACAGTGAGAGAGGTTCAGGTCTTGACTTCAGGTCTTGCAGTCTCTAATAATGAGCTCATGAGTTGAATCAGGTGTGTTACTGTTAGATGAGGGAGACATACAAAATGTGCAGTGCTGGGGGTCCTCCGGGACAGGTTTGAAAACCCCTGCAGAGTAGCCCACTACACCACAAAAGTGATAAAGCTACAATACAAATTAGCATGTAATTGTAAAAATATGGCAAGAAATGGGATGCTGACAACATGAACTGTAAACATTTATAATCTGTTCTGATGGAGAGTAGGCACACTGATGTTTGGAGCAGACACAGCGGCAGTCAGATTGTCCCGCACATGTTCTACCATTCTTGCTTCAAGGTTGTGGGGTTCAGGGGGCCGTCATTGTGGTCTTCCTCATCCTCTGGATCAATGATGTCCCTTTTGAGAAGAGCAGCAATGAGGGATATGATGGACGGCAAAGACAGACAAAGGTGTTCACAGTGGTCAACTGCTACATCAAAATAAAGCTGCAGAATTGGCACAGCTGTGTTGAGATGGCAGCAGATGTGGGCTTCACAGTCTGTAAATGTGTGAGTTTGTTAGAACAATAATTTTGAATAAAGCTTTGTTTCACGTGTTGTTTACTTCTATTCATTTATTGTGATGTTTACTTTTATTCATACTTTTACTCTTTTATTCATGTTTCCTATTTTTGTCAGTAAATAAAATATTATTGCATTTACTCATGCATTAATTCATTGCTTGACTAAAAATGTATATGTATTTACATAAACTGCATTTGTCTACTGTGGATTCATGCATCGCTGTCGTATGACAAACCAAATTGCATTTAGCATGTTTTAGTAAAACAATATCATTTTTAGTAAAAAAAAAAGTAATATAATTATTTTAAGTGTTGGTGGGCTAGAAATGCAATTCATTCTGAGGTAATCTTAATTTATAAGTCGTGATACTTACATTTTTCGAGTATAAAATCTTAAAAAATGTTTGCATATAAAATAAATTAACAACATATTCAAGAGATCATGATAAACAAACTTTTGAGATTGCAGTAATGAAATATCTTATGTTTTCATCTTTACAATAATACATCATCATGTAGTGCAAATGTTTAATTGGAATTGACGTTTTGCACAGGCTTTCGGAATTGACGAACGGCTCTGTCTGTTATTCGGCCATTAAAACTTCAGATTTAACTTATCAGAGGCAGAACGCCACACAGCATTGTTCGGCATTGCATCAAGCAAAAATCAATCTTAATCATTACAAAAAGTAAAGATAAAGCATCTAACAAGATCTACGCGCGTTCATTCCATAGACTGTAAAAGAATATAAAAAAATAAATGTGGACGTAGTGTCCATGAAGTCACCCGTAGGTTTCTGAAGAAAGTTTTTGAAGCCTCAAAGTTGTCCGTTGCCATCTTGTCAGCGCGTCACTCCCGCGAATAACTGAAAATGGGTAAAGAAGCGGGATGTGGGTGGAGCTGAGGTGACGTGATGACTAACAGACAGCAGACAAACGGCAATCCACCTGTGACTCAAAGTGACCACGCCCTTAATTATGCAGAACTTTAAGGATTTATATAATGTAAACGAATGAGTTATAAAATAGTTCACCCCCCTCACAGTTGTTATGAAGGGTAAAATTAGCCGTATAGACCAAAACCACAATTTGTACCAGGCTGTACACATGTTTTTTTCTGCTGTAAAGCTGGGCATTTTAACATGGGGCTCAATGAGATTCTGCTCCCTTCTGGAGCCTGTCCCTAGCGGCCAGTCGATGAATTGCAGTTTAAGTCACTTCCGTATAGGCTTTAAAGGAACACGCCAACTTTTTGGGACTTTGGCTTATTAACTGTATTCCCCAGAGTTAGATAAGTCCATACCATTCTCATCTCTGTGCGTGCCATAAATCTGTCTGACGCACCCCCCTGCTAGCCTAGCTTAGCACAAAGACTGGAATTACATGACTCCAGCTAGCCTACTGCTCAATAAGTGACAAAATAACGCCAACATTTTCCTATTTACATGTTGTGATGTGTATTGTCACAGCGTGTACAAATAACAAGGTTACATGAGACACAGCCATCTTATAAACGTATACATACTGAGGACTATATTCTCAGAAGGCGCAGCACTGCTCTACTTCAGGGAGTGATTTGCTCGCAGCACCTGAAAAGCAGCGTTGTTACTTCCGTCAACAAAACCAGCGTGAACGTTAGCTGTTTTTGCACAATGAACCCAAAGACAAAAATTAAAATTGCCCATCTCCCCTCCAATTCATTTTTTAAGGTAAATAATACAGTCCACAGAATTACCTCTACACAGTAAAAAACGCAGTGTAAAATTAACACTTAAAGTGTTAATTTTTACACTACTCCGGATCATATATGGTCCCAATCTAATTAGTGTAAAAAGTACACCGTTTGTAGTGTTGAATTTACAGTGTTAATATAGCACCCTACAGTGTAGAAAAATTACACCGTGAGTGTAAAGTGTTACACTTACAATTGTTGTTCAAGTTTTACACTATGGGGTGTTTAACACCCCTGGTGTTGATTTTATTCCACTATAAGTGTTATTAATAAAATATTCTGTTCGGTGCAAAAAAAATGTTACACTATTTTTTACACTATTATATGGTGTTAATGTACAAGATCAGACATAAAATCAAGAGTCTTCAGACGTATAAATCCAAAGTTTATTTAACAAATGGACAAAGCGACTACTTTAAAACATATCAGATGTGTAAATGTCAATTAGTCAATCACATTCTTGAGGTGTTGCACAGAAATACAATTTTAAAAAAGTTAATAAAATGCATAAAATCATCAAATTTGCCTGGACACAAACAAATATAACAGGTAGATTTGAACAAGATTGCAGAAAGCTACTTGTCGACAGTTGTGTAGCATCCATGAATGCTATTCTTCCCTGTCCCATAAGTGAGCAGGTATTGCTGTGTGGTCTCTTCAATTCAATCAAGGTGTTCTGGTATGTCATTCCTTGCCTACAGATCATAGAAAAAACAAAAAACACAAAACTCAAAGTCAGCTCTCCAATTGGCCATCTTTGTATCAGTTTTCCACAATACAATCAACACAACTGGCAATATTTTGAGGCAGACTAATTTTGAGGTAGTGTGACAAATGTCCAAATGTACCTTTTTGAGGATGACAATATTTTTCAGCTTGATATGAGGACATCCTTCCAGGTCTCTTGCAGCCTCGTGGTGATGGTGGAATCAAATGAAGTAGGAGATGAATTGATGCAGGATCGTTGCGGATTCTAAATAACAAATGTGACAACTTCAGCAAAAAATGCATGAACGTGTATAGATAATCTTATTCTGAATTATAGTCGAACCTGAATCATTGGTTTCATCCTCTTTCACAGCAGATTCCGCAGTCAATCAGGTCCTTGAAGGTCTTGGAAGAAGCCTTTCCGGGAACTTAGCTGAGGTCTTCTCACTAAAAATCAAAACGAAAAAAATTTAAAATAAAAAAATTCACCAAACAGTTACATAGCATAATGACATGCATAACTCTCAGGAACCATTCTGTTCAGATGATTGTGTAGTCACAGGGTAGCACTGTTTACTCACACCTCAACATGACATCATGACTTTGCGTAAACATACACGCCACTTTCTAAAGCCAAATGGCGTGTTATCTGTATGCTTTGAGCTATCCGCGTGTATGTGTACGCCGTGTGATTCCGCGTGTATGTCTATGCCGTGTAATTCTGCGTGTATGTGTACGCCGCGTGATTCCGCGTGTATGTCTACGCCGTGTGATTCTGCGTGTATGTGTACGCCGTGTGATTCCGCGTGTATGTCTACGCCGTGTGATTCCGCGTGTATGTGTACGCGTGTGATTCCGCGTGTATGTGTACGCCGTGTGATTCTGCATGTATGTGTACGCCGTGTGATTCCGCGTGTATGTGTACGCGTGTGATTCCGCGTGTATGTGTACGCCGTGTGATTCCGCGTGTATGTGTACGGCGTGTGATTCTGCGTGTATGTGTACGCCGTGTGATTCTGCGTGTATGTGTACGCGTGTGATTCCGCGTGTATGTGTACGCCGTGTGATTCTGCATGTATGTGTACGCCGTGTGATTCTGCGTGTATGTGTACGCCGTGTGATTCCGCGTGTATGTGTACGCCGTGTGATTCCGCGTGTATGTGTACGCCGTGTGATTCTGCGTGTATGTGTACGCCGTGTGATTCCGCGTGTATGTGTACGCCGTGTGATTCTGCGTGTATGTGTACGCCGTGTGATTCTGCGTGTATGTGTACGCCGTGTGATTCCGCGTGTATGTGTACGCCGTGTGACGCACTTTGACGCTTCAAAAACATCATAAAGAGATTTTAAAACTAATCCAAATAAATCAATCCGTTTAGTCCAAATGTACTTTTTCTTATTATGTTCGTTGATTAATGTTTATATGTGAATAAAAGTCTACATTAAATCTATTTCAAAATCAATTGACCATGATTGAGTAAACCACTTCATTCATTTGGATTGGTTTTATGATCTCTTTATGAACTTTTTAAGCCAAGTGGTAATTGCATGGACGGTCATATACATTTGAGTTTTGAAGATGAATAAAAAGTCTTCTCGGGTTTGGAATGACATGAGGGTGAGAAATGACAAAAAATTAACTTTTTGCAGTTTAATATGTTGAATTAACATGATGACAGTGATTGATGTGCCATCATGAATCAAGACACACAATCACCCAAGACACAAAAATTCCAGGTCTGAACAAAGATACTGTGTGGTTGCCCAGTTACGTTTTAATTTTACATGTTCATTTGTCATGTTTTAAAATTAGTACTGCACATAGAAAAATATATCATGACACTCACAATTCTGTATTCATCTTCAGTAGCCTGTTGCTTTCTTGAAGGACTTCCATCACTCAAAAGAACAGTGTCATTAGACTCAGTTTGCCATCTCATGAGAGGAACTTCCTTCACTTGACGCTGCAGGGGTCTGGGCCAATTCTATTGGAAAAGGATTTAAAAATAATATTTCCAAAATTCAGTTATGCAATACAATTTAAATTAGTAAAAAATATTTGTGATTACACTTAATTTTGATTATGCTGAGAGCTGTCTATAAAACACGGGTGTCAAATTGTGAAATTATTCACACCCTTCGTTTTTAGGATCAATTAAATGACTGTTAAAGTTTAATAGCCACAAAACTTTGTTCACATGGAGGCCTGAAACCATTTACATATTTATTTAATCTGATTATTAAATACATTTATATAATTTAAATGTGTAATGTTAGTAAGGTATCTTAAAATTAACTTGGTGTACTACATTATATTTTAAGACACGTTTAGAATTTATTTCACCATTAACTTATTAATGGCATTTATAATTAGAACAGAAAATACATATTCATATTATAAAAACACAAAGAGATAAATATTTAGGACATTTTTTATCCCAAAATAACATGCAGTATGAATTGATAAACACTGATTTCAAGCTAAAGTAACTGTATGCTCTGCCAGTACGTAGGCAAATAACGTTACTTGTTAACTGATTTGGAAGACAAACGGATTTACAGATTAGCTTTAACTCACTTTCACAATGAACTGAACTGTCATAAAAAACTGGTAACGTTACCTTAACATTAGCGTGTTTGTGTATTGACGCAGATATGACGACATGACAGACATGATATTCAGTGCTAAGAACAAGCAACGTACATTTGATGTAATTCACACTTAAACATAGGGCGAATAAAAAGTTTAAACGCTTCCCCACCTCAGTCTGCAAAAAGCACTGCGCGCTACAAGACGCTTAAACACACTGTTGATAATGCGCATGCGTCACACAAACGGAATTCTTAACGCGTTACTATATAACACAGACACTTTTACCGTTTCAACAAAAGGACACAACATAATGCCACACTTAATGCTTACAAAACAAATATACAATTACCATTTGAAAAATTCTCTCATCTGCGCAGAAAAAGCCCAAATGTTGCTGCTTCAGAGCTTCTTATCGACTTCACTGCCTGACTGACTCGTCGTAAAACCAGGCCTCCGTGTGACTGGAGGCGGGAATGCACACTTTCATGAAGGCTGTGAACAAACCAAAATGAAATAAGCTAAAAGTATATATAACAAATTGTAAACACATCCTAAAAAATATTTTAAACGTAAAATCACCTTCATCTAGGAAATCAAATAGGCATGAGAAAAGTTCACATTATTCTGTACATCTCAGCATCTCATGAACTTGAAGAGCTTCCTTAATCCTGACAAAAACGCGCAGTTAATCATTTATAAATGTGTTCATCACCATATTTAACTAAAAATGTTAACAAATGTAACTTACTTAATATTTCATTTTAGAAAGAAAAGCAATCAAAGTTCCAACCCACCGTCTCAGTCGAATGCGTCGTCGTCTGGAGAGGCAGCAGTCATCGAAGGGCGGAGTCAAAACTATTCGGCGCGGTTTTTTGCACTTTCAGTGTAAAAATAAATTTACACTATGAAGCACCCCCATAATTACACTGAAGAAGATTACGCTTTAACACTGTAGATTGTTAATTTAACTCTTTGGGAATTAATAACTTTTAACACTGCAATTTTTACACTGCTGATTTTACTGTGTAGCACCGCTCATTTGTTACTGTGACAGAGCGCGTTCGTGACAACACAATACTAACATTACAGGAGATACGTGGAGCATGGGGAAAACTGCAATACCGTAGTGACCACCCTATTCATGTAACAGTGTCACAAACGTTACATTAGATCTAGCTAATGGCACCGTTACAGTAGGCTAGTCATCTAAAAACATAACGGAACACTTACAGCAGCCGCGGGTGATTCGCGTCTGTACTATCGATGGGATGGCCGTATCCTTCAGCACACATTTCATGATCCGTGTGGCAAATTTCCATTTTTTTCAAAATAGTCGTCCTCTGCGAAATGTTCAGAGCAAACGCGATGGTGCTTGATGATGGCTACAGGTGTGTTTGGATCTATATCCAGAGCAAGTAGCCATCGATTCATCAGACACGAGAGTTATGGCACGCACAGAGATGAGAATGGTATGTATGGACTTATCTAACTCTGGGGAATACAGTTAATAAGCCAAAGTCCCAAATAGTTGGCGTGTTCCTTTAAGAGAACAGGGTTAAGAGGGTTCATTAGAATGGGTTGTTTTCCCCCACGGCATAAACTGATATGATGTTTTTGTGGGCATTCCCAGTAATGCCGACCAAGTCTATAGCATCAAATAACTAACTAAAACCAAACTTTAAATAAAACGAACATATTAAATCATTGTGATAAAAACTGCCTAAAATGACAGAAACCAACTTTGGGAAAAAATTATATGAAGTGTAATTTGATTGTTTAGTTTGTCTCGCGTCGATTAGAATACATGGAGTGGAGGGGGTTATGACCTATACTGGGACCAACCACCTGGGGGCAATCGAGACGCGTCGGCTTCAGTTTTTAACACGAGCGCTGCAGGCTTAGCAGTTACCCATACTATTTTCAGGGGGGTTCCCTGGTAAAATTGCGTTCCGGGGGTAAAATATGTGTTTCTTTGGCAGGGTTCCTTGCTAAAATTTGCATTACCGGAGCTAAATATCACATAATTGTGGTCGCTTCAACCCGCGGACAAGAAAAACAGCCCGTGGCAACAGTGTTAAAGTAACCCAATTTCCGCAGGAAAACTGCGAACGACTGATGACGTCACATGCTCAGATTTGCTTGACTATTGGCAGAAAGGGGTGTCTCCTGAACGCCCACATGTTGAAAATGAATTTTGAAGTCATTGACATTTATTTGTGTTTTACCCGTGAACCAAAAAACAACAACAAAAACGAATAAAGGCGCCATTTTCTCATTTCTGCTTCTTTAGTTTCAAATTGGAAAATAAACTATCAAAACGTACACAGACCGTGCAGGCTGTGAAATGGAGAAGCAACAAACATACTATTAAAGGTCCCATGGCATGGCATTTTTCTATTATTTTATAATGTTTCCTGAGGTGTACTTATATTGTTAGTATGATTTTTACATCATAAAATATCATAATTTAGAAATAAAAGGCATTTTTTCTATACTGCTGTTTGCCCTGTGGCTGAAGGCCCTGTTACAAGAGGTGTGTCTGCTGTGAGGCTTCAGTAAAAACGCCCACTGTTGTGATTGGCTGACATCTTTGCATTTGATATGAGCGGAGGGGGCGTGGTTTAACGAGGTCTACGAGGCACGAGCTGCTGCCAGAGAGACGGATGGACCGGAGTTCACTTCACATCGGTTCTGTCAGTCTCAGTTCAGTGAACTGTTTTAGTTACAGCATATACTTCAGGTTATTAGTCTATTTCTAGACGGAGGGGCTGTCACTCATGTCAGAAAGTTAGTAACTTTAGTAAATTATGGATCAGCGCTGACTGGAGACGCGAACCGTTTAGAACGATTCAGTCCGATTTGGTGAACTGATTCGGTTCACTAAAAAGAACCGGTTCAAAAGAAAGATCGTTCGCGAACCGGACATCACTAATGTACCACAGACTGAGCTCAGCGATTGCTAACAAAGTTATTTATAGTAACTACTGAGTTATGAGAGCGCTGTCAGCGCGAGTTTATTGTGTTTGTATCTGAGAGTTCTGAATAAACACGAGTCCCAGTCACGCCGAGTCCGTCTTCATCATTATTACCAACTTTGTAACACATGCAAAGTACCATTACAGCTGTCGAGATGAACGAGTTATGAGTAAGTGTTGATAATACCATTATTTTTATATGTTCCTATCATATGGAAAGCGTCAGTGACGTGCATTGAGTACACAGCGCAAACAAAGACACAACAGCAGTAATCGAATGTAATCCAGTTTATTGTGGGAATAGCTGGCTAGCCCGGATATGCTCACGCTTACCCCCCTTCTGCTTAATCTCTGGTCGCGTTTGGTGCCTCCGCTGTGGGCCAGATGCAGTACTGGGGGTCGGGGATGTTGGAGGCCGACCGGACAGTGCAGCCCGAGCCTCGGCGTGTGTAAGGTTTATCTCTAAAGATGTAACGACTGTATGCACATTGTAGAACAGATAAACGCGACGAGGACGTACAAAAACACTGACTCACAAGATAGAAAACACGAAAACACCGTTCTGTCGGAAGAGAGAGAAGCCGCAGTGTGTGCACGAATAATAAATAATTAGCTACACATAAGAAATCACTGATCACAGATCAGAAGGAACTGAAAAAAGACTTCTGTTTTCATTTGTACATCCAAACACTGAGAAACTGCCAGCATTCACTCGTTCACAAGCAATGATCTCTCGAGCGTTTGCATGGGCGTGCCAGATTCTCTGGGCGGAGGAAAGGGAGGTAACCATTCCTGCTTGGACGTCAAACCAGGAGACTTCAGGATTGGCTCGTCTGGGCCTGTCATTTTCTCAAAGGCAGAGAAAGACAGCCAGAACTCGGGTTTACACCGATCAACATTTCTATCCACTTGGGGACAATATTCAGGCTAGGGGAACTCATATTAATGTTGAAAAACCTCATAAAATGAAAATTTCATGCCATGGGACCTTTAAAATCAAGAGTAAAGTAAAGAGTAAGCCACCTCTTTATTTGAGAAACATAGCGGTAACATGATACCAGAAATGGGCAGACTTAAAGTGGAAGTAAGAAATAAAATTCACAATTAATGTTTGTCATTGAACCAGAAGGCCATGATTCTCTACTTGGAAATCAAGCATGTGACCATTTGGAGTTGGTCAAATGAGTACAGAATGTTATTGTTGACAATCAATCAATCTGTTGATTTAATATTGCAGCAGTTCTCAGTTCTTCACATACCAAATTCAGCTCAAAGTAGATGCACAGGGAAGATTATCTCTTTACATTATTGTACATTATTCACTGCATAAATACAAATAATGTGTATGTGCTAGTTTGCTTTAGAAAATCTTGCAGAGGTTCAAATTATAAAAAAAAAATCAAAATACTGTTTTAGCAGTAAAAAAGAATGAGCTTAATAGTAATGTAAACATTAATAAATAATGTTTTATTAATGTAAAGCTTTTTGTGGTGCACTGCTGAAAAGGAAGGAACACGCCACTATTTATGAAAATAGGCTCATTTTCCTACTCCACCAGAGTTAAACAGTTGAGTTTTACCGTTTTTGAATCCATTCGTCCGATCTCCGGATCTGGCAGTAGATATTTTAGCATAGCTTAGCATAGATCATTGAATCTGATTAGGCCGTTAGCATCTCGCTCGAAAATGACCAAAGTGATGAAATGACTTGAATGCGAGCCGAGGTAAGAGCTGAATATGGGTCAATGGCAGATGAGTCAAATTGCTACAGCAATATTTATCGACTGTTAACGATTTTAAAAATGGTTAAACGGCGGACATTAATTTCCAGGGATGTAAACTACTGCTGACCTTTTAGAATTAATCAGATTGTAATGCCTTTTACGTTATTCGTCACAGAATGCACAAAGAAACATTAGCGTAGATGCCGCAGTTTCCAGCATATCAGAGGGAATAATGTTTGTCTTTCTGTTTCCAGGCTTTCTTCAGTAATTTCACTATCATTTTCAAATTATTCATAATACTCAAAATATATTTCTGAAATGTAGGCTTAGCCTACACATACATCATGCTAAAACTGGCAACTTTCATAATCAAGTAGCCTATGGAAAGTGTCATATATGAAAATAAATATATAATTTGCTAGTTAGTTCACATGCATTATTTTACACACTGGTAATCAAAAGTTTGAAATAATTAAGACTTTTTAAAATGTTTTTAAAGAAGAAGGCTGAATTGATTTGATCAAAAATACAGTAAAACCACAAATATTAAGAAATATTAATACAATTTCCAATAGGCCTAGTTGTTTTCTATGTGAATGTATTGTAAAATGTAATTTATTTCTGTAAAAGCTGACTTTTCAGCATCATTACTTCAGTCAGTGTCACATGATCCTTCAGAAATCATTTTAATATGCTGTATTTTTCATATATTTTTTTAACTCTTTGAGCTGTATTCCATAAAATTACAGATGTCTAGATACTATAACCACTAGAAAGGCACCCTAAACACTCTGCGCTACATTCTAAGTCTTCTAGACAATAGTATTGTATACAGTCTGATTTTATGGTAGGTATTTAACTTAATGATATTAAACTACAGTCTATGGAAAAGAGAAATCTAAATTTGTATAAAAATAAAAAAAACTGCACCAGGAAAGACATATTATAACCTGAAGAAGTATGCCAGTCATACAGTATGATAAGCATTTAAATAAAACTATTAATATAATTCATATTTTTGTATAAAAAGCTTCGGTGTTTAAAATTGCCCTGTGTATAATGAGCTGGTGGGTTTATGGTGAGGTGTGTTGCAGACCAGGTGTGATAGGCCGGTTTGTGCCAGAAAGTCCAGGGCCACTTTTTGCCCCAGTCCACCCCTGGATGTAACTACAGAAGAGTCAAGTTTTAAATAGGAAAAATAGCGAGATGCTAACGTTCTAATTAGATTCAATGATCTATGCTAAGCTATGCTAAAAGTGCTACCACCAGACATGGAGATCGGCTGAATGGAGTCGAAAGCGGTAAAACTCAACTGTTCAACTCTAGGGGAGGTGGAAAATTTGCCTATTTTCAAAAATAGTGGAGTGTTCCTTTAAAATACATAATGTTTGTATAAATGTCATAAAACATGGAGAGACTCTTGAACCTCAGACTGAGAAAACTTTATTGATAAAGACAAGCAAATACACATGACTGGACAGTAGATCTGTGTCTCATATCAATTTGTTTCACATATCTGAGGGATATATAAACACTAAAGCCCTTCAAATTGGATTTAAAATATCAGACACTGAAAAATGCAAAGAAAGAGCACAAGATTAAATAATAAACTACATTTATTAGGTGAACACATGAAGAACAAGAAACACACTTGAAGAACCTTTAATGTTCCGCGTACTGCTTTAGATTTCAATACTTCCTGAAAAAGATTAACATATAAATCCATAAATCTAATATTTATGCAAAAACAGTTGGCGAGTCATCAGTTTATACCTGATGTGTGAATAAGTGCTTGATCTTGTTCAGCTCTTTTGGATCTGATATCATAAACCAGAACAATGACAGTAGCCACGCCCACCAGAGCAGAGAGGACCAATCGAATAACAGCTTCAGTAGAACCGCAAAAGAGTCTGAGGAATAAAAACATCAAACTGAGATCAGCTCAGTCAATAAACGCTAATATCAGCTCTGACTTCAACTAATATGAGCTCTGCTGTACCTGGACATGTGTGACAGAGTTGAGTGATGTTGGGATGTCTGGTCTGGTTGCTGATGGGATTGTTGAGCACACAGCTGTAGGTGTTTTTATCCTGATATTCCACCTCCAGAGGTAGAGAGAGACTGATGCTGAGATTAGACACACTGATGCTGGACAATAAACTGTTTCCTTTGTACCAGGAGAGAGTCACATGACCCACATTCACCACTGAACACACCAGTGAACATGATGATGATGATGATGATGATGATGATGAAGAAGAACATTTTGAAGAGTGACTGCTGATGACAGGAACAGGCAGACGAGCTTGTAAATCAATAGAACATTGTTATTTTTGTTTCAGTATGTTGAGTGAGTGTTTAGTGTGTCATTTCAACATGTAAATATAAAATAAGAATAATTTAAGGACAGGACAAATGATCTCATGCTCACCATAGACAGAAACTCTGAATGTTTTTGATGTCAGTTTCACTGCACTTATCTCTAGTTTATAATCTCCAGCATGTTCAGTTGTGATGTTTGTGATGGTCAGAGATCCAGTTTGATCGTCCAGCTTCAGTCTGTCTCTGAATTTCCCAGATGTGGAGAAGATTTGTTTCTCAATGCTGATTTGAGCTATTCGAGAATTTTCAGCTGTGAATCTCCACACTATGTAATCTTCTTTACGTAGTTCAGTGACATCAGAGTTTAGAGTGACTGAATCTCCCTCCATCACTGACTTCTCTTCATCAGCACCATAAACACCTGCAGAACATGAACAGGTTTTGTCACAGATAAAGCCTCCTGTTGGTTTCCCTTACGAAAAAGAATTATACTTCAAGTTCATTTTAAGAAGTACTTAAGTAATTATCAAGTATATTTTAAGTATACTTTATGTAGTAAGTACACTAATATCAATGTGTACTAGTAGTAAACTTGTAAAAGTTAAAGTGTACTATTTCAATACTGCTTGGGACTAAATTGACCCACTTTTAGTATATAAATATAAAGTGTACTTTATACTATACTATGTATATTAAGTGTACTATAACAGTAGTAAACTTTAAGTACACAACTACGTTTGTCATTTGTACTGCATCTGTACTACAAGTGAACTTATTAGAATACTAGTTTACTTTTTTAATACTTGTAGCACATTTTTTAGTTTATGAAAGTACACTTTGAAGTGTACTCTCAGTAACTACTGGTTTAGTAGTTTAAACTGCAAATATACGTGTAAGTTTTCTTTAAGTGAACATAACATCATAGTTATAGTTTACTATTTATATATTATTTTTGCATTTTCAGTATAGGCTACTATGTTCAAATGTAGCTATTTTTTTATACTTGAAATATACATTTAACTAATTTTAAAAACATTTTATTATAGCTTTATGCATCCTTTTTTATCAACACTTGAATGTGAGTAAGTTTCATAACATTAAAAAAAATTTGTCTACGCCTTGACCTGGGGCCGTATGTATAAAGTAAAATTTTACTCTTAAGTGTGTCAAAATTCTAAGAATGATGTAATCTTGGTTCATAAAGGTTCCTAAGTGTTAAGACAGGTCTCAGCTCCTAAAGTATTTTAGAGAGCCGGAGAGGTATCCTAACCTAGTTAAAGGGTTAGTTCACCCAAAAATGAAAATTCTGTCATTAATTACTCACCCTCATGTCGCTCGACACCCGTAAGATATTCGGAACACAAATGAAGATATTTTAGTTGAAAGCTGATGGCTGAGAAAGGCTTCAGATAGGCCTCCATTGGCATTCAGGACATTTACACTCCCAAGACCCATAAAAGGCACTTAAAACGTCGTTACAAAGTCCATCTCACCACAGTGACTCTACAATAATTTTACGATGCGACGACAATAGTTTTTGTGCGCAAAAAAAAATCTAAATAACACCTTTATCCAACTTGTTCTTCTCTTCCTATGTGCCTCCACGACGCATGCGCGAGAAAATGACGCAGATCTGGCGTTCGGACACATGACCCAGAAACGATTTGTTTACAAGCAGAGGAAGACGCGCGTATCTAAGCTGTTGAATTCTACATTGATCGTGCTTTAGGTCTCGGCGTAGTTCTCAAAATGGGGTTAAAGTGTGCATTTCATGGATTCCCGAACCCCGGCGCTACGTCATATTTTCGCGCATGCGTCATGGAGGCACACACGGAAGACAAGAACAAGCTGGATAAAGGTGTTATTTTGATTTTTTTTTGCGCACAAAAACTATTGTCGTCGCATCGTAAAATTATTGTAGAGTCACTGTGGTGAGATGGACTTTGTAACGACGTTTTTAGTGCCTTTTATGGGTCTTGGGAGTGTAAATGTACTGAATGCCAATGGAGGCCTATCTGAAGCCTTTCTCAGCCATCAGCTTTCAACAAAAATATCTTCATTTGTGTTCCGAATATGAACGGAGGTCTTACGGGTGTCGAATGACATGAGGGTGAGTAATTAATGACAGAATTTTCATTTTTGGGTGAACTAACCCTTTAAGAGCACACAGTATACAGTGTCTTAAATATCACTACTGTGGCACTAACCACACCAAACACACATTAGTGGCCAAAAGTGATGTGTGGAAGCAATTTTTAAAAAAAAGACCCTACAAGTTTGCTTAAACCATCAAAATATGAGGGCAATATTTTTATTCTTATATATTTTAAATATTTTAAAATATGAGGGAATAACAAAACACTACACTTAGTGAAAGTATTTATCTAACAAAATAATGTGGCAAAAAAGGCAAACTACAGCTTCTAGAAAAACAAAAAAGCTCTCAGGAAAAAACATACATTGACTGCAACATAATCAGTTTTTAATATTTAATTGGTCTTCTCCTGTTGTTGCATGTGTTCATAATTTCTTTGTATGACAGCCTGAACATTTCATCCATACAATTTCACAGTTTCATTGTGCGCAAATAAAACAATTGAGTCCAAGCACAACTGCACAGCATTCTTACAAAATATTTAACACATTTTAATAATATTTCAATAAAGGGTGAAGATCACTTTTGGCCACTATTGTACGGCAGTTGATTGACTTCCCAACTAACATTCAAATCATGGGGCAAAAGTAAAAACTTTTATGAGGTTTTCAGGCTTCCCTGGAGTTGTTGGAGCCGTTGAGGGAACTCGTGTTCACATCATTGCTCCGACTGTAAATGAGGAGACGCATATCAATAGAAAAGGATCCAACAGCATTAATACTAATTTATGATAATTTTGCACAATGCAATTTTTTTCAAATCAATTTAAATTTTAAAGCTACACTGTGTAACTCTTTTAGTTTATTCTTAGCTAAAAACACTTAGTTACTTCTTTCAAGTAATAAAGTATTCTCGTGAGTTTATAATATCCCATTGAAAATACATACGGGTAAGGGGTTCGAATGCCGGTCGCCATGTTGCCCCTCCATCTTGAAAGTACATTAGCCAAAGAGGGACATTCCCGTAAATTCAAGCTTCACCTTTCGCGTTTTAACACTCGATGGCACCGTGTCGAATGTGGACGAGGTCGAACTGGAAGCCATGTTAATCTTGTACTAAATCGGCCACCGTAGGAGTTAAAATGAAATCGGAATTGAGAGGAACAGAAACTAATATTCACTGGATGGTCATATACCTTGTAGCTTTAAAGTTTTATTGTCTTAATTAAATGATTGCATTATAATTACATAAAATTATTGGTGTCACGCTGCTGTGACACCCTTGCAGCCTCACTGGCTGATACAGTGGTTAAGGGCGGCCATTTTGAGTTGACATCATTGTAGTCCGTAGTTTGCAACACTTGTGTCAGCACTTAAGAATCAGTCTTAGACTTTACTGAAAGTTGCTTTTAGCTTCATTATAAAAGTCTCCTACTCTAAGACAAGTCCTACTTTTTACTAAGAATGTTTTGACACTTAAGTCAAAGCTTAAGACTGTTCTCAAGAGCATTTCTGAGAAGTTTCATACATAAGGGCCCACAAACAAAATCATGATCAAAACTCAGATGGAGTAAATCGAGTCCATCAACACCCCCAAAGCTTCACAGTCGTTTCCTCTTCCTCTATGTACACTACCAGAGACTCGCCTACACAAACATTCAGATACGCAGAATTAGGAACACTCAAATCAATATTCTAATCAATATTTTCAAACAATGTAAGTTCTATAAGTCTGTTTGTAAAACTATGTAAATAGGCTACTCAATCAAAAGATTAAACACAATTACAAGCCAAGTATATTTTTCATAAGGGTTACAATGGCTGAAATCAGCTGTCGTTTCTGTCCTTTACCAAGCAGATCTCAGCATTGACTACCATTATTTTCCCCACTGGTAGTCAATGGCTGCCGAGATCTGCAAACATTCTTCCAAATATCTTCATTGGGTCCTGAATTCAAAGCTAGCAGATCTAGCAATAATTTTTCATCTGGTACAAATTGCTGCTGCTGAAAATGATCTAATTTGAACAATAGCAGATGCTTTATTACTCCACAATGGAAAGAAATTAAACAATTAAAATGCTTTTATAACTTACCAAGGAGTCTCCACCAGCACAAACAGAACAAAACTAACATGTGAAACATTGTCTTTAACTTTTCCACGTCTGATCTAATAATACTGTTCGTCAAAACACCTACACTGTGTGAATCCTCCCACAACAGAGTTTGACCCTCCTATTGTTTGACACGCTGTATTTGCATATGATATAATGTTATAGTTCATCTGAGACCTATTAACACTTTAACCCCCGGTTTCCCAGTCAAGGCTTAAGCTAGTCCCAGACTAAAAAGCATTATTGAGCTTGTTTTAACGTTTATCTTAAAATATGTCAGTGCCTTTGTTTTGTCTCGAGATGCACATCAGTAACGTTTATAAAAGCCACTTAAAAGTCCTAATTGAACTAAAGCCTAATCCTGGCTAAATCTAAGCCCTGTCTGTGAAACCAGGCCATACTGTTGAATGGATAGAAATATGTTTTTATCAGTTAAATACTTTTTGAAAGGTAGTTTCAGGTAAGTAGTTAACTCCGGCTGTTAAATCGCTAAAAGTAGAAAGCTAACATTGAATGTCAGATTAACTTCATAGTAAAATGGAGCCTAACCCTATTGATTTTATAACGGTTGTATTTATTTAATTCTCAATTGTAGTGTGTGCAATGACCAAAATAAAAATACAGAGTGAAACCCATCAGGTATCTCACAGTGCCAGTTTCCCTGTGGTTTATCGTCTGAGGCAAACTGAAACCTGCAGCGGCAGGTTTTCTAAATTAGGTGTGATCTGTTGGGTGGGCAAACGTCTTGTAGGTGAGAGTGTGTATTCAGAGCATGTGTGTGTTTAGGTGAAGAGTTTCTTCCTGTCTTGCTAGCAGCTTTTTAAGACTCTTTCATTCACAAGAAAAAAAAGACACTTTTTCTGACACGTGGAGAGAAACTATAACAAACAGAACCAGAGGTATAATGAGAGGTGTTGTTAGCGAACTCTCATCTGTTGTAACGGACTTTGTGAAGTTTCCACCCACTGTGCAAAAAACAACAACAACTTGTGGCCTTTTACCCTTTCATCTACTGTTTTTATAGACTATGTTAATAATATGTTATATTCTAATGGTTTTAGGTTCCCAGTGCAAATGTATGAGAAGCAGGGTATGAATCAGAATTATCATCATTAAGATAATCAAAATCATCCATGAGACATGTAGTTATATAACAAATAATATAACTGAGATCATCTCGATCACCTTCAGGGACACAAGAACTGTAGAACATTGCTGTGATTACCACGGTGTCATGGCAATTTCGGGAGTTGTGTACTCACATGAAATGATAATTCACTTCTATGTTTAAATGCAGTTGTCACTCCTGAAACTTTACAGTGTATACGCCACATTTAACAGACAGCAGTGATCATTAAACAATATAATCCATTGAAATGTTGTAGGTCTAAAACTATATCTTGCTATATCTTTACCAGGTGTGTGCGGTGTATCATTTGACTGAACTGGATCACTACCGAGTTGTTGTATTTTCTTTATAATTCACAGAGAGCCTTTTTCTATGTTTGAGGGGCTGCCATCTGGCTGATGTTTCCTACTGTGATGATGTTTTAGCTGCTGTTTCTCATAAACCCACTAGATGGCACCATTTATCAATTAAATCATTAAATCCAACGGATCATCAAGAAAGGTGTAAATACACTATAATGCCAAAAGTTTTGGGACGCCTACTTTTACATGCACATGAACTTTAATGACATCCCATTCTTAATATGGAGTTGGCCCACCCTTTGCAGCTATAACAGCTTCAACTCTTCTGGGAAGGCTTTCCACAAGGTTTAGGAGTGTGTTTATGGGACTTTTTGACCATTCTTCTAGAAGTGACCATTCTTCTTGGCACAATCCAGTCAGGCAAGTACCGTTCTCCTGGCAACCGATAAACACAGACTTGTCCATCGGATTGCCAGACAGGGAAGCGTGATTGGTCACTCCAGAGAACACGTCTCCACTGCTCTAGAGTCCAGTGGTGGCGTGCTTTACCCCAATGCATCCCACGCTTTGCATTGCACTTGGTGATGTAAGGCTTGGATGAGCTGCTCGGCCATGGAAACCATTCCATGAAGCTTTCTGTGCACTGTTCTTGAACCAATCTGAAGGCCATAAAAGGTTTGGAGGTCTGTAGCTATTGACCAGAAAGTTGGTGACTTCTGTGCACTGTGTGCCTCAGCATGCGCTGACCCCGCTCTGTGATTAGTCCCAATTGCTTCCACTTTGTTATAATACCACTATGAGTTGAGCGTGGAATATTTAGTAGTGAGGAAATTTCACAAATGGACTTATTGCTCAGTAGTGTTGTCAATTTCAAAACACTGCTTCATGAAGCTTCGAAGCTTTCCGAATAGTTCGAATCAATGGTTCAGAGCGTATCAAACTGCCAAAGTCACGTGATTTCAGTTAACGAGGCTTCATTACGTCATCACTGTTTTGAAACATTTCGAAATGTCAATGGTTCACCGCTAGGGGGCGATGATCTCTGTGAACCAATGAATCATGAGGAGTCACTGAGAACCATTGAACAAGTGTCTGTGGGTTTTACCTGATCTCTGATCAGTTTTATACATTTGTAGATGTTTTAATTAGACATTAATATAATTAAAAGGAATAATAGTATTTAGTTAATAGTCTTGTATTGGCCTGTTTATCTGAGCCATCCAGGGAATAAACAAAACAAGCCCTTACAATTGATAAAATAACACAGACAATTCATATTTAATTTTATTAGATGATTAGTTAATTGCATTAGAAAGATTTTACTTTGTCAACATTATTTATATAGCACTTTTAACAATGCAGATTTTTTCAAGGCAGCTTGACAGTGTTAAACAGGAAAATAATGCAACAGAATTTTATTCGGCCGCACAGCCGCTCCGGAGAAAACGGTGATGTCATCAGTTAATTTCAGTTATCATACAGTGACAATGTGGGCAGATCAGTAATTTAGTTTATAAGGTTAATTTAGTTTACTAATTAGATTCATTTCGATATTTAGTTGAACATTTTAGTGTCCCCAACTGAGCAAGCCAAGCCAAAGACGACAGAGAAAATGGAGAAAAATAAACCTTGGGAGAAACCAGGCTCAGTCGGGGTGCCAGTTCTCCTCTGGCCAAATAACAAACACTGTATGATTATTATTCTGGCAACTTTACAGGTCAGGGGTCATATTAGATCGAAATATTTGAATGATCGGAGTCATCACACTAGAGACGGGTTGATTGAGGATGCCGTGTTGATGAGGCAATTTCAGGGGGAGTGTAATTGACACTCTGCAGACACTTCAGGGATGCGTTGGTCATGTCTGGGCGCAGGTCCACCATCTGGATACGGCCTGGATCCGGCTGACTGCAGTAAACCTCGGGATAAAACAGAGAGACTAAAATTAGCATAGATGCTATTTTTTTTATGATGTAACGATGACATCAGGTGTTATTGTTAATGCAGCCTAAAGGCCTGTACACACCGGGATGAATATCGCGCGCGCTTATCGCCAGCGTTTTTCGTGCCGTTTTTCGGCGCGTCTTGAGTGTTCACACCCAAGCGATTTTCACTGGCGCTGCGCCGAGTGAACGTGCACATTCAGTCGATGCGCTCCCGGTACACAAGATGGTGCTGCGGCACTTTAAGCCTCTGACACTCGCTTGTCACACAGAAGGAGAAGAGAGACAGTATTTACGTGCTTGCCAAAACCATAGACATATTATGTATATGGACAAAACCATTCACACACTTTTTGCTAACTGGCAAGCAGCATTAGCAGTTCATCTTCTTCTTTGTCTACTTACTACTTCTTCGTCGTATCAATGTGTGCTCGGCAAGACCGTTTTGTGATCGAGCGCCACCAAGTCGTGTTTTACTGTCACTTCAGCAGCTCCAGGCACGTGAACAAAAGCGCCGATCTCATTGGTCGGACAGTTTTTTTACGCGCCGCGTCAAAATAAAAAAACGAACCCGAGGCGTTTTTTTAAAAATGACGCTTTTACGCCTGGCGTTTTGCGCGTCGGTGTGAACACTCACATTGGCGCCCATTGTTTAGTCCCGAGGCGTTAAACGTCGGCGATAAACGCGTGCGAAAATCGTCCCGGTGTGAACAGGCCTTAACAAGACCTACTTGAGACTGCAGTAGATGTAATGGAGTATAATGTGTTAAGAGCTCGCTCAAGTTTTGTGGAGCTAAACCATTTAGTCCTTTGTAAGTAATAAGCAGTTCAATAAAACATTTGCAATAGATTTGTAAAAGGTGTTTTTATGTATGTTTGACTTGAGTTTTTGTTGCATTTACACTGTTCTGATCAGCAGGGGTCGCCTTGGAGACGTGTGTTGGATTATTTTGAAGCTTCGACACAATATGGCACATATTCTTAAACTGTTTCTGTGTTTCAGGAAGCCTTGGTCTGCCCATCACTATTGCACATGTGGCAACCTATCACAGTATCAGTATCACGGTTATCACAGTATCACGCTTGAATTCACTGAGCTCCCGAGAGTGTCCATTTCTTTCACAAATGTTTGTAGAAAGGTACTTGATTATACACCTGTGGTCATGGAAGTGATTGGAACACCTGAATTCATTGATTTGGAGGGGTGTCCCAATACATTTGGCAATATAGTGTATAATAGGCATAATTTGCAGCATGTCCCCACCACTTTTTGAAACATTTCTCATACTGTATAACCATACTACTAGCATACTCTTACTAGTTTCCCCATAGCTATCTTTCTTAGGAAAAAAAACAGTAAAGGCCCGTTCACACTGAGAACGATAACTATAAATATAACTATATTAGCATCCACATCAGCAGACAATAGCTGTCTGTTCTGTTTATTTTAAGGTTGTGCTTGTCTGCCACTTAAAGCCTGGGATACACTGCATCATTTTCTGCTGTCCCAGATGAAAGATTGCCATCTGTGATCGTGTCTCCTAATTGGTTCAAAGACGGCCGTTGTCACAGTCTTGAGACCAAAGATAGCTATACGATAATTATCTGACAGTGTCAGAAATTCAGCATGATCATCGCAGTGTTTTAGCTGCTACGGCCTATGTCTACTGGCCAGCCAATAAAAATGCGACATGAAATCAATGCAACATGGCGCTAAAACTTAAAACTACTTACCGCAAGTTCTTTTCCCTTCCCTTCATCATCATCTTTTTGTTTACCTCTAGCACACGCTAATTACATTTTATTCTTCTATAGAAACTTGCATCATACCCTACGAGTCATAGGTGTCATCATCGCACATGTCGTACCCAAGTTAAATAGATCCATGTCGCACAATGTGATTTGTAATGATCTTATAGGATTGCTAAAATCGTGCAGTGTATTCCGGGCTTTAAATGCTTGAGCTTGTTACAGCAGGATGGATTCTGATTGGCTGTCAACGTTTTAATCGTTCATGCAGCTGGAAAAAATAATTCTGAAAGTGATTCCAACGATATTGTTTCTCTGTGCCTATAGTTATCGCTGTGGTGTGAACTCTTGTCACAATCACCAGTGAGAGTGCCCTGTGATTACCACCAGAGGGCACTCCAGCCCGGACTGTCATTCCATCAATGACTACATTACCCATAATACTCTCTGCCCAGACTCATCATCCCTGATTACAACCACCTGTGTCTCATTACACTGTTCATCTCACTAGATGTGACGTGAGCAACCTGTCTGACAGTTGTAAGTCTTCTAGTGTTTGTGCAAAGTGGAATCTGAATCACCAAATCTTGCAGAGACGGAGAGTGTGAGCAGGAGCAACTTTTGGTAAGTATTCTGATTCATTATTTTGTCATAGGACTTTATGCCTCCACGTCCCCCCGATTGCCTCATAGACAGTAAAAGATTGCCTGTGAGCTTCTCCTCCTGTCTATACTGTTCCATACGGTAATTTCTCTACTGTGCGACAGAAAGTCGCGTGGTTATGACACTAGAGTTAGCCTATTTAGCCTATTACAAAAACGGCTTCTACGGGGCGATAGTGTAAGGTAATGGAGCCTTTTATACATGGTCGTGTTTTTTTAGAAATAAACAATGAACAAATGGAGTCTTTAAATAAAATATGTTTTATTTAACGCCTCAGATGTAAAGTTATTCACTGTCAAAGTGACGCCAAAATTAATGGGAGTCAATGGGATGCTAACAGCAGGTGATGGCTTGGTTAGCAATGGCTGCCCCTATGGAAGGTATGCTTTCCTGGTGTTGGATTACCCCCTGGGACGCAACTGATGCTGGTAGGTCACATGATCATGACAACATGACGGCTGTAGTCTGTCCGGATTACATTCATACTACATTCATTCATACTATATAGAACATGCTTTTTTAAAAGTCGTAAAGTTAGTTCAAATTCAAATGTAGTATCTACTCACATTGTACGCGATTTCGGACGCAGACTATGAGTCTGATACTGCTCCATTGGGCTGTGATTATGAGGTGTGTTTCTACCGAATCAGGAAAGAAAATGCCTCTGCACTCAATTGACCTATCGACACGCAAAATGGCAGGCGTGAAAGCGTAATAAAAAAAATTACACGAAAACACGCATACAACAAACATATACCTATACATATACCATATTATACATGTAATAAACTGTAAACTTTATTATCTGCAAAACAACTGTCAAGCTCTCTCCTCTCACTCTGTATCACTCCTTAGACTATAATACCCATCAAAATAGGAGTCCCTCCTTAGTAAGACAGATGATGCTGACCTTATCTAAACTCACAGAAATATTGTATTTTAAAGATTCATTTGGAAGCGAGGGTTTACAGATCTCAATGCAAGTGGGAGAAGCCTCTTGTTATGGTCGTCATGATGGTCGCAGATGACAACATCCAGGATCAACACTAATGTAGGGTAAAATTAAATTCATCTACATTTAACCAGTTTAATATGGAGAGGAACCGAAATGTAGACCTTTGTTTATGTGTTTTTGACCTACACTGTACATGACGCGAGAACAGTTAGTTATTTCGGTTTGTACATTAGCAGGGACTCACTAACTTTAATCGTAACTTAAAGAAAATAAGGGTGCTTTCACATCTCTAGTTTGGTTCATTAAAGTGCAAATTGTCAACAAACACTTCCTCATCACATAATACACAGCGCAGCTAACTACGGCAGCTGGTTTAGTCCAAAAATGATCAGGACTTTTTGCAGTTGGGTCTGTTCGAGGTCGGATCACGTTCTCACCAAAAATGAACCGCTCCAGAGTTTGTTTGAAACCGAGACCACCTCTTCAAGGAGGTCTCGGTACGCTTGTTTGGTCCGCTTTTGGTGCGCATCCGAGTGCGATTGCTGCTTTCACACCTGACCAAATGAGCCGCACCAAACAGGAAAACGAACTCTAGTACGATTCAACCGAACTGTAATGTGGTTTGTTCATGTGGGAAGAACGAGGCGGGAACCGGCGAACATTTAAAATACTTTACTTCCAAAATAAACACAAAATAACATAACCGGCGGCAGCCCCTCACAGACGACTGCCGCCTACGTACAAAAACAAACATACAAAACACAACTTAAAATCCAGGCCTGGTCCTCTCTCATCCTTCACTGGAGTCGCTTTGTCCTTATATGCCTCTGTGCTCCTTCATGAGAGGACTCGAGACCGGTGTGCCTCGCAGGTGACCTCATTCTCAATCACGCACACCGATCTCGCTCGCTCCTCCCATGTCTCTCGCTCGTCCACCTCGCCACATACCCCCAACAACCCTCGTAGGCCGGGGAGT